>CM048746.1:644266897-644766897 GCA_026315105.1 Locusta migratoria
TTTGAAGTCGAGAAAAACACAATCCGCCTGTTGCCCTTCATCCTCCGCCACACACCGTACGGCGGCTCGCGCAGTACGGATGTAGACGTCTGTGGCGGAGGTCGCGAATCACTTCAAAGACCTTCTTCCCCTCGCTGGCAGACAGAGTAATTAGGATGTTGTCTTTGGCTCACATAATGGACCCCGCAGTGGAGCTGGAGGTCGGGCGCGGGTCGTTAGGGAAGCGCGCTCGCGCAGGTAGTGGGCGCGGCGAATCGCGGAGTTGGCGCGTGTTTTGCATAATCGGCCAAGTTGCGGTGCGCGCGCGCCTTCCGGTCGACAAATTCACCGCCGCAAGTTGGCGCAGCCGAGGAAGCCGCCCCGCGCGCTCCGCTAGGCGGCGCCCACACACGCGGCATTCCTGCTCTGACGCCACTGTGCACCGCTTAGCGAAGCGCACGTCGCTCCCGTACTGCCTACTGCCTCTGTTATCCTACCAGTACCACAAGCAACTCTGATCGAGTAATACTCGCCGACTGCGGTTCACCTTGAGTAGTATACACGTATAGGCCCATTTTATCAAAGGATGAGGCCCCTCCACGCCCACACCAACGTGGTGTGACCAACTCAATAGTTCTACTGTCACCTCCGTACTTGTTAGTTTTGCTGTGGTGGATCACGGGATTGGGAGCCGCGATGTTATCTCACAAACGTAACTCACAAACGGCTTTTAATCAAATTAAGTGGTTATGGTATATCGCCCCAAATTTGCGATTGGATAGGGGATTTCCTGTCAGAGAGGACAAAGTTCGTAGTAACCGGTGGTAAGGCATCGACTAAAACAGAGGTGTTATCGGGCGTTCCACAGGGTAGTTTTATTGGTCCTCTGCTGTTCCTTATTTACATAAACGATTTAGGGGAGATTCTAAGTAGCTCTCTTATGTTAGTAAAGGGTATATCTCGGTACCATTAACTTTGCTAGGTGTGTCATAAAGAGTCAGTCCGGTTGTGTGGTGGAACAGCCGATTCTTCCTTCAGATTATAATGGAATTGTGTATTCAGGAGTAAATTTCTTCAGTTTGATTTAGTCGGATTTCGAGCCTGGCCATTCCACTGCACTCGAATTAATAAAAATCTTCATTCATAGGAAAGAAGTCTCTTAAATATTCGCTGCTAGTTTCTTGTGCAAGATAATAGAAAAATAAAACTGTTCCAAAAAATACTGTAGAAGTTCAAAATCTGGTACGCACCTTCGTTGAATATTCTAAAAATAAAATATCTTGTTGAAGATTTCCTAAGATAATCTTTTACTATCACAGATGTTGCTCACTGAATCAGTCGTAAAATATATCGATTCATAAAACTTGACCTCACTGTTTTCCAGTTAATAAAATTATTGCTGAGTCCCTACATTGGTATAAAATCGGAGAAATTCTGATATAAGTTCCAAAAATATAAATTCAGTTCAATATGTAAATATCTTCTCTTCTTATCCAGTGTAATAATTATTTTTCACACACTGCTACTGGAAGTAAAAGTTTACGTTTTATTTCGTAACTCCACGTAATACATGACATACAATCAGAACTTGCTCATAAGGCCTCAACATCAAGTATGAAACTGTTTTTAACATAAACGTGTTTATTACAATATATTTTTCAATTTTTCTTGTTTATACGATTGTGACGGTTGGCAACGAAGGTACTCCAACAGGACCTTCTCTGAGGGTGTGGCTGTCGACCCGCTACGATTGGTGGACAGGTACATCATCTTTGGCTTCAGCAGAGAAGATACTATTTTCGTAGGTTGCTCCGTTGTCACCGCACATGAAACATTAAAACAACGCATATTTCCTTTGGGAATGAAATACAACCTATTAAGACTAAACATTATTAACAACAACATATATCAACATCTTCTTTTACCTGCGAAACTGAGCTGATGTAAAGGTAGTAGCAGGGGATAATATTTCGTCCCACTACAGTTGGTGCGAGGTTCTGCTGAAGCTAAGCTCCTGTGAAGTCTCCTGGGTCGGCTGCGGCAGTATACCTGTACACATAGCCAAGTTTGTCACTATAGTTAGACAGTTCGGTCATAGAACTGGCCAAATATATATGACTGTATAGGTCAGTTTGTGTTCCGTGCGCGGAATATGTTTTCCGTGCCTTGCCTGTTGGTCGGCTGTGAGCTCAGCTGGCATTGCCAGTCAGTTTGTGGTTCTGCAGGGGTTCGCTATATTCATCGTGTTTGCGAGTTGGTGTTCCCTATGACCGTAGGTGAATAGCCTCTGAGGAAGAAGTGTTTTTGATTAGTGCAGTTACTCGGTGTAATGGAACACATCCACGCACTGCCGTTTACAGAGGACAAATGTAATCGTAAGTCATACCGCTGTTCGTATCTTTGTAAAAAAAAAAAAAAAAAAAAAAAAAAAAAAAAAAAAAAAAAAAAAAAAAAAAAGGCAATCATGCTGATTAATGTACCTCTGACCGCTAAAAGAACGTTTGCTTGAAACATTTTGTAATTTGCATCTGGACAAACAGGGTGGTCAAGATAAATGGGACAGCCCGTATTGGCAGTCAAAATGACCTGTTTTAACCAGTTTGTTTGTGTGGCCATCTTCCGCAGTTTTTGGGAATGAAGCAGCCGTCTTACTCGTGCGCCGCGCCGGCCACGGTAGGCCCGTAACCTGCGCCTTGTGGGCGCCCCTCGCGGCAGGTATCCGCTTTTCAACGGGCAATTGCTCCTGGCGGGAGCAGGGACGCGCCCCAGTGGGCGGGCAACTTCCCCCGCCGCCCGCCTTGCAAGGAGCGCTTCCGGCCCAATCGCGCGGAAAATCACATTTTCCTATAAATTAAACAGGTTCGGCTAATGGCCGTGTCCTCGACCCGCCCGCCTTTGTGTGTCGCGGGACCTCGCCGGGGAACAGCAGGTCTAGGCCCACGACCGCCGCGACGCTACTCATCGCAACACAACCTCACTAACTCTGCTGCTCTACATCTCTCTTACAGCTGCGTCACTTCGCTGTTTCAGCGTTGTTCTCATTTTCTCTCATCATTACGTGAACACGGAAATTGAAGTAAGGATTTTTTATATTACGCCGTAGTGTCTGTGGAACGAAACTGGACCAATGGATTTGTTTATAAACAACAATACTGCTACCAGTCACGACTTTTTTTATTTATTTTTCACGACGCGTTTCGAGAAATAATTCCCATCTTCAAGTGCGTTTTTTGTGCTGTTTAATATTATTTACGATACTTTGGGTGTGTGGGTTCCTGCTTCATTCATATTTCTTTTCCACCTCCATAGTGGTTTGAATATTCGATTGGACTGAATTCAGGTGTCCCAAAAAGCCGTTTAAATTCTCACTTCCATGAGGCCAAACGACAAAAGTATCGTCTACATACCTTAAAAAGAAAACATGCATGTTACAAGGTCGCTGACTGCAAAGTACGTTCCTTAAAATCCTCCAGAAACAAATTGGCCACGATAGGTGACAACGGGCGTCTGATTGCAACTCCATCACTCTGTTCGTAGTACTGACCGCTCAATAAAAGTGGAAGTCAGCACATGTCGAAAAAGATTTGTTAACTCGACACCAACCTTAACCTCAATTTGCTGCAACGAATCAGACAGAGGAACGCGAGTCAACAGGGAAACCATATCAAAGCTCACTAAAATGTCTGAGCCATTCGGACGCAATCCCTGCAATCGTAAGAAATCCGCAGAGTTCTTAATATGGTGTTCATGCCTACCTATTGTTGGGCTCAACAAACTGACAAGATATTTAGCTACACGATATGTCAGAGGACCAATGTTAGATACTACAGGCCTTAAAGGAACATTCTACTTGAGAATGGCACGGTCTGCGCCTGTCGAAATATCGGCGGTGGTCTACGGCGTCACCTGGCAGTATACCCGTTAGCTATTTGAACAATGAGTGCTCCGGGAACAGGTAAAGTTTCATAAAAGCCTATACTTCCCTGTACCTATTCGACGATTGATCTTGTGAACGGTAATGAATTGCGGGTGTTTTTTCCTAGAAAACGGGACACGTTGCTTCTCGTACCCCGTATAAAATCGGACGATAATGATGACCACAAATTCGTATTGGTATTCCGAATGACTCGTTTGCCGTTATATGTGTTCAAATGTTCAAATGTTTGTTAAGCTTAAGGGACTTAACTGCGGGGTCATCAGTCCCTAAACTTACAAACTACTTATGAACTACCTTATACTAAAGACGACACAAACATCCATGCCCGAGGGGGTTTCGAACCCCCGACCGTAGCGGCAGTGCAGACTGTGACTGGCGCGCCGCAGACCGCCATCGTCATATGTGTATTGGAACTGTTTTGGTTTTGTTATCCTGTAGTTTCACCAGTGACAGTTTTGTATAATTATGATTCCCGGCCACATCACAAATTTTAATTCATTGCTTCACCTTTACTTTTAATTGTGATTTCGTTTACTAATTGATAAATCTCAGACGCCAAAATTGCTTTCCATTTTCTTCAAAACACTACTAACCATGCTGTGTTTCATATTCGTTTACTGAACCATGTCGTTTTATTTTGTTTCAGGTAAGTACCACCATCAGCAACTACCGCGGCGTTGCCTGGCTTCGCGCAATGCGATGAGACGATTTTGGTGAAGCTCTTGCTGGCTTTACGATCACTTAAGACTGGCCTGATTGCAGGTGAAACAGACTTTGTGTGTTTGACTCGCAAACAGGCACTGTCACCGAGGTAAGTCTTCATAACATCAATTATTCTGCAAAGACGAACAGTTAGCGATTATTTTGTATGTGGAATTCTTCCATTGTTACGGATAACAATTTGGTGAAGCTAGACATCTCATTTACCGACAAGTCGCTGCGTCATTTTGGTGGATAAATATTTTTCGGAGATGATATACGTTAGCGGCTCTAGAATAGTTTCGTAGATTTAAGTGATAGACCACCAAAACCTCTGAGATAATTGCTTGGAAGGTGCATTGCAGCTGAGTTACATTCAGTCTCCTGTCTCAACGTGTTGTTAAATTGAGATGACAGTCATCTCTTGGTGATGTTATCCATGGGCGAGATTGGCCTTGGCTTCTCTTAATGATTTACGTTGTCTGTAATTGCGACTGGCTCATGAAAATTACAGTTTGGGACATTTGCAACAGCTGCAGCCACCTCTCTCTGTGTCTGTGTCCAACCTTTCTATGGCTTTCCATGCTAAAGCTTTGGGTAATAGCGACCTTAAGTGCCCCATCATTTTCAACTACTACTGTTATTACTGATGGCAGCTTAGTTTATTCACTGGTTCTACCTAAAGATGAAATGAAACCAAGTGGATATGGGTTGGGGGGGGGGCAGAAACCGTGTCTTGCCTCTCCAAAATTTGAAGTAGGGGGGGGGGGGACTGCCCCTCCTGCCTCCCCCCCCCTCACCACAATTGATACGCCATTGGTGGGAGACTACATTTCAGAGTGGGAATTGAACCTGAGACCCTTGCAGACAGACGCCGATGTCGCCTCCAGCCTCGACGCAGGATTAATTGGCCGGTAGATGCGCAGACGGCTGGGCAAGTGAGGCGAGAGCGGAAGTGGTGGGGGTAGCGGCCGGAGCAGTGAGCGAGCGCTGGGGGCGAAGTGCCCAGCTCACAGGCCGGCGGCCTCCCCTTCCGAACGAAGGAACGGAGCCGCCCAGCGCTGCGGACGGAAACTCGTCTCTGCGCACCGTCCACCTTATCCTTCGCGGACTCTTTATCTTTGGCACAAAGGCTGAAATAGTGTGTGCCCTGGGCGACCGCGGGCAGGGAAAGGCTGGCACTGCAGACAAAAGGGTGGCAATATTTGCGGTTTATTGTGCGGCTGGCAGAGGGGGCGATCAGAGGTGCGCGTCGCGCCGATACAATGGGGGATCCATCACGGTTAGGCGCTGCCGGCAGCTGGCAGCGGGCGCCTTTGTACGCGCTCGCCTCCCAGTCTGGCGGCGGGGTGAGCATTAGCGGTGATTAGCCGCATCCACCGTGGATCTCCTGCCCGCCGTGCCTCCCGCCGCCACATTTCGCCTGCCCGCCCCCCGACTCTTAACGCCGCCAGTTAAACACTGTGACACAGACAAATATATACAGACGGGACACCTCCATAAGGGCCCGGTCACTCGCTCAGGGGTGCGGGGAGGGAAGGTACCGTAACATGTCCCATGATGGCGCTGCGGTCAGAAGCAGCCAGAGCAGGCGGCAGGTAGCGGCTGTCCCCACCATCTCCTCCCCTCAAACGCCGGCGCACCAGACACAGCCGTGGCCTCGTGGCAGGCGGCACGAGCTCTCCCCTCATCCTCCCCTCCACGATACCCTCTGACGTGCGACAGGCACCCTCAGAAGCGCCTCTAGTGTGGTCTACCGGTACTAAGCCATGGAACCACATGACATCTGCTCACATCTTACGGAACTTCGAGGGGAGCGTAGGACAGAGGTTTAGGGGGAAGTAGGGGCTTCCTCTCTGTATATGTTACTCTGTAACTGTGCACTAGACTTGCGGATAATAGTTCACGATCGGAAGCGCTCACTTTAGTTCGTTCCTTTAGTTCGTCCGCTCCCAGTGACGGCTGAGCAGCGCGGTCTGTCCATGCAGGTGCAGGGAGAAGTTCCCCCGCCTACCTGTTTCATGCGCTTGCTGCTTGAGCCGCTAACGATATCACGCAAACCAAAAGAAACAGCTTGTGGATAATTTCTCACATTTAAGTTTAGAGTTATCTCTATCAGAAATTTTGTAGCACTGAACTATGTAACCTAGCAGGTAGACGCTAACCTCGAAATGGCTCTCATCAACAGAAGGCAAACACGGGTATCGTGCATATTTTAGTTCGCGACCTATCGCGCATATTTTAGTTGGCGACCTATCACGCATATTTTAGTTCGCGACCTATCGCTCATATTTTAGTTCGCGACCTATCGCTCATATTTTAGTTCGCGACCAGTAGCTCTCCTTTTAGTCCGCAGCTCGTCCGCAAAGTAGATCGCTCTTTTTAGTTCGTCCGCTCGTTTTGGCTTTTGCTGCCGCTACTAAAACTACAGCTGAGCTGCATCTCAGCTCGAAATGACGGCAACTGGCAGAAGGGAATCACGCGATTCTGCGCGCTCTCGCGTCCTCTCGCTGTTACCCGTCAGTCTTCGGAAAAGGAGCGGACGAAATAAGAGGCGAGCGATCTGCGAACTAGTTCGCCTGTGGGAGCGCTCTTCCGAACTAGTTCGTTCGCAAACTACTCAAGACTACTGTGCACTCGCTGCCGCTCTCGACGCTGACGGCTCGATTAGTCATCATCGCCGCCGTGTCTGCCACTATCAAAGAAAAACGTCCGCGTGTACAGGGTGTATCAGACAGGAAGGCGCAAACTTACACGGTTGAAAGTACACCATGTTTGAAGCAAAAATGTCCCCGTAAATGTGTGTCCGCAAACGATCCGTTTTCGATATAATTACGGATGTATGGTTCCAAGCCGCCACTGGCGTCATTCTAAACATCTTGTTGATGAAGAACAGCAACCAGTCACAATTGGTTTTATTATACTTTAGCATGTGAAAAATACCGAGTAGCACCGTGGTTCGGAACCCACATTAAACTGTAGGTCCCCCTATAACTGGCTGGACAAGTCAATTCGAAGGTCGGAGGAAGGCAACTGTTGCACCCTTTCCACTCATTACTGTGACAACACAGTATCTAAATCACGCGACCATACCAAACACCCGAAAGGAGTCCCAGGGGAAAGCGACATTCTGGCACGCTCCCTGCTTTATACCGACAGCAGGAGCGCTGCCCTGCCTCCGTTTCTAAATCTAATGGGATACTCTCCAAATGATATTTAAGTGCCTGGCAGAGGCTTCATCGAACCACCATTATACTATTTATCTCCCATTCCATTCTCGAATAGCGCGCGGGAAGAACGAACACCTGAATCTCTCCGTTCGAGCTCTGAGTTCTCGTATTTTATTTTGATGATCATTGCTACCTACGTAACCTGGAGTCAACAATATATTTTCGCATACGGAGGAGAATGTTGGCGATTAGAGTTTTGTAAGTAGCCCACGCCACAGCAATAAGCACCGTTGTTGTAACGATTCCCATCCCAGATCCTGTATCATTTCCGTAACGCTGTCCCTCCTCTATCGTGACAATACGAAACGAGCTGCCCTTCTCTGGACTCTTTAGATGTCCTCCGCCAAACCCACCTGATAAGGATCCCACACTGGGCAGCAATATTCCAAAAATGGACGGACAAACGTAGTGTATGCAGTTTCTTTTGTAGTTATGTTGCATCTTTTAAGGGTTCTGCCAATAAAACGCAGTCTCCGGTTCGACTTTCCCACGACATTATCTACGTATTCTATCCAGTTTAAGTCTGAAGTAATAGTAATTGCTAGGAATTTTGTGGAGTTTATGGCCTTTACATTTGATTGATTTATCATGTAAAGAAAATTTAACGGATTTCTCTTCGTACTCATGTGGACGACTTCACACTTCTCATCATTTACAGTCAACTGCCAATTTTTACACCATACTGATATCTTATTCAAATCGTTCTGCAGTTGGTTTTGATCTTCAGATGACTTTACTAGACGGTCAATGACGGCGTCATCTGCAAACAATCTAACAGAGCTACTTAGATATTCCCCTAAATCGTTTATGTAAATAAGGAACAGCAGAGGACCAATAACACTACCTTGTGGAACGCCGGATATCACCTCTATTTTAGTCGATGCATTACCATCGATTACTACGAACTGCGTCCTCTCTGACAGGAAATGCCCTATCCAGTCGCAAATTTGGGGCGATATACCGTAACCACGCAATTTTATTAAAAGCCGTTTGTGAGGTACGGTGTCAAAAGCCTTCTGGAAATCAAGGAATTCGGTATCAATTTGCTAACCCTTTTCGATAGCACGCATCACTTCGTGTGAGTAAAGAGCTAGTTGTGTTTCGTATGAACGACGTATTCTAAATCCATGTTGGTCGGGTGATGTGAGCAGAATATGAGCTCAAAGTCAGGGGTCAGTCATTATGAAATGGACAGTAGACGGAGTATTGCACAGGCAGCGCGAATACCCGTCGGTTCGGCACAGTGTATCGCTCTGTTGCACCCTTTCCACTCATTACTGTGACATCACAGTATCTAAATCACTCGACCATACTAAACACCCGAAAGTAGTCCCAGGGGAAACCGACATTCCGGCACGCTCACTGCTTTTCACCGGCAGCACACGCGCTGCCCTGCCTGCGTTTCGTGTGCGGCGGAAAGAGGGCGGCACGGGACGAAAACCTGGCGCCGCGCCGTCACGGAAACAGCGACGCCGAAGCGGGGCAGAGGCACGCGCGCGAGACGGGCCTAGGGCCTCCACTCAGCCCTGCGAGCCGCCTTTACGACTTATAAACTCGGCGCGCCATTCTCCAGCCCGAGGGGGAGGAACAAAAGGAACGCGAACGTGGCGCCAGCCAATTCCTCCCGCCGTGTGTTGGCGTCGGCGATCGGCTACCGCCCGCTGATCTATTCGCGCCCTCTTCCCACCCCCCACACTCATAAATACGCGCCGGAGACTCCCCGCGCAGAGATGCGATTCATGACGCCAGCCAGCCGCCGCGTGTGACGTCATCACGCACTGTGCAGAGGTGCCCCGATTCCCCCAGCCTCCGCCCATCCACCACTCGTGGCTCCCATCGCTCTGAGTTGCCACTCACAGCTCTCGAGACCGCACACTCTCTCTCTCTCTCTCTCTCACACACACACACACAGAACCTCCGCGGCTTTACTTTATTACCGCGGAGATGCTCTCTTCCGCTACAAAGAGAATTTGATGCCGGCCCCACTCGCACGGAAAGATATATATAGAATTAAAATAAAACGTGATCGGAAGAGATATCTCCCGGTGGAGTAGGAGGCAGCGGAGCGCGAAAAAACCTGGCGGAGATGTGAGTGGGGCGCAGAGAGAGCGAAAGATTGGCCCTGCGAACAGAGGAGGAGTGATGAGGAGGATGCGTTGAGGAGGGGGTGGGTTGAGGGTGTGTCTGGCTGTCGGCGTGCCGAGTGCAACAAATAACCCCGTAATGGGCAGCCGGTGGGAGGAATACGAGGCGAGGCGCCCACCTGGACCGATGCCTGCCAGGCCCGGCCTGTACCGACCGGCAGAGTGCCAAATTTATGATCCCCCATTCCGCTCCTCCAGCTTTCCTCACGCCTTTGTCGGCGCGGGGAGCCCTGCGTATCCTGATAGCGGTGGGGCGAACTCTCGAGTCACCACTGTGCAACGTATTCCGAGCCGAGGCTGAATACTGTCGATTTCTAGTTGTCAACTTAGTAACGGTTTCATGGCATCTACTGGCCTGCATCGCCTTTTATTGCCTAACGAAAAAGGCGAAAGGTGTATGGGTGACTTGTAGAAATAAAAACACTTCATTTACAGAAGGCGTTTACTTTAAAATACTGCGGTGAAAATACATAGTATTCAGCTGCTGCCGGCCGCAGAGGCCGAGCAATCTGTGGCGCGTCAGTCACAGTCTGCACCGGTCGGTGGTTCGAGTTCCCCATCGGGCATGGATATTTGTGCGTTTTGACAATATGGCGGGTGTCTTTGATCACAATTAAAATCAAACTATGCACCAAACGAACTCATGTGTGGCGAGGCAGAGGCATACTATACGTAAGTACCACGTGGTGTGCAACCATGGTGAATTACATACAATTTACAAAAAGAAAGCCAGCAACGGTGGCCAAGCATTCTGCAGCACGTCAGTCACAGTCTGCACGGCCACTACAGTCGGGGGTTCGAATCCCCCATCGGGCATGGATATTTGGGCGTTTTGACGAGATGGCGGGTGTCTTCGAGCACAATTAAAATCAAACTATGCACCAAACGAACTCATGTGTGGAGAGGCAGAGGCATACTATCCGTAAGTACCACCTGGTGTGCGACCATGGTGAATTACATACAATTTACAAAAAGAAGTCAGTTTAGAGTAAGCAAGTAAAGCACACGCGAGAATGCATGTAGAAGAAAGCTATTATCAGTAAAAGCATGGTTGAAGGCTGAAGTAATGACCGTTACAAAAGCACGTGCTGCAATCAGTCATACCTAGACAGGAAAGTCGGAATCAAACCAGAAATTCTGAGAATGAATTTGGCATGCTCACAGTAAAAGTTAAAAATCAGCAAGGAATTCAAACATACTAAGTTTACAGAAAGGATGAAGGCCACACACATGTATTCTAACTTGAGAAAACCGGACATAAAATCATCACTGGAATGAAAAAACGCGTACTAAATTTACATTGAATTACTCGAGTTCTGTAAATAAAGAAACACTTCGCCTCTCATAGCGAAAGAATTACTCAAGAAAACTATCACTGATAAACCAAGTCTGCCTGGTCACGAGCAAAGTAAAGTTCTAACAGCATGCCATCCCCTCAGCACGATTCGATGATATACTCACTTCGGCGGTAACGGCAAGAGTGGAGCCCCAGGCCACGCCAAAAGCCTTCCCCCTCCATGCATCAGATGTAGGGCGCGCTAAAAGCCATCAAGAATGCGTTCAGAGCCTACTGTCTACCAATCTTTGCAACCTGAAGAAGGTAATATCCTCTTATAGAGCTCCAGAGAGGTCTCTTATCACCTCTTTCTACCATGATTATGTTGGTACTACACTAAGAACAGGCCACCTAGGCATCTTGCCAAGCCGGCCGCAGTGGCCGAGGGGACTGAGGCGCTCCAGTCACGGTCTGCACGGCCACTACGGTCGGGGGTTCGAATCCCCCCTCGGGCATGGATATTTGTGCCGTCCTAGTTCGTAAGTAGTTCATTAGTAGTTTGTAAATTTAGGGACTGATGACCCCCGTAGTAAAGTCCCTTAAGCTTAACAAACATTTGATCATTTCATTAATAAATAAAAATAATAAAGGAATAAAATAATTGACATACAAATAGACAATATTAATCTCGGAGAAACACTTGAAAGTAATGAATAACTCAAAATAGAACATGGCCACACATTCAGTGGACGTGTTTCAATCAAAACAAATGGTCAAGAACTTTCGGACATTAACGGCTATGGGGTGGAGGGAGCGCAGAGGGGGTTGCCAACATTTTGGCAACTACCCACTCTTTAAAAAAATTTTAAAAAAATAAATGAATACACTGGTCCTGCCGGAGAGAGCTGGCCACGATGTCAACCAGCCCTTACGTGCCATTTGCCTGTTACACGGTTTCCGTATTTCCGCCACTTGAGTTTGCACGTTAAGGCGCCACACAAGTTGGCCCGGCGCCTCGCGTGAAGACGCCCGACCACCAGGGCTTTCCCCGAGCAGAAGCCAGGAGCCGGCCGGCCCCCCGACACCGCAGGCCTGCCAACTTGTCCGCCGCCCCCGCCCCCGCGTCTTTTATTTTGTATTGCCTCTGCCCGCCCGCCCTCCGCGGCAGTAAAAGTGCGCCGCAGTCCCTCGATATCCCGGGGGCGGCAACTGGGTCAAAGTCGGCGCGGCTGTTAGCGGCCGCACCTGGGCACCTGCCACGCGCCTCCAGCCTCCAGAGCGACAGGTAGCGGCCGTCCTGACACCCTGAGGCCGCTGGTACTTACTGACGAGGGGACCATCACAACTGTAAATAACGCATTTTCATAGGTCTCCGATATGTTGTAGAGGGACAGACCCTGAGTATGAGGCTGTTGTTGTTGTGGTCTTCAGTCCGCAGACTGGTTTGATGCAGCTTTCCACGGTACCCTGTCCTGCGAAAGTCTCTTCATCTGAGAAAACGTTCGGCAACTACATACTTTTGAATCTGCTTACTGTATTCGTCCCTCAGTCTCCCTCTACGATTTTTACCCCAGACGCTTCCTTCTAATCCTCATTTGACAATTCCTTGATGTCTCAGAATGTGTCCAACCAATCTATCCCTTCTCTTAGTCAGGATATGCCAGAAACTCCTTTTCTCCCCGATTCGGTTAAGCACCTTCTCATTAGTTACGTCTAATTTTCATCATTCGTCTGTAGCACCACATTTCAAAAGCTTCTATCATCTTTTTACCTGAACTCCTTATCTTTCACGGTCACTCTCATACAATGCTACACTCCAGACAAATGCTTTCAGAAAGGACTTCCTAACATTTAAATTAATGTTGGATGTTAACAAGCTTTGCTTCTTCAGAAACGCTTTTCTTCCCATAGCCATTCTGCATTTTATATCTTCTTTACTTCGGTCATCATAAATTATCTTGCTACCCAAATAACAAAATTCATCTACTACTTTTATTGTCTCATTACCTAATCTAATTTTCTTCACATCGCCTTATTTTCTGACACTGCTTTCCATTACCTTCGTTTTACTCTTGTTAATGTTCATCTTATACCTTTCAAGATACTGTCCATGCCATTCAATTGCTCTTCCAGATCTTTTGCGGTCTCTGACAGAATTACTATGTCATCGGCAAACCGCAATGATTTTCTTTCTTCTCCCTGCACTTTAAGGCCTTCTCCAAATTTCTCCTTCCATTCCTTCACTGCCTGCTGAACAACCCTGTCTTCCCAACCTCCGCTATGAGGCTATCCGCTTTTTTAGCGACGGGCCTTGGTTTTCAAGAAAATTGATGTTGAAGTTCAATACGCACTGTAATACGCTTAAGGTCCCTACACACGTTCCGATCTGTCGGGATTCATTTATCGGTGCCCCGATAAATTGGACATGTGGAGGAGCTTCCCGACCAATTTTCATGTCGGGTGGTTGGTCCGACATCCAACCCCCCACCACTCCACCCGACAAATTGTACTGTGTGTAGCGCAACCCGACTAACTTCCTGCAAATGATCGTCTGCTGTCTGCACACCGAACTCACGAAAACAATGATTTCTATATAACCCAAAGACCTTGTAAAAATAACTAGACTCCCTGACGGCGCTGCTGTCGCGGGATAATTTGAACCTTCGCCCGGCCGCCATGGTAGTGGAAAGCGTCAGATAAATACGAGTGTTGTTAGCAGGTAAATCGTGTATTAAATAGCTACTGCGGGATATATACACAATTGATAGCCACGTCTGTACTGTTTTACTATTGCAGTGTACATGAAGAATGATGGTGAAGAGCTGCTCAGCGATTAAGTACATATATCAATTTAAGATAGGAATAAAAAAATCGAATACTGTATTCCCATTTATATTTCTCAGGAATACAAGTAGCCCTACTACTTGTGTTCAAATATAGTTACTCTTGCTTAACAGACTATTAGTTATGACAATATCAATATAGGATTGAATTAAATCAGGCAGAACTGGTGGACAGTAAGATCAAAAAGTTTCATTTTATGATTGTGTAAAGTAACTATTGGGGTTACAAAATTAGTTGCCTCACTGCAGTTAGAATTTTTGTTTATGAAATTAATATTAGCAACTTGTAACGCAAAATTTAAAGGTAATCTGCTTTACATATAGGTATAACAACTAAAAGGGGTTTGCAGAACTGCGTATAGTTCCATATATGAACGGCAATTAGCCACAATGGATACAAATTGTGAAGTTCAACCCTGTGATGACAGTTGCTGACTTTTGAGCAGTTCACTCTGCTATAAGGTATTTGGTTTACAGCATTAAAAATGCCAATTTTCTTGATAGATAACCTAATGCTAATGTTAGATGCCTTAGTGAAGAAAACGTTAAGGCATATTTAGTGTTCTTAAAAGAATTTGGTAGTGGCTGGCTGCTGTATTCACAACGTACGAAGCCAATTTTCAATTATGTTTCTGATAGCATATTTCACTTTCACAATCGATTTTTAACATTAGCTGTTTTAGGCAGCCCTGTTTGATTTTTTGATGCTATGAAATATCTAAATATTGTAGAATACAGCACTAAAGCATAGACGTAAAGTGTGAAACTCTTCCGAAATTAATGTTTGTACAAAAGTTTCACAACCGTAGAATATACAGAGAAAGTGCCAAAAAATCATGTCTGACGATAAAATCCGTTCATAGAACGCTAAAAAAAACTATAGTTTTAGTTCGGTTTCGTTAGGAAGAGGAAACGCTGTTGACAATTTTTTCACCGTATGTGTAATAAATTTAGACACAACCGATAGTTGCTGTATATTCAAGGAGTCTGCAGCTGTTTTGTAGTTTTATATTTCAATTAGACCTATTGCTGTATCTATAAGTATTAAATAACATCTACCCCGTAAAGCAGCATTTCGGTATTATTTGTATTATCAACTTGTCCTTAAAAGACATACACAACGCTGCAAGCCCAAGTGAAATGGAATACAGAGGACTGTCCGTATGAACTCTGTGTGCTATGAAATTATATGCATTCGATCTCGCTTCTATAAGAGTAACAGACTTCTTCGGTATTTCAAAGTCCAAAAGAATTCTGTACAATTTTAATAATTGTAATTATTAAGGATAAAAATTACTATTGTGCTTTTTAAACTATCCCCTGGGGAAAGTGCGAACCGACGTGTATGTTGAGTTGTGGAACGATACTGCGGGAAGCTGCAGTGCCGGGTATTCCAGTGTTGGCTCCATAGGAGCACGAGTCAGCCACTGTGCCCGCGAGAAGTCTGTTACATATTCAGCGGCGCCATATTCCAATCCGGGGACGCTCGCCGTAAACGCGACACTAAAACCGCCGGCCTGTTGCCTACTGCCGTCTGCTGGGGCGCCTTGCCGGCGTTCTCGACCGCCACAGCTGCGAAGAACCCTGGCAAGCGAAAACAGGGAACAGTACTTGCGCCAGGGTGTCCAGTAGTAGCACCAGGGAAGTCGCCACACTGGAGAGTTCACAGGGTCGTTTAATACATTGTCCCATTAAATGCATTTGTCGATTTAGAGAAAGCCTTTGACAATGTCGACTGGAATACTCTCTTCCAAATTCTGAAGGTAGCAGGGGTAAAATATAGGGAGCGAAGAGTTATATTCAACTTACACAAAAACCAAACAGCGGTTATTAGAGTCGAAGGACAAGAAAGGGACGCAGAGGTTGGGAAGGGAGTAAGACAGGGTTGTAGCCTTTCCCCCAATGTTGTCCAATCTGTACATCGAGCAGGCAGTGAAGGAATGGAAGGAGAAATTTGGAGAGGGAATTAAAGTTCAGGAAGAGGGAATAAAAACCTCGCGGTTTGCTGACCACATAGTAATTGTGTCAGAGACAGCAAAGGACCTGAAAGAGCAATTAAACGGAATGGATAGTGTCTTGAAAGGAAGATATATGATGACGTTAACAAGAGTGAAACGAAGGTAATGGAATGTAATGTCAGAAAAACAGACAATGCTCAAAGAATTAGATTAGGTAATGAGTCAATAAAAGTAGTAGATGAATTTTGTTATTTTTGTAGCAAGATAACGTCTGATGGCCAAAGTAAAGAAGATATAAAATGCAGAATGGCTATGGGGAGAAAAGCGTTTCTAAAGAAGCGAAACTTGTTAACATCCAATATTTATTTAAATCTTAGGAAGTCCTTTCTGAAAGCATTTGTCTGGAGTGTAGCATTGTATGGGAGTGAAACGTGGACGATAAGGAGTTCAGTTAAAAAGAAAATACAAGGTTTCGAAATGTGGTGCTACAGACGAATGATGAAAATTAGATGGGTAGATCACGTAACTAATGAGGAGGTGTTTAACCGAATCGGGGAGAAAAGGAGTTTCTGGCATATTCTGACTAAGAGAAGGGATAGATTGGTTGGACACATTCTGAGACATCACGGAATTGTCAACTTAGCATTAGAAGGAAGCGTGTAGGGTAAAAATCGTAGAGGGAGACCGAGGGACGAATATAGTAAGCAAATTCATAAGGATGTAGGTTGCCGAACGTATTGTCAGATGAAGAGACTTGCACAGGACAGGGTAGCATGGAGAGCTGCATCAAAACAGTATGCGGACTGAAGACAACAACAACAACAACCCATTAAACGCACCGAACAGACAAAGAAACTGCTATAATCAACAAAGAGTTATGTAAACACTCAGAGGACTGTGCTGCTGTCAGCAGCGCCCATACAGGGTGTACATTAATTTCGGGGACACTTTCAGTTATTTCTTCTTCTTCTCTTCAAACCACCCATCGTTGGGGTACGTCAGATCAATCACTTCTTAGGTGCTTGTGCTCTCCTTTACTCCCAATAGGTATTGATTCTATCTGATATCTTCTTCCTTTCGTCCTCTGATATGTGAATCGGTTTCCTGGTGTTGATCTTATCTTGGAACCTCTTTAGACACTGTCTTGCCTGTACTAATCCTTAACATATCTACTGTAATTTGGAATACTTTCAGATCCTTTTCCACTTCAAATACACTACTGGCCATTAAAATTGCTACACCAAGAAGAAATGCAGATGATAAACGGGTATTCATTGGACAAATATATTATACTGGAACTGACATGTCAATTCATTTCACGCAATTTGGGTACATAGATCCTGAGGAACCAGTACCCAGATAAACCACCTCTGGCCATAATAACAGCATTGATACGCCTGGGAACTGAGTCAAACAGAGTTTGGATGTCGTGTACAGATACAGATGCCCATGCAGCTTCAACACGATGCCACAGTTCATCAAGAGTAGTGACTGGTGTATTGTGACGAGCCAGTTGCTCGGCCACCATTGACCAGACGTCATCAATTGGTGAGAGATCTGGAGAATGGGTTGGCCAAGGCAGCAGTCGAACATTTCCCGTATCCAGAAAGGCCCGTACAGGACCTCCAACATGCAGTCGTGCATTATCCTACACGCAGGGATCGAATGAAGGGTAGAGCCACGCGTCGTAACACATCTGAAATGTAACGGGCACTGTTCAACGTGCCGTCGATGCGAACAAGAGGTGACTGAGACGTGTAACGGAGGGCACCACATACCATCACGCCAGGTGATACGCCAGTATGGCGATGACGAATACACCGCGATGAACACGGGTGCGATCATCATGATGCTACAAAAAGAACCTGGATTCATCCGAAAAAATGACGTTTTGCCATTCGTGCACCCAGGTTCGTCGTAGCGTAGACCATCGCAGGCGCTCCTGTCTGTGATGCAGCGTTAAGGGCAACCGCAGCCATGGTCTCCGAGCTGATGGTCCATGCTGCTGCAATCGAACTGTTCGTTCAGATGGTTGTTGTCTTGCTGTTAACTCAGGGATTTTATCTAAATCATTTTACAGTTGCTTTTGATCTACTGGTGACTTTACTAACCGATAAATGACTTTACTAACCGATAAATGACAGCATCATCTGCGAACAGTCTAAGAGAGTTATACAGATTGCCTCGTAAATCGTTTACAAAAATAAAGAGCAGTAAGGCCGCAATAACACTTCCCAGGGGAACGCGAAAAATATGTTCAAATATTTGTAAAGCTTATGGGCCTTAACTGCGGGGTCATCAGTCCCTGAACTTACAAAATACGTATGAATTAACTTATAATAGTACAGACAACACAAACATCCATGCCCGAGGGAGGATTCGAACCTCCGACGCGGGAGACCGCGCGATTCGCAACGTGGGTGAACGCGAGATATCACTTACGTTTTACTCGATGACTTTCCTTAAGTTACAACGTACTGAGTCCTTTCTGACAGGAAATCACGAAGCCAATGCCACAACTGTGGCGGTATTCCATAACCACGCCATTTTATTAAAAGACACTTGTGAGGAACAGTGTCAGAAGCCTTCCGGAAATACAAGAACACGTAATCTAGTGTAAATGCTTCGTTACAAGAGTTTATCAACAGTAAGAAAATGAAATTCGTTACTTTTCAGTTCATATATCTATTTTTGAGAACATTATGGATTAATAGAGTGATTATTAATTCATGTAACAAGGCACTCTAGATCGCAGTTCCATCATTTCCCTGGGAAGCGGTTTCGCTCACTTTCATGACCATCATCAGACCACAACAGTGATGTTGGCCGCCGCTGTTTTCAGCTGGAGCTGCGTAAAGGTTTAGTGTTGACTGCTGCAGCCAACATTGTGTTGTGGTTTTATGATGATTACTGAACACGGTTACCAGGGAAATATAGGAATTGTGATCTAGACTGCTTTGTTACATGAGTCATATATCATCAATGTTACGGTTTGCGGTGGGTCGTCATAATGCTCCTATAAGTACGAGCTGACGCATCCGCCATTTTCATTCTCGTGGCTCGTAAGTTAAACACACTGCGGTGCTATAGGATTTGCGTCACGGCACTTTAGCACGGCATTACGGGTCGTTGTGTTGCCATAAACTGATCAAATTATTGCAGAGGTGGCTACAGAACTTTTAGTTTCCCGAGAGATTCTAAGAGAAGAAAAAATAGATCATTAAATGTCGGCGCAAAAACTGGGAACCCGAACCGAGCCCATAGTTATGTATTGTAAGTAAATAGTTATTATTATGACTTGAAGCAATATTTAATAGTAAAAATCGTTTGTGATATTTGAACTTACGTTTTTGTTTAGCTCTTCTGAAAGTACTTTAACTTAACAGAGAAGCTGCATGTAGGGAATTAGCAGCCGCAAAATATCATATTACAGCAAAGCATCCCACAACATACTGTTTTTAGAGCACAATGTGTGTGTATTATATTATAGTATATTGACAAATACACCTCATGAAAAAGTTTTGTACTGACATTGCATAAATTGTTGAAAATACTTCTGTTACGTTATTGCGAGAAAGTGTTACAAACACTAAAACGGAGAATATAAATATACTAGACAAAAATTTCCGTTGCGGCTGTGGCAGCGTACTGTGTTGATACAGGCAACTACCGTTGAATGCTGTTGTGGTATTTCGAAGTTTTAGCGTCATAACTTGTACCATGCAATTTGACAGAATAGTACAGTACCTGATATTTTATCACAAAATACACCCTCTATTCAATTTCTTATTAGTAAATGCCAATATTGACGCTGATCTATAAGAGGCTGTAACATAACTGGCGAAGAATACTGGGTAAATTTTACTTGCGGCTGTGGCGGCGTAGTGTGCTAATGTTGGTAACGAAATGTTTGCTTTATAAGGATTATTAAATTACTGACAAGACAAGGGTACTGTTACATACGGAAACCTGTCAAGATTAGAGAAGGAACAGAATTATTTATTTCATTGTCAACACATTCTATACGATTAGATTTTCAAATAGTATTCAAAGGTTGTTGCCAACATCGGCACCGTGTGCCTCTACGACCGTAAACTTTAGATCCTGTACACTAATATTCTTTTTAGTTTTATTGTTTGTAATACATTCTGAAAATTTCTCAGTATCATAATAGAAGTACTTTCAGAAATTTGAGTACAAACACTTACTGCAAGACTGCAAACAAACCTCGCATATTGACAGTGATTATTCAAATAGAAGCCAACATAGTTTAAAAGTTTTATCTAGATGACCAGTTTCGACAGCATTAAACGTAGTACGCGATTTTTATCACAGAAATATGTTTCTTGCTCTTTTTCTGTATTTGGACAGCAGCAGAAATAAGTAAAGAAAACGCGAGATTTTTTGTGTCTAATTCACATATCGATGTAAACAAGAGCGGAATGCAAGCTCAAAGTAGCACGATCTAAGACTCTATGCAGGTCACTTGTAAAATATTTCACTAAACTTAAATAAAACAACACTGTTCGTATAAGCTGCGTGCTGTGTTTAGCATTCGCAGGAATGAAAATGGCGGATGCGCCAGTCTGTGTTTTTAGGAGCTCTAGGTCGCCAGAATACGTCTTCTTCGAAGGGGGAGAAACGCTGGTGTAGTTGTTTCGTCTGGAAGTCGAAGCAGCAGAAAGAAGCGTCGGGTAAGCCACAGTACCAATGTTTTCGAGATGATCCGCGTCCACTATTCGTGGCCAAGGCTCGAGCCCTGTCGGGCGGTCTTGGCTGACCTCGGCGCCTGCACCCCTGCGCCCCCGAGATTAAATTAAGACTGTTCTTTCATATAATGCCGCAGAGGCGGAAAGAAGGCACCCGGCCGCTGAAAGAAGCGGCTGGATATTACGCCTGTCGGCTGTTAGCCACGCATGAACAGGTTTTAATTAAACCGGCGCGGCTCAAGGTACTTCCCCCCCCCCTTCCTCCCTCCCCCCACCCTTCAAAAGCAGCGGCGACATCTGCGCACATCTCAGATTAATTTGTGGCCACCCGTCTGACAACTTCATCGAAGGAAGCACTCAGCTTTGTGATTTTCCCCCCTCTCCGGAGAGGCATCCCATTGGTAAGTTACAAATCGGAATCATAAAAGACTCTCATTCAGTGAAAACTGGCGAAAGGAACCGTACGCTTTTGTTGAGACATAAACTTCCACAGCTGGAAATTTGCTGCGGTTCGGGGCGCGGTTCGGGGCGCCGGTTCGGGGCGCCGTGTCCTGGCTTGTGCGGCTGCTCGCGGCAGAGGTTCGAGTCTTCATTCGGGTATCGTTGTGTGCGTTTCCGTAAGCGTAAATTAGTTTAAGTAGACCGAAGACCTTAGCTGTTTATTCCTTTAGTTTTACAAACGTTTGATTTTTTTAATATTTTTATCACGACATTTGAAATTCTTACCCTCATTCGTTTTCATCGTAACTTTTATTTCTACGCTTTTCTTGTCATTGCAAACTGTACAAAATACACTAGTTAAAAAGCAGATGAAATTAAGTCGTAACTAGTAAAATGCAGTGTGATATCAGGTCTGAAATGGTTACACAGAAAAGGCGTGGGAGTCGGGACAGGTTCCGTCTGACTGGACGAAAGCAGCAGTCAAACAAGGGAACAGAAAAGATTGTAACAACTACAGAGGGATCTCTTTAATTGGAGTGTTAGAGGCTGTCAGGGCCAGATTAGCATTTTGCAACCATATCTCATACGCTGGTGTAGGTTGGTCATTCACTCTGGTGAGCCGTCATTTACGAATTCTTAATTTTAGTAAAATTTGTATTTCATTTTAATTTCTTACGTTTTAGTATAGAATAATGTATTAACAGCAAATGTATTTTATCGGATACACGCATACCTAACTGAAGTTATTAAATCCCAAAACAACAGTTTTAATCTCGTACGATTTTTTGTACAATGACATATTAACAGCAACTGTATAAGTTGTTGATTGAAAAACCACCAACCATTTGCACAAGTGTCTATTTACTTCTGCCCCATCTTCAGAGGTGATTATATGTTTTCAGTCGAGGAATGTTGGAAGGAGTTTTCTTTTCCGTACCTGAACTAAACACATAAGATCGTCTCTAAAGAAGCGTACTAATTGTCCTAAATCAGCCACGTTCACTGAACTATTGCCGACAGCAAAAAAGCGGAACTGAGAATTATTCACGGCCAGAGAGGACTCGAACCTCCGACGGCGAGCCACCGCGTGCTCCGCAGCAAAGGCGCCTTAGAACTCTCGACCACTCCACCGCGGCATTGTTTAATTCGATTCTTTTTATGTGCAAGAATGAGTTAGCAGAATCTACATATGTTTTATCTGCTGCACCTATAGGAAGTTCAATAGCCGGCCGCGGTGGCTGAGGGGACTGAGGCGCTCCAGTCACGGTCTGCACGGCCACTATGGTCGGGGGTTCGAATACCCCCTCGGGCATGGATATTTGTGCCGTCCTTAGTCTTAGCTAGTTCATAAGTAGTTTGTAAGCTTAGGGACTGATGACCCCGTAGTTAAGTCCCATAAGTTCTACAAACATTTGAACATTTGATTTGAAGTTCAATTCAGGAACCGTGTTACATTTTAATTGTGCGTAGTTATACCGGCTCTGACGTCAATGGAAACAACCAATAGCAGAACACGTCATCATTTCGCAGCGTCCTCTTCCGAAACGGCAGTTGTAAAGTGAACAGCTGGTAATTGTTTACATGATGATTTGTAAATGTAGACACCCCATTCAACACATCGCCGAGAGCAGCGCGCGAGTTCTTGAGGAGCTGCATGTATGGCGGCACAAAGTTTGTTTAACTCGCAAACGCACTTCTGAAGTTGTTCGGTGATCTCTTCCCCCGGAGTTTGTAGTCCCGAAGTATACAGCCCAGACCAACTTGGAAAGCGAAGTCAGTGGACTCCCTTCTCCTGCTGCCGGCCACGACACGGCTCCATCACTGCCCTGCCTCGCCTTTTTACCTACAGTGCATTCGGTCCTTAAAACTGCAAAAGGCCCTCCAATGCAAAATAAGCTAAGAATGACGATAAACCATTAGCTGCTATCCGCAACAATACACGAAAAGAAGAAACTGCATTTATCTTGCCGTCGACGGCGAGGTGATTAACAATAGAATTACGTTTTATTAAGGTGTAGAAAAGAGTCTTGCCCTTTATTCACATGAAGTGATGAGTGCCGTCGACAAGGTATCTCAAATCGATTGCATATTTCTGGATTTCCGGAAGGCTTTTGACACTGGACCTCACAAGCGGCTTCTAATGAAATTGCGTGCTTGTGGAGTATCGCCCCAATTGTGCGATTGGATTCACGATTTGCTATCAGGAAGGACACAGTTCGTAGTAACTGGCGGTAAGTCATCAACTAAAACAGAAGTGATATCTGGCGTCCGCCAGGGAAGCGTTATAGGTCCCCTACTCTTCCTTGTGTTTATAAACGATTTAGGAAACAATCTGAATAGCTCACTTAAACTGTTCGCGGATGATGCTGTCGTTTACCGGTAGTGACCAACAGAGGATCAAAAGCAACTGCTAAGCGATTTAGACAAAATTTCTACAATGTGCGAAAATTGACAATTAACACTAAATAATGAAAAGTGTGAAGTAATACACATGACCACTAAAATAAATCCGCTGAACTTCAGTTACACGATAAATCAGACAAACCTTAAGGTCGTAAGTTCTGCCAAATACCTAGGAGTTACAATTACGAACAACTTAGACTGGAGAGAACACATAGAAGATATTGCGGGGAAGGCGGAGAAAAGATTACATTTCATTGACAGAACGCTTCGAAGATGCACCAGCTCCACCAAAAAGATTGCCTACATCACACTTGTGCGTACTCTCCTGGAGTACTGTTGCCCAGTGTGGGACCCTCACCAGGTGGGACTGACGGAGGACATTGAGAAGGTTCAGAGAAGGGCAGCTCGTTTTATCACGTTACGGGGGGAAAGTGTCACGGAAATGTTGCACGAATTAGGGTGAAAATCATTAAAGGAAAGGAAAGACGTTATTCATTGCGGTGTGATCTGTTAGCGAAGTTTCAATCACCGACTTTTACTTCTGAATGTGAAAATATTTTGCTAGCACCCACCTACGTAGGGAGACATGACCATCCCTATAAAAAAAGAGAAATCAGATCGAAAACGGAACGATTTAGGTGTTCTTTCTTCCCACGCGTCATTAGAAAATGGAACGGTATAGAAAGGTTATAAAAGTGGTTAATGAACCCTCTGCCATACACTGATTTGCAGAGTATCTATGTAGATGTAGGTTAAAATCACTGTCTATTTTTATGTGAATTCTTTGCCGCAAGATATTATGGAGTAGTAGAGCTAAAGTTCTTTCCTATTGGTAATTAACTCGCCGATCGTCTTCGTTTTAAAGCTGTTACTTGCTGTGTGGCGTAGCGGGTGGCTCAGTGAACACGTTGGAGCCGATGTCAACTGCGTTACACGTGCGGGTGACGTCAGCAGGCGTGACACAGAAGGGCACGATGACGTCACCGGAGCTATCACGCGCAGTCGCGCCTAACAGACGCGGGGTAGCTTGGGGACAGCGCGGCTACGAAGGCCCGGGCATCAGCCCAGTCGCGATAGCAGGTACGAAAGTGGGTACTTACTCGCTTCTTCGTGTATTGTGGCTCTGTTCACTCGCCATGCTAAATTATATGCACGTTAAGGAATCTCAGAAGGAATATCACTGTGAGAAGCCGCTTTCTGGCCAACTTTTATTACAGCGCTTAACAAATCTGGATTCGTATTCCGAAGGACAGTGTTCAAATCTCCATCATCATTTTTATTTACAGGGAATAGCCAAATAACGTGAACACTGGAAATCTACACCTACATGGGATACTCTGCAAATCACATTTAAGTATCTCACAGAGGGTTCATCGAACCACCTTTATACTACTTATGTCCCATTCCACTCTCGAATTGCGCGCAGGAAGAAAGAACACCTGAATCTCTCCGTTCGAGCTCTGATTTCTCGTGTTTTATTTTGATGATCTTTTCTACCTACGTAAGTAGCACTCAACAATATATTTTCGCATTCGGAGGAGAATGTTGGCGATTGGAATTTCGTAAGTAGCCCACGCCGCAGCGATAAGCGCCGTTGTTGTAATGATTCCCATCCCAGAACCTTTATCATTTCCGTAAAGCTGTCTCCCCTGTATCGTGACAATACGAAACGAGCTGCCCTTCTTTGGACTCTTCCGATGTCCTCCATCAAACCCACATAATAAGGATCCCACACCGGGCAGCAATACTCCAAAAAAGGACGGACAAGCGTAGTGTATGCAGTTTCTTTAGTAGGTCTGTTGCATCTTTTAAGGTTTCTGCCAATAAAACGCAGTCTCTGGTTCGCCTTTCCCACCACATAGCCTACGTGTTCTTTCTAGTTTAAGTCTAAATTAATAGAAATTCCTTGATATTTACTGGAGCTTACGGTCTTCACTTTTGATTGATTTATCTTGTAAACAAAGTTTAACGGACTTCTTTTCGTACTTATGTGGACGACTTCACAATTCTCATTATTTAGAGTCAATTGCCAATTTTTACATCACATTGATATCTTATTTAGATCGTTCTACAGTTGGTTTTCATCTTCAGATGATTTTACTAGCCGGTAAATGACGGCGTCATTGCAAACAACCTAAGAGAGCTACTTAAATTTTCTCCCAAATCCTCTATGTAAATAAGGAACAGCAGAGGACCAATAACACTACCCTGTGGAACGCCCGATATCACCAACGTTTTATTCGATGTCTTACCATCGATTACTACAAACTGTGTCTGTGTCCTCTCTGACAGGAAATCCCCTATCCAGACGCAAACGTGGGGCGATATACCATACCAAGTAATCTGATTAAACGCCGTTTGTCAGGTAGGTGTGAAAAGCCTTTTGGAAATCAAGAAATACGGAATCAATCTGAGAACCCTTGTCGATAGCACTCATCACTTCGTGTGAGTAAAGAGCTAGTAATTAATAAGGAGTTAAACCCCACTTGCTCGTAATATAGCTGCGATTCGTCTTGGACTAGTGGCATATAATGACTGTATAGTCTCCAGTGAAATGTTGTGCGGCTCTTAGATCAGAAGCTCTGTTGACTCCTATAGTGAAATCTGCTCCGGAGTCTGCGCTCCAGTACCGCCCACAAGGGTTCAGAAATGTTGAGATTCGTCCGCGGTGGAATGGCCGAACGTTCTAAGGCGCCTCGCTGCGGAGCGCGCGGTTGCTCGCCGTCGGCGTTTGGAGTCCTCTCTCGGGCATGGTTTTGTGTGTGTGTGTGTGTGTGTGTGTGTGTGTGTGTGTTGCCCTTGCTGTAGGTTAGCTTAAGTAGTTTTTAAGCCTAGGGACTGATGACCAATAAGTACACAAATATTTGAATATAATTTCCAAAAATTCCTTCTGAACTCGATTAGTACATATTCCGAGGGAACCTGAGGAAGCAGCAACAAATTGGTTTTCTCTTAATATATTCAGAAAATAGTGTTACCACTTTCTAATCTACATAAGCAATCATGAGACTTTTTAAGCTATCATCAGAAGATGTGGTGCATTGATTTACGACGAGGTTGCCTTGAAATGTTAGTCTGATTCCTCTTATCGTGTAGAGGTAGGAGTTCGAACCAAAGACTCCATTACCAACTTCACTGATGCAGTCTATCTGCTTACCGCGAGTGATCCTTTCAGAAGCTGCCACACTGTTACACTTCTCCTGTACATCATCTACTTTGTTCATTTGAAATGTTTGCGTAGCTTGTGGGACTTAACTGCGGGGTCATCAGTCCCTAAACTTACAAAGTACGTATGAACTAGCTTATACTAAAGACGACACAAACATCCATGCCCAAGAGTGGATTCGAACCCCTGACGGGGAACGGCCTTGCGCATCGCAGCATAGCGCCTCAATGCGCTCGGCCACTCCCCCGCGGTTGTTCATTTGATCACAGTTAATCATATGTGAGCCTAAGTTCAGTAATTTCCTATTGTTTTCACGGATATTTGCCGTAATGTACGTCGAAAACGTTTACGAGGGATTACAATGAATGTTTGTTGTTCTCACAGTGTTTCATTGTGCTCGCACGTCTGATTTCTGCTTCGGTGTTTATAGCGTGCGGCACGGCACAAAATGCTCATGAGGTAAATACTCGTGTGTGATATATAACTCTGATACCGGCTCCGTTTTCCCCTTTTTCCGCTCGTCGTCTGGGCCGACGCACTAGCGACACGAAATGAAAACACGCAGCACGTTATTACATTTTATCGGTTTTTTTCCGCCGCACCACCGTGTCCAAAATACTCACCAGGGGAGATTGTTTTACAGTTGCCTTTTGCGAATCGAAGAAAGATCGGGCGGCAGTTCATTCCCCGCGCCAGCGAGAATGTCGGATAATTTAATTAACATATTTGCCCCGACCTGTTACAAGACCGCGACTAATTTCGTTTCCAAACGAGACAAAATATTATTAAGATTGTTGTCACGAGGGTTGGGGAAGGGGGCGGGGGGAGATGGAGGCATAGCGTATAATAAAGCTTTCAAATTAAATTAGCGCTACACTGGCGCTTCAGTCGGAGCAGCGCAGCGGGTTCCACAAGTCAAACACATTTTAGTTTAATTAAAGTAATTAACTCGCTAACCGCCCTTCTCCCCCCCCCCCCCCTGGAGTATGTATACGAACGCGAGCGTGTGTGCGTTCGCAGCGTGCGTCTCCCCTGTCACCGGGCATAATGTTTACCGCGTTACAGTTATTAGCTCTGCGCGTGTGCGCCCGACATTATACGAATGACGGCGGCTGTCAGCCCGGCCACCGTCAACAGCGACAGTCCGCTGGTCCACTGTAGTCCATCCCAGCACGGGGTAATTAATCTCCCATTCAGCCGTTCGACTTACCGCCGGAAGCCCCCGGCGGCCGTCATTCACGGCTTAGCGGGTAATTTCGCGACGATTAGTGCGCCAGGTAATACTCGCCCTGTCCAGATATTACCGCTCTTGATTTAGCGGCCCGCGCCTGGTGGCTGCTGTCGTCCGTCACATTGTCCGGCGGCGCTCCCGTTCGACTTCCCAAATTAGTACTTATCCAGTGTCACTGCAGGGCTCCGGTACTGGGTGCTTAATCTTCCGACTCCACGATGCGATACACAGTCATATCTGGTATGAGAGGGGCCGACTGTGAAGCCCTGGCTCCGGCGAATCTCTCTCTGTCGGAAGCGCGAGACACTGATGCAGTCAACTCTCTGTAGCTGTCGATGTTCCCCGATTCATCACTATCGGGTACCCGTATCTCATGTAAACAACGCAAAGTAAAACTTGCGTCAAAAAAAATTCCAGTAGTATTTTAATACTGGAAAAAAAAAAGAAATAGACGCCGGCCGCGGTGGCCGAGGAGACTGAGGCGCTCCAGTCACGGTCTGCACGGCCACTAGGGTCGGGGGTTCGAATCCCCCCTCGGGCATAGATATTTGTGCCGTCCTAGTTCGTAAGTCGTTCATAAGTAGTTTGTAAGTTTAGGGACTGATGACCCCGTAGTTAAGTCCCATAAGCTGTACAAACATTTGAACATTTTTTGAAAAAACAGACACTCAGCCCATAAGATGATGCATCTGCCAGCATGCCAGTTATACGAAATTTACACTACTGGCCATTAAAATTGCTATACCAATAACAAATGTAGAAGATAAACGGGTAATCATTGGACAAATATACGAGGCGCGCCCAGAAAGTAAGTTCCGTTTGGTAATAAAATGATATTGTACACAGATACAGAAAAAATTTCACTGCACAAAATTTTACAACTCTTAAACTACTTTTCCAGATAACTGCCGAAATTTTGTAGGCACTTGTCATAGCGTGCCACAAGCTTTTGCATGCTTCCTTCACAGAAGGTTGCCGCCTGTGTATTCAACCTTGTGGTAACAGCTCTTTATCATGGTTGAAGTTTTTACCACCAAGGACAGTTATTAGGTGTAAGAAGAGATGAAAGTCGCTAGGAGAAAGGTCCGAGCTGTAAGGAGGATGATCAAACAGGACCCATTGAAATTTCAGTAAGAATTGTTTGGTCACATTCGGTGTGTGAGGTCAGTCATTATCGTGAAAAAAAAAAATCTTTTGACAGTAATCCTCTTCTTACACCTAAAATCTGTCCTCGGTGGACAACACTTCAACGATGATGACGAGCTGAAAGAACATGTTAACACATGGTTGAATACACAGGCGGCAACATTCTATGAAAAAGGCACACAAAATCTTTTGCCATGCTATGACAGTTGCCTACAAAATTTCGGAAGCTATGTAGAAAAGTAGTTTAACAGCTGTAGATTTTTGACAATCAATATTTTTTCTATATCTGTACCCGTTCGTTTTATATAACCAAACGGAACTTACTTTCTGGACGCGCCTCGTATTATACTAGAACTAACATGTGATTAAATTTTCTCTCAATTTGGGTGCATAGATCCTGAGAAATCAGTACCCAGAACAACCACCTCTGGCCGTAATAACGGCCTTGATACGCCTGGGCATTGAGTCAAACAGAGCTTGGATGGTGTGTATAGGTACAGATGCCCATGCAGTTTCAACACGATACCACAGTTCATCAAGAGAAGTGACTGGCCTATTGTGACGAGCCAGTTGCTCGGTCACCACTGACCAGAGGTTTTCATTTGGTGAGAGATCTGGAGAATGTGCTGGCCAGGGCGGCAGTCGAACATTTTCCGTACCAAGAAAGGCCCTACAGGACCTGCAACATGCGGTCGTGCATTATCCTGCTGAAATGGAGGGTTTCGCATTGATCGAATGAAGGGTAGCGCCACGGGTTGTAACACATCTGAACTATAACGGCCACTTTTCAATGTCCGTCGATGTGAACAAGAGGTGACCGAGGCGTGTAACCAATGGCAGCCCATACCATCACGCCGGGTGGTACGCCAGTATGGCGGTGACGAATCAATATTAGTATGTCAGTTATGCTCGCCACATAGTTCACTTGTTTTCTTTTTATAATGATAACAGATGCACAAATTTCTCCACACACCATCTACAATATAAAAAACCGTTCACCATCTGATGATGATGTGCTAGGCATATCGAAACCGGTAATGGGAGAAATGTAATAAAAACATTTTACATAAAAGGCGACTGGTTGCTGTCATTCAAGATACTTTATTTCACCACAGTCGCAGTGTTCCTCAAAATGTTCAAATGTTTGTAAATCTATCGGACCAAACTGCGTGGTCATCAGTCCGTAGCTTACAAACTACTGAAACCTAGGTAAACTAACCTACGGACAAACACACACACCCATGCCCCAGAGAGGACTCGAACCTCCACGGCGAGCAACCGCGCGCTCCGCAGCGAGACGCTTTAGACCGCTCGGCCACTCCACCGCGGCAGTGTTCCTCATCCATAATGGATAAAAGTTTCAAAAGTGTAATTTTTGTTTCACTCCCTATACAAAAGAGTGACGCCGCTCAAGCGGATTGCGGATGGCTTACTGTAGCAATCGTCCGCGTTGGCCCTTTGAATAAAATTGGACGTCTCGAAACTTAAAACTGTGGTGAGTTTGTAGGGCGTGTCCGGAAGAGCTGACGCCGCATTCCTTAGCCGACCGATCTGTTGCAGCCGCGCGTTCACCTGTCCTTAATAGCGGCGGGCGCCGCCAGAGGCCTCTGCCGCAGCCGCACCTGCGGCTGGGGGCGGGGCCCACTGACCGGAAGCTGCCGCCGCCCCCAGGAATGCAATAAGCCGCCCCCGCCGCCCACCCCTGTTGATTGCCTGCCGCTCCTCGGCCGTAAAAGCGGCCGCCGCGCCGCCCCACGCTTCTTATTGGCCGCCCTATCCACCCCCTCCCACCCCCTCGCCGCCTCCGCCCCCTCGCGTTCTTTTCTCACATATTTCCGTCATACCGCACACAGCCTGCACCCGCGTGGCCGACGCAGCTCGCTTCTGGCGTTCTGTCCTCCGAGATTCCACATCCGCGACGTCAGAACAGTACACAAAATAAATGCCCTTGAAATTTCGCACCAGCTATGTGACGACTCGCGACTTCTACATCTACATCTACATAGATACTCTGCAAATCACATTTAAGTGCCTGGCAGACGGTTCATTAACCACTTTCATAACTTTTCTCTACCGTTCCATTCTCTAATAGCGCGCGGGAAGAAAGAACACCTAAATCGATCCGTTTTCGATCTGATTTCTCTTATTTTATTGGGATGGTCATGTCTCCCTAAGTAGGTGGGTGCTAGCAAAATATTTTCATATACAGAAGTAAAAATCGGTGATTGAAACTTCGCAAACAGATCACGCCGCAATGAATAATGTGTTTCTTTTAATGATTTCCACCCCAATTCGTGCAACATTTCCGTGACGCTTCCCCCCCCCCCCCCGCTGTGATACAATACGCCATTCTCCAGGGCTGCATCAGCGCATCAGGGATTCCATGCGATGGGAGGTGGATGCATGTATCCTCGGTAACGGAGGACATTTTGAACATTTCCTGTAGAAAAGTGTTTGAAGTCACGCTGGTACGTTCTGTTGCTGTGTGTTTCCATTCCATGATTAATGTGATTTGAAGAGAAGTCATAAAATGAGCTCTACCATGGAAATTAAGCGTTTCCGAACACATGTTCACATAACATATTTTTTTTCTTTGTGTGTGAGAAATTTTTTCTGAAAGTTTGGCCGTACCTTTTTGTAACACCCTGTATATGATATCATATGCTTATGGCAGGATAGGCACGGGCAAGTAATTAACACAAAGTATGTGAGCAGTGCCTTTATTCCGGTGGGCAGTTGTTTTCCACGAAGCACCAAACACTGCAGTAAATGGATAGAAAATAAATAGTAAAATTTTACAGCTGACGAAATAGATATTGTTATTGTACTCATATGTTACTTAACCAGGCGGTTAAAGCATGGTCAGAACACTGCAAGCGAAAACTTTCTGTGATACTCTCGAAGCAAGAACAGATTCGTACTGCGATGCTTGATAGTGTAACTGCATACTATGTTCCCCTGTGTTGTTACGGAAAGCGCTACTAGGTTGTCATCTTCTGCCCCTCATATTGGAGAAGGTGTGTATAAGGAACATGTCTCAAGCGAATGGCACTCTTGGCGAGAGCATCTGCATTTTCATTGCCTCTGATACCACGGTGAACCATAATTTGGTGATTAACTTGTTACGACGCTGTAGTTCCGCAATATGGCCTATAATTTGGTATTGGTATTATTGAGGAATGATTCCGTATGAGTTGATCGTGGGTCTGGCGGAATAATGACTGTGTCTTTATGCAAGTCGTCAGCATATTAAGTGCCTCCAGTACTGCGGTGAGGTGCGTGGCTTCCGGAGGAAGTTGTAATAGGCCACTGTGGCGTGTTGGGGCCTCGTTATATGCTCTGCCGACGCGCATCTCAAGTACGTGATCAGTATGTGCAGAGACAACGCGTGTGTTACTATCCATTTAAAGGGTCCTTCAACAGTTACATACCAATATTAGGCTCCACGTGTGGAGTACAAGCCTGGAATCAATTATTTTTGGAAGGAATTCACACAAGAAATAGAAAAAGAAAACGTCGTCAGCGTCTTTGACTACTGAAATTACGTATTTGTGAACTAGCTGAAAACCTGGCGTTTCCCGGGTATTTATTTGTTTATTTATTCAAGCTTTCAGTTAGTACTTCTCATATCCCTGCTCTCTCTGTCCATCGCCTTTTTTTATTTTTAATACCGTCATATTTATGGGAGAGTATTCAAGAAATAAGGATGTCTTGCATACTGTAAAAAGTAAAAACTGCAATATCCATACAAAGAAAGGTAGTCTTCAAGATGCGAATGGTATGAATTTCAATACATACGTATAATTCAAAACTTGATTATAAGTAATACTTCTGGTTACTTGTTCAGAATCTAATATGAATAAATTCTTTGGGGAGCAAGCTACATGTACACTCCTAGCCATTAAAATTGCTACACCACGAAGATGACGTGCTACGGACGCGATATTTAACCGACAGGAAGAGGATGCTGTGATATGCAAATGATTAGCTTTTCAGAGCATTCACACAAGGTTGGAGCCGGTGGCGACACCTAAAACGTGCTCACAGGAGGAAAGTGTCCAACCGATTTCTCATACACAAACAGCAGTTGACCAGCGTTGCTTGGTCAAGCGTTGTTGTGATGCCTCCTATAAGGCGGAGAAATGCGTACCATTACGTTTCCGACTCTGATAAAGGTCGGATTGTAACCTATCGGGATTGCGGTTTATCGTATCGCGACATTGCTGCTCGCGTTTGTCGCGAACCAGTGACTGTTACCAGAATATGGAATCGGCGGGGTCAGGAGGGCAATACGGAACGCCGTGCTGCATCCCAACGGCCTCGTATCACTAGCCGTCGAGATGACAGGCATCTTATTCGCATGGCTGTAACGGATCGTGCAGCCATGTCTCGATTCGTGAGTCAACAGATGGGGACGTTTGCAAGACAACAACCATCTGCACGAACAGTTCGACAACGTTTACAGCAACATGAACTATCAGCTCTGACTATGGCTGCGGTTACCCTTTACGCTGCTTCACAGACAGGTGCGCCTGCGATGGTGTACGCAACGACGAACCTGGGTGCACGAATGACAAAACGTAATTTTTGCGGATGAATCTAGGTTCTGTTTGCAGCATCATGATGGTCGCAATCGTGTTTGGCGACATCGTAATGAACGCACATTGGAAGCGTGTATTTATCATCGCCATACTGGCGTATCACCCGGCATGGTGGTATGGGGTGCCACCGTTGGTTACACGTCTCGGTCACCTCTTCTTTGTATCGACGGCACTCTGAACAGTGGCCGTTACATTTCAGATGTGTTACGACATGTGGTGTTTTACCCTTCATTCGATCCCTGCGAAACCCTACTTTTCAGCAGGATAATGCACGACCGCATGTTGCAGGTCCTCTACGGGCCTTTCTGGGTACGGAAAATGTTGGACTGCTGCCCTGGCCAGCACATTCTCCACATTCTCTCCATTCACCAATTGAAAACGTCTGGTCAATGTTGGCCGAGCAACTGGCTCGTCACAATACGCCAGTCACTACTCTTGATGAACTGTGGTACCGTGTTGAAGCTGCATGGCCATCTGTACCTGTAACCACCATTCAAGCTCTGTTTGACTCAATGCCCAGGCGTATGAAGGCCGCTATTACGGCCAGAGGTGGTTGTTCTGAGTACTGATTTCTCAGGATCTATGCATCCAAATTGCGTGAAAATGTAATCACATGTCAGTTCTAGTACAATATATTTGTCCAATGAATACCCGTTTATCATCTGCATTTCTTCTTTTGTGTAGCAATTTTAATGGCCAGTAGTGTAGTTGTCCGTGTGAGGAACATGGAGATGTCAAAACCACTCTGCAGTATTTAATAGGTTGCCCTGTGATTTATTAGTCGTAATATAAAATGCAAGTCTTACTGGAAACTACAGTCTCTTGAAATTAAAAGGTAGATCTGCTGAAAATAACGCGTATTGCTTGCATATACACTGTTTCAGTCTCTTCCTTTCCCTGTAGCTCTATAGAATTCTCTTGCTTTCGCCTGCAGTTGAGTACGCTTCACAGGTGGTTCACAGTTGTGACCAGCAGTGTCAGCTTTCAGGAATTTCTTTCACTTGACTGAAATACAGGGGTGTCTTAGTAGCAAATACGTAAATGTATTAAAACGTTGTGCACGATGTGAAAGGTTTCTACCCATCTCAGAATATACGATCTCATATTTATTGAATTATATATTGTGAAGTTTTATAATTATGTATTTATATATTCATTAGTATAAGCGCTGCAATTCGGTAAAATTTGTTACAAATACAGTTAGTAGTAAAGAAGTAATAGGTTAAAACCTGGTGCGTGATGGGGCGATTTTCCAAGAACGTTTCTGTTTATCTTCTCATATCTCATGAATAACGTGTCGTACTATGATACAATTTCGAAGATACATTCAGCTATATGTGTGTATACCCTCTGTAAAATTTCCTGCGGCTACAATTTGTAGTGTAGAAATTATAAATTGTAACGTAGTTTAGTCAATGAACAGCGAAATAGTAGTAAGAGAGAAACTTTTTTCCTATCATAATTTTGCTGTGGTTGTCAGCGAGAAAAAATGTAATAAAAGTTTGAAATTATGTATAATGTGTGTTGCAAGTCGCCAAGTATTCTCATTCTCATACAGTGTATGAATAAAGTCTTGTTATACGATGTGGCAGTGTTTTGCGGTTCCTATTGTTTGTGACCTCATATCTTCTAGACCATGTGTGTATGTGGTTCTTACCCGTACAGCAATTGTTACCTCACGGTAAGCAATATGTTTACCAAATTTGGTTGAAATCGGTCCAGTGGTATTGGAGGAAATGAGCAGCATTGTCGTTTCATGCAGCAGTTTTTCGGGCATCTATTGTCTATGACGTCATATCTCGTGAACTATGTGTTGTACGTAATTCTTACACTTACGGCGACCGTCCTCATGCATTGAAGCTTACGTGTACAAAATTTCATAAAGACTGGAACAAAACTGTTGATTTCTATGCAATAAGTACACAGAAACGAACACACGGATATATAAAGACTAGTTGAAACCCGGCGTCGCTCGGGTATTTATTTATTTATTCCTGCCATTTTTCAGGTATATAATCATTTTTATGTATGTCTGTAAAATCTCTTGGGGATACATTTAGTAGTAAAAAAGTAATAGATTAAAACTTCGAGTGTGATGAAGCAATTTTCCATGAACGTTACTGTTTACGTACTCATATCTCATGAACTACGTGTCGTACTGTGTTACGATTTAGAAGCTACATTCAACTATATATGTGTATACTGTCTGTAAAATTTCCTGTCGCTGCGCCTCGGTTGCACAGTGGTAGAGTGACAGACTATAAATCCAAAGGTCGCGGGTTCGATCCCCGCCAGATCCTCGGATTTTTACCTGTCACTTTCCACTTCTTTCACCTCTGACAGTATTGCTCATGTGAAAAATACCGAGTAGCACCGTGGTTCGGAACCCACACTAAACTGTAGGTCCCCCTATAACTGGCTGGGTAAGTCAGTTCGAAGGTCGGAGGAAGGCAACGGCATACCACCTCCAAACAGGACCATGCCTAGTAAAGCACTGTGGTATTCAAACCAATCTTCGGATTGTTGACTGCTTTACTTTTTTTTTTTTTTTACAATTTGTAGTGTTCAAATTATAAATTGTAACGTCATACCGAGAGCCGTAGTTTTACTCCATAAACAGCGGAAAAGTAGTAAGCGAGAAACTTTTTCCTTTCATCATTTTACTATGGTTACCAGAGAGAAAGAGTTTAATTAAGTTTTGAAATTATGTTTAAAGTTTGTTGCAAGTCGCTAAGTACTGTCATTCTCATACAGTGTATTTCGAAAGTCTCGCCGCATTATATGGCATTTTTTGCGATTTCTATTAGTTATGAAGTAATATCTTTCGAACCATGTGCCGTATGTGATTCTTAACCATGCAGCATTTTTACCTCACGGTAAGGAATGTGTATACCAAATTTGTTTGAAATCGTTCCAATGGTTTAGGAGAAAATGTGCAGCATTGTCGCAAAATGCAGCAGTTTTTCGCGCATCTCATTGTTTAAGACGTCGTATCTCGTGAACTATATATCGTATGTGATTCTTACACTTACGGCGACCGTGCTCATGGATTGAAGCTTACGTGTACAAAATTTCATAAACATTGGAACAAAGCTGTTGGTTTGTATGCAATACGTACACAGAAACGAACACACGGATATATAAAGATTTGGCGACGGGCCATGTGATGATAACAAATATATTCAGGATGATTTAAAATTAATAACGGAAACTAAAAAGGTGAAAGTATACGATAGTAGAAGCAGTAATATTCCAATTTACGTGGATTCTGAGAAGATCTGTTTGCGTTGTGATTGTGAATGTGTTGTTACTAGCCGCCATTGACATTGATATCAAATATTACCCTAGTTAGTATAATTGTATTTGAAATGCAAACTTTTCCATTGAGTCCCTGTCTAATTATTTTAAGCTTTCAGATCAAAGTTTTAAATGGCGCGACAGATAATAACCGCTTACTGTATGTAATTATGAACCCCGCGGTATAAAAGTTGACAGCGCCCCCAATTAACAGGAAGATCGGCCATTCGACGCCAATATGGTTCCTTTCTCTCTCTCTCTCTCTCTCTCTCTCTCTCTCTCTCTCTCTCTCTCTCTCTCTCTCTCTCTCTATCTCTCTCTCTCTCTCTCTGTATTGGCAAGCATGTTTGCAGATAAAAAGTTCACATTATCTTGATCATGGAAACGTGCAATTACCAGTGAGTGAGTGTCAGTATAACGTTGACGTAGTTCCACGAAATTAACGCTGCTAGATGACAATTTGTGGTAACCGTAGTAAAATAATGTGTCATTTTTGCGCCATGATACATCCGATGTAGCCTCTAGGTTTTTGTAATTTTCCTCACTTAATGACATTCAGTTTACATTTCGTGAAGCCATGTTAATGTTTTCTTTTTTTTTTTTCGTGTAAAGAGAGTACGCAATGAAAACACCAACTCTGTTAGCCGTGTTCGGAGACGGGGAGGCGTACCGGCCCCGGTTCGAATCCGCCCGGCGAATTAACGAAAGGGGTCGGAGTGACGGCCAGCCTGGATGTGGTTTTTAGGCGGTTTTCCACATCCCCCTAGGTTAATACCGGGCTGGTCCCCAAGTCCCGCCTCAGTTACACGATTCGCAAAACATTTCGTACCACTTTACACTTTCGCACACATATTTACACTATACGCAGACATTTGGGGTACACATTTCCTCCGGGGGAGCATGGGGTGGCGGCAGGAAGGGCATACGGCCACCCTGTGAATATTAACACATGCCAAGTCCGACCCTGCATGTGCGGGAAAAGGGTCAAAGAGATAGATAGAGTACGCAATGAAAACACAACCGTTTTCACAGCGAAGGTAGCTTTGAAGGCCGTGGCAACGATCACTAGTGAGCACAATTAAAGTACTTAAGAAGATTTTGAAGAATATTCACGAAAAAATGAATTTTGCCCATTAACATCTATGATTAATAATTCGTGATGAAATTAGATTTCCCCTATATTACATCACTGCACACCAACAAAATCAGTAACATTTTTGCTTGGTTCTAACTTTCCCAACGTTTCATCAACAAAGATCACGTCTTTTGAGGTATCAAACGTTTGAAAATGTTATCACGATCCATGCAAATGACTGCATTCAGAAATAAAAGTTTAAAGCTATTTAAAAAAATTAAGGCAGACATTTCTAGAGGGAACAAGTTTGTTCGTAAAATAAGTTATATGGTTACCCACTTTTCTCAAGTTATTTAATACGCACTTGGCAATGTTTACTCAAGAAATTGTTCAGCGTATGACTGCTGTGGTGTCGGCAAATATTTTCGACTTCAAATAATTGTGAACTGTAGACATAAGAACTATTTTGTTCTTCGAGTATTGCAGAATGGTGTCACTTGAGGTGATCGGGAGAGATACGGTTTTAATATCGGAATGGGCACGCTTTTCGACGCATGCTATTTTCTCTCTGTGTCATTTTTCCCCTTTTATCTGATGCGGGAACAATTTGCTTAGTTGTTTTTACTTCCTTGCGTGAATGATGTCCCAGGCATTATCAGATGGATCATAGCGTGCAGCTAGACACGAGATCAGTTTCAATGGAAACGCTCCATTATCAGGAATGAATGGAATTTTCGACACAGTTACTCCATTTGTGGAAAACGAGAGGGGCGTGTACGGTAGAAAGGCAACTCAAACGCTAAATTTAATTATCTGGGTTAGTTTTTGTGCCTCAAGACTACGGAGGCTATATTGTTAAATCGTCCTATGTTCCTTAATTTGTATTTGCTGTACATTATTTTAGTCTTGTTACAATTGATTTTTAAACGTGTGTTCAAGTTTCTCTTTCGACTTTATGCAGTAGTTGTGGAATTTCTGTGTATCAGGCAAAATCAGTAGGCTTCAAGGAAATCTGCATATGGCCGTTCCAGATATATTCGATCCATATGTACTTCATTTTGTCTGTTGAAGGCTCAGAAAACTTCCTTTAGGAGGGCTGAGATTAGTTTTGACGGCATGGAGATGGAATCCCTTTACCCAACTCTTTTATTGTCATTGACTCAAGTGTTTTTACGTAATTCACAAACCATGCTCAAGGCTGTTTTATTCATTTAGTGAATGGCGTTCAGTTTCTTTTTCGCCGATAAACAGGACATGACAGGGCAGCAATTTGAAGTAATCTAGAAAATCTCTCTCACAGCCCTGTGAACATATCGGCGTGGAAGTAATATAATTTTTGTTGGTAGTGTGTGTTAGTGAAAATGAGAGAACAACAGAAACTTGTTGAAGACAGTAAAACTGGACAAAATTTGAGATAGGTTCCTGCACTAGCGATACGCGATATAAGTTGTTCCAAACTTCTGCAGGCAAAACTATTGAAAAAATTCCAAAATACTTTTACATCAGGAACTAATCGACGGAGCAAAAATAAAGATTTCATCATGAACAACCTACGGCTAATCGGAACAACTACAGCTCACGGCAATTTTTACGGTGCTCTCGTGTATCCTTCAGTCGTTACCAAGGTGCATAGCACTCTCACGGTTGTTGTACAGTGATATATGCAACTATCAAGCATTCCATTTTCAGCTGCTGTGTGGGTGTCATACAGTAATGCTTTATGTAATGTTACAGGAGGGAAATGAAGCCCCGTATTGCTGTAGTTCATGGTCATTGATCTCTATACTACCTGGATGTTGAGTTTCAGCTGTCTGAGCGTCCCAGCCATAGATGTTCATACTTAATTTGTTGCAAAATTCAAACATGGCTGCTAAGAAGTATTACAAGAAAAAGAAAAGAAAATACGTTTTAATTCCGCTCCCATAGCAGGCTTTTACATCCCATATTGAATTAAATTCCAAATCAAAAGGGAAGAAAACAATTCTTTGTTACAAAATAATTGAAGGAAACTCGTTTGCCAAATTTAAACATGGCGAGCAATGCGAAATCACGTATAAAACACATGAATGTGCAGGTACACTGCAATCATATGCTCAGACACCAGAGTTATACATCCATTTTCTGTAGAGATCACTGGTCATGGCACATGTTACTTCTTCATTTCCCGCAACTCCAACGATACAACAACACGTGTCACCAAAGATAAACTAAACTCTGTTGTTGCCAACATATCTGAACGGAAAACTAAAATTCATCAAGAGCAGGCATCCAAGTGAGACCATCTCAATAAATATGCAAATCTGGCGATGGTAGCATATATTGCCGAAACCGGCGAAAAATAAAGATTTTGGAGCTACCTTGGGCAAAACTGATTAGACTATGAAATGAATTAGATCGCTGTCAGAAGCTGTCGAAATATCAGTAATGTATATCAAGAAATATATGCTGTTGCAACTTAAAAAAGTAGAGAAACAGCTTTGGCCGCATTGAAACCTTTATTTGAATTACAAATCGATTTGAGTCAGAGTTTGACCATCTTCAGTGCTGTAATAAATTAAAAATACAAACAGAAAACCCTCTGTAGACGTAAATACATTACAATATTAAGAAACGTAAGGAACTATATGCAGACGTATAAGTCTTCACAATATGAAGAAACCAAATAGGAAAATGTAGTATCATACTTAGAGTCGAAACCCTGTGGGTCCACAAATACTAGCGGTTTGCATGTTAACGTTACACAAGAATAGCATATAGTGGATGTCAATCATATACTGATTTATTAGCTTCGTGAAAAACTGAATATTAAATAAAGCAGATGAAATTTTAAAATGTAGGAATAATAATAAAAAAACTAGCGAGAATTATGTCTTCTGCCGCTCATAAAAATTACGAAGAAATAAGTAGATTTGCCACGCGAGCCAATACTCATATTACGACTTATCTTAGAAGATAGGATAAGGAAAGGGAAACCTACGTTTTTAGCATTTGTGGATCTAGAAAAGGCATTTGATAATGTTGACTGGAATACACGCTTTCAAATTCTGAAGGTAGCAGGTGTAAAATATAGGGAGCGAAGAGGCATATTCAATATGTGCAAAAACCAGGCCGCAATCATTAGAGTCGAAGAGCATGAAAGGGTCGCAGTGGTTTGGAAGGGAGTAACACAGGGTTGTAGCCTTTCCCCAATGTTGTTCAGTCTGTACATTGAGCAAGCTGTGAAGGATAAAAAAAAACCTCGCGGTTTGCTGACCACATAGTAATTGTGTCAGAGAGAGCAAAGGACTTGAAAGAGCAATTAAACGTAATGGATAGTGTCTTGAAGGGAATGTATATGATGAACGTTAACAAGAGTGAAACGAGGGTAATGGAAGGTAGTGTCAGAAAATCAGGCGATGGTGAAGGAATTAAATTAGCTAATGAGACAATAAAAGTAGTCGATGAGTTTTGTTATTTGGGTAGTAAGGTAACATCTCGTGGCCGAAGTAAAGAAGATATAAAATGCAGAATGACTGTGGGAAGAAAAGCGTTTCTGAAGAAGCGAAATTTGTTGACATCAAATATTATTTTAAATGTTAGGAAGTCCTTTCTGAAAGCATTTGTCTGAAGTGTAGCATTGTATGGGAGTGAAACGTGGATAATAAGGAGTTCAGACTGGATGATGATAGAATGCTTTTGAAATGTGGTGCTACAGACGATTGATGAAGATTAGATAGGCTGAACACGTAATTAATGAGGAGGTGTTTAACAGAATTGGAGGGAAAACGGAGTTTCTGGGATATCCTGTATAAGAGAAGGGATAGGTTGGTGGGACACATTCTGAGACATCAAGGAATTGTTAACTTAGCATTAGAAGGAAGTGTGCGGGGTAAAAATCGTAGAGGGAGACCGAGGGACGAATACAGTCAGCAGATTCAAAAAGATGTAGATTGCCGTACGTATTCTCAGGTGAGGAGACTTGCACAGGACAGGTTAGCGTGGAGAGCTGCATCAAACCAGTTTGCACACTGAAAACCACAACAACAACGAAGTATCCTGTTTGAAGGATGAATTATTTTATTTTGTGGAAACACAAGTACCATTTTTCCGGACCTGGGGTGTAGACTTGCGCATAATAGTTCGCGATCGGGAGCGCTCGCTTTAGTTCGCGATTCTGCCGCGAACTAGTTCGCTCATTTAGTTCGTCCGCTCCCAGTGACGGCTGAGGTCTGCGTGTGCAGGTGGAGGGGGAAGTTCCCCCACGTAGCTGCTTCATGCGCTTGTTGCTTGAGCCGCTAACGATATCACGCAAACAAAAAGAAACAGTTTGTGGATAATTTCTCGGGTTTCAGTTTAGAGCTATCTCAGTATCTTGGCATTATGGAATTTATTAGTCAGATATTGCAGAGTGCAGAATACATGAAAACAGTAACTATGTAGCACTGAACTATGTAATCTATCAGTCAGACGCTCACCTCGAAATGACTCATCAGCAGAAGGCGAACACGTGATTTTTAATTCTGCTACGCGCCCTCTCGCTATTGCCCGTCGGTCTTCGGAAAAGAATCCAACGAACTATGAAGTGAGATACGTTTGGCGTAATCGTCCGCTGCTCCTAGTTCGTCCGCTGTTTTTGGCTTTTGCTACCGCTACTAAAAGAGCTCTTTTTTATGACCGCTTTTTTATATAATGAATCAATGTTGCCAAAGCGTGTGCTATTACTCGTATTTTTGGGCAATTTTACAGCAAATACTTAGGCAAATAAACCAGGTATTTACACGAATTGGTGATACAATGGTATTTAACTACTTTGCATACAGAGTACTCGTAGTACTTTATTTTTAAAATAGATTTCTTGTGGCAGTGAACTATGAAACTACAGCTGAGCTGCATCTCAGCTCGAAATGAAGGTAATTGACAGAAGGGAATCACGCGATTCTGCGCGCTCTCGCGTCCTCTCGCTGTTCCCCGTCAGTCTTCGGAAAAGGAGTGGACGAACTAAGAGGCGAGGGATCTGCGAACTAGTTCGCCTGTGGGAGCGCTCTTCCGAACTAGTTCGTTCGCGAACTACTCAAGACTACTGGGGTGTATTGGAATTGGTCAGATTTTTTGTCGAGCGTGATTTTACTGAAAGCCCTATACAAACGTTGACAGGTATGGATCATGTAGATGTGGACCCACCTCTAGAGTAGAGTAGTGTGAGGGTTTCGGCAGCGAGGCCCCTCCTCGGTACGCAGGTGGCGGCGTTGTCGGCAGACTTAGCGCGGCCTCGGAGGCGCCGCGCAGCTTCCCTTCCTTGGCTTAGGTCGCGACTCACCCCCGGATCCCGCCCCCAGCCCCGCCTCCTGCCCTCCCACCCCCTTCCTTTCCCTCGGGGAATTACTGCGGCGTCAGGATATAACGGCGCGACCCCGCCGCCGTGCGTCTCTCTGTGTTCTCAGTACCCCACTGTAGGAAAGCCGGCAGCTACCCACCAGGTTCACTGCTAACATCACTCTCTTTACAGAACACGTAACCTCAGACACAGCATTTTTCCCGGCACAAGCCCCGCCCATTTACCCCAGCTACTCTCTACCAGAGGTAGAGAGTAGATGCTTGTCGGAATCGATTGGACGACTTCCAGTTCCAGTAACTGGCGATCCCAGTGCGGAACGGTTGTGGTGACTTGCAGTTCCAGGAACTGTCGGTCCCGATCCTGAACGGTTCCGGAGATTACTAGTTCCAGGAACTGCCTTGTGGCAGATCCCCTTCTAGTGACTCTATTTCAGTTGCGTTTCATTAATGGGTGTCGAGCTGACGTCCGGTTTGTTTCACACTAACTATTGGTTCTTCCCGTATTCTGTTCAGCGTCCATCACCAGTAATTTACATTTTATAGGCATTTTATAATTTTGTAATGTAATTGCATTCTGTGTAATACATACGTTTTACAGGCCTCTTAAAGGCAAATCTACTTATTTCTTCGTAATTTTTATGAGCGGCAGAAGACATAATTCTCGCAAATTTGTTATTATTATTCGTACATTTTAAAATTTAATTTCCTTTATTTAATGTTTAGTTTTTCACGAAGCTAAGAAATCAGTATATGGTTGACATCCACTATATGCTGTTCTTGTGTAATGTTAACATGCAAACCGCTAGTATTTGTGGACCCACACGGGTTTCGACTCTAAGTGTGATACTACATTCTCCTATTTGGTTTCTTCATATTGTGAATACTTATACGTCTGCATATAGTTCCTTACGTTTCTTAATGTCCAGTTAATGTCCAGTTGCTTCCAAGAGCCTAATGTCTCAGATATGTCACTCGTAAAATCAAGTAGACTTTTCTCCACGTAAAGCATACTCAAAATGATTTGCAAATCACTTGAAATAAAATTGAGAAAACGTTCACGTTTTCTCGCGTTTATTTCAAGTTAATTGCAAATCATTTTTATTACGCTTTACGTGTTTTCTCACAGGATGGCAACATAGTGAAAGAACTGGAATCGAGGTACAGCAAAGCTAGTGCAGTGAGAGCTCAGCTAAGATCTACTCTCTTCTACAAGAAGGAAGTCAGTACCAAGACTAAGTTAGCAGTGCACCGCTCTATCTTTCGACCAACTTTGTTGTATGGGAGTGAAAGTAGGGTGGATACAGGTTACCTTGTTCATAAGGTAGAGGTTACAGATATGAAAGTAGCAAGAATGATTGCAGGTACTAATAGATGGGAACAATGACAGGAGGGTGTCCATAATGAGGAAACGAAAGAAAAACTGGGAATGAAGACCATAGATGAAGCAGTTACAGGGAACAGACTGAGATGGTGGGAGAAGCAAGAGGCTCATGAGCTCGGCAGCTGAGGGTAAGAGGAGCCGAGGTAGACCAAAAAGAAAGTACTTCGATTCGGTGCAGAACGATTTTGAAGTAAAAGGCATAACATCAGACGAGGCATAATGTTAGCACTGAATAGGGGATCATGGAGGAATTTTATTAGAGGTACTATGCTCCAGACTGAACGCTGAAAGGCATAATCAGTCTCCAATGATGATGATGATGATTGAAATTAACGTCTTTCCAAGATACTATTGTAAAATAGGTTATATTTAACCCTTTCAGGCATGGTGTCCAATATATATTATCCTTCGATAATCGAGTCGTTAGGCTTACTTCTAGAAATAAGCCGTCAATAATGTATTTCTTCAAACTTGTTTTTTCTTCCTCACTCTTAACACTCAGAGCACAGCCACAAACTCTTACAAGGATGTGTCACTCTCCGGTTTTTATGAAATTTGGATATGTTATAATACATGGAAAACTATGGGACACGTAATTTTTTTTTTTTTTTTTTTTTTTTTTTTTTTTTTTTTTTTTTTTTTTTTTTTAGCAGCGGAAAATCATATTTAAGGAGTGAAACGGTTTCTCCAAAATTGGGGATGAAATGGAAAAAAACGCGATAACTTAGAGATTACTGGAGCGATTTTAATGATTTTTGGTATGAAAGTATTTTTTGATAAAAGACGAACATCGGCTTAGTTATATAGCAGAGGGAGTAACAATTAAGGGGGCAATGCGACTAGAGTGACCAATTTTTTGTGCTCAAATAATTGTTTTGATTTAATCGAAGTAGAATCTATGAAAACTTCAAAAGGAAGGCGGATTAAGGAATAAGTGTTTATCAATATTGGAGGGGGTAGGGGGGATAAACAGCCCTTATATTTCCGCGCTCGTTTGATACTGCTCATGAAACAAACGTTCAAACGTTCAAACGTTTGTTAAGCTTAAGGGACTTAACTACGGGGTCATCAGCCCCTAAACTTACAAACTACTTATGAACTACCTACAACTAAGGACGGCACAAATATCCATGCCCGAGGGGGATTCGAACCCCCGACCGTAGTAGCCGTGCAGACTGTGACTGAAGCGCCTCAGTCCCCTCGGCCACCGCGGCCGGCTCATGAAACACCTTTTAGCGTCACCGTATAAGGTATGGATGTTCTACCAAATGGTGACATATGAAAATTTGTGCGTCATACAATGCTGCTAAAAGAAATTCGCTATTGCGAGAAAATATTGATAATATTATCATCATTGTAATTCGTCACCATACAGTTATTTAACAGATGCCTAAGAGGGGCAATGACGATAACAGCGTAGGTTAATGCCTCGTTGTCTTCATTATCTCTGGTGCGGGAATACAGATTAAGCTGCGAGTGCTAAGGAATGAATGCAGTTGACTCGTATGTGCAGTCAGTCTGCCATATGGAAGTTTGGGTCGGTCCTGGAGTCGTCTTCTGGTAGCCTAGTGGTTATGGCGACCGCTCGCGAAAAGCGGGAAACCGGCGTTCGAGTCCCGGCCCGACACAAATTTTCATATGTCACCATTGGGTAGAACATCCATACCTTATACAGTGACGCTAAAAGAAATTCGCTATTGGGAGAAAATATTGATAAGATTAACGGTTTCTCCGTTTTCCCCTTCACAAGTAGTGATCTAGATTTCTTTTTCCAGTGAACCGCACGTATGACTTCGCGTTTCGGTAAGTCAGTCTGTGTATTCTGTTGGACGACAACCATAGAATACGATCTCCCTATATCTTGACTTCCCCGCCCGTCCACCACACGCTGTGTTAACGGTACGGCAGAGACACTTTACTCTCCGCCAGAGAGACTCTCGTAATGAATGAGAGGTGCGCGTGTAACGATTTTTCCTGCCTCCGCCAGTCTTGTTTGCCTTTCTCCTCCGCTTTTAATTAAAGCCCCCGCCGCTTCTTGTGGCGAAACACACGTAATAAACTAAATGGCACCGAATGTGCGAGTGGTACTTGCCGTCCAGAAATGTAACGAAGACGCGGGGCGCACCCCCTCCCTACAGCAGAAACATTCTGCGGGAGAAGGTTCTTCCGTACGTGTTTCGTAGGCGTGGCGCATTTCCTGAGTAGTGACTTATCGTTGGTCTCGCCGTAGCTTCGTGTTAGAACTGAAACTCTGGTTCAATTCGCGGTGAACGAGATCTACGGTATTGTAATTGCGCTATGTAATTGCGCGTGTTATTCTTCGTCTGCTTCATTAAGAGCCTTCAGGATCACGTGTGGCTTGTTTTGCACGTCTTATTTCTTCCCAATACCTCTTCATTCTCTCGCTTCTTCTGTTTCTTTCTACTTCAGTTCAGACGACTCTGATTTTGGTGACTTGCCACCTGTGACCACCCACTAATCCTTTGTAATTCTCCCTGTCCGTACCAGTGCCTGCAGAGTCCTTTCTTTTATTCCTGCAGTCTTCCAATCATCTCTGACTTCCTTCATCCAGTTGTTTTCCATATTTTCTTTAGCCAACGTCTCATCGTCCATCCTCATGATGTGCCCAACAAATCGTAACCTCCTTTTCCGTATCTCGCGCGATATAGGTTCAAATTTTCATACAGTTCCTGTCGTGTTCTATGTATCCAGATATCCCTTTTGTTTTTTGTGCCCCATATATCTCTAACCATTCTCCGCTCCTTCTTCTCCAACTGTATACAAGCTGTCTTACCGAGTGTGGTCGTTTCTGATGCATACAGTACAGCATTTCTTGCAGTTGCTGTGTAGTGTCGCAATTTCGCATTCCGTGACAAGGTTTTTTCTTGCCATATGTTGTTTTCACTGCGTACCGAAGCTTCTTCAAGAGCTGTCCCCTGTCTAATGCGCTACTGCTGCTCTGTATTCCACCAGTTGTCTTTCCTCCCAAATAACGAAAACTCTCCACTTTCTCAACTACTTGGCCATTTATCTACTAGTCAGACCCATTGTTCAATTTCTTGGTCTTGTTATATGTGATCTTCACTTCGACATTTTCTGTTACTTCAACTAGATTTTTAGTACTGCCTTTATCTCTTGTTCAGTCTCTAACACTGCCATGCCATCTGCGAATGCCAGGCAGTCCACCATTGCATTATGTTTGACCTTGTACACTATATGTATACCTTTTAACTTCATATTACTGTTTAGTTGCCTCCATTGTCTCACTACCTCATCCAAGAGCACATGAAATAAAATTAGTAACAGTCCATCCCCTCGCCGTGTTCAAAACGGAGGATCAGAAATTCTTGTCTGCTGTGGTGCCGAATTGGTGGTTACTTGCTCGCCCTGGATATCACGCTACACGTCAATTGAATCAACTAGTTGTTGATGTACTTTCTTGTATAAATTCTTGAAGGAAATCCGCCTATTAAGGACAATCTCAGCGTTGACTTCGCGAAGTGTGTTACTCGAATATTTTTCCCCTCGTTTCACCAACGACAATCTAACAAGACTAAAAATTTATATAATACCAGGGTATTCACGACCGATACAAAAGGGTTACATGTTTGCACCTGTTACTGTCATTCAAAGTAGTCACCAATGTTGTGTAGTACCCGTTGCCAGCGATGTCGAAGGAGTATAATACCATTAGCAGAGCCTGTTCTGTTGGTGGTGCGAATGGAGCGGTTTACTGTCTGTCGTATCTCTGGAACAGTTCTGAAGTGAATGACACGAAGTGGTTCCTTCAACCACCATTACCATAAAGGTAATTCAGTAATAAACAAAATAAATTACGGAATTTTCTAACAGATTGTAACTCTGTGACAGATCGATACTTCCAACTATAAAATGGAAGAAAATTTACTGGCGGGAAGGGGAAAGTGGGTGCGGTGGGGGGGGGGGGGGGGGGGGAAGGCTGTGTTAGTCGGTAAAGCACTTTGCTTCCGAGAGTAAAGGTCCGAAAAATCGTTTCAAATGTTTGTAAAATTATGGGACCTAATTGCAATGGTTATCGGTGCCTAAGCTTACAAACTACTGTAACTTATCACAACAACAACAACAATAACAACACACACACACGCACACACACACACACACACATGCCCGAGGGAGGACTCGAACCTCCGACGGCCAACGACCCGCGTACCGCGGTAATGCGCCTTAGCGCGCACGGCTACTCCGCCGCGGCACATAGTTTTAATCGGCCTGTAATTTTCACATCAGCGCACAAAACGCTCAGAGTAAAACATTCATCCCGAATGTAAAAGACAGTAACATTATGCTATGTAAGGCACTGCTAAACACCTGGTACGACTCAAGTAGGTGGACGAAATAGTACGAGAGGTATTGAGGATCAGATGAAGAAAAAAGTCGTTTAATGTTATTTCTAATGAAGGAAGCGAATGAGCGCTCATTTGGGGCTCGATGTTTGACTGTGTAAGAGTCAGGATACAAACCAAAAGATCCACGGTTCATCGCTCATTTTTTTCCGTCACCCATTCTTCCGTCTTTGCCAAACGTAACAAAAAAAAATTGCTTATGCCATGCTTCACAGTTCACTTCGTGGTTGGGAAACTCCATACCATCGCAAACAGGACAATCCATACTAAGCCACTGCAGACTATATACCAACCTCCCATTTGATTATAGTTCTATTGTGTGGTACTGATACTAGGTTGTGCGGAAACAAAATTTTAGAGGTTTTAGAGGAGATAGATAGAACTTTCGTCTAAGAGAAAAATGTGAGGGGTACACCCTTTCCCACGGTAGGGTACGATGAATGTTTGATGCTGTCCAAAGTTCCGTGTGATAAATATTTATTTTAGAGAACCCCTTCCTATGGATTTCTTTTTTTTTTGTGTGTGTGTGTGGTATGGCGGGGGGGGGGGGAGGGGGGAGGAGGTATGGACGCGTCGTCTCATTCCTATGATACACACTTGAAGGTGTCGCTGACACTGGTACATGTAAAGAGAGGCCAATAAAACTTCGTGTACAATTGAAGCGGACTTGTTTAACCACGAACAGTATACGTAACAGTTGTGAATATACAATGACGAAATACTGTATCCCCAAAACAATATTCTTCATAAGGCAGGTCTAACACCCTGAACATCTCCAGCGTCACAACCTCCGTGGCCCCTAGCGGGGGAACCATGCACAAACAAACATATCTGTATTATGGTTCGAAGAAGTTTCGGACGTGCAGCCGCATAAAGTTGAATTCTTCTAATATTTCGGCTGAGAAACGTTCAGCCATCTTCAGAGAGAATCGAAGACTGACGCTCCAGCACACGCTTCGTGCTTATAAACGCGCGGACCGCGCTACTGCGCATGCGGCCACAGATACAACAAGGCGCCAAAGACGTTACTCGGCGGCAAGGAAGTACACGCATGTTTAAATTATGTCTGTGGCTGCATAATCGATTATTACGGAGAAACCGATGTGTTATGATCTGTGCTGTGGCGGCGTCTTTGTAAATTTATTAAAGAAAATGCCGGATCCTAAGATTTATATAAACTGAAGCCGCTGTCTCTGTTAATTAAATTTGTCCCCAAGCGAATTTCAATTACTTCTTTCACCACTGAGTCCCAGAAAGATGAAGTGGAGGCTAAAATTTTGACGTTTACGTACGTAATGGAGTGTCCAGTATCAATACAGTGCTCTGCCAATGCCGATTTATTAGGTTGTATGAGACGGGTATGCAGCCACAGACATAATTTACACACCCGTGTACTTCCTTGCCGCCGAGTAACGTCTTTGGCGCCTTGTTGTATCTGTGGCCGCATGCGCAGTAGCGCGGCCCGCGCGTTTATAAGCACGAAGCGCGTGCTGGAGCGTCAGTCTTCGACTGTCTCTGAAGATGGCTGAACGGTTATCAGCCGAAATATTAGAAGAATTCAACTTTATGCGGCTGCATGCCCGAAACTTCTTTGAACAGTCATTGCGCCGCGAAAACATGAAGATGCAGATATCTGTATTATCTTCTGTAAAATGTATAAATAGCTTTTTACACTCTTTATTTGAGGAAACATAGATTGTACAAAAAACAGCATAGGATTGGTAAGGACAGATTGGTGTAGTGTGTTGCGTGTAGCGGGCATTTTAAATGTATGGACTGCTACAATATAGAAAATAAATATGGAAATATTTGCACAGTGCCTGCTGTCTCTTCCCGGAATTCAGAGTGCATTATCGGCCGGACTGATTGGCATCAGATACGTTTGTTAAAAAGCGCTCCAAGACCAAAATATGAAAAACAAAAACCGCTTTTCAATGTAATTAAAGGGGCGGGTGTAACCGAATTCGCTGTGTTGTGAATTGAATGCAACTGGATATCGCGACAGGCCGAGAGGAGTCTCGTTACACTCAGCCGCCATTAATTAGGTCTTTGGCATAATTTGACAGGACGTCGAGCCTCGCGCTGATTTCTTTTGATGCCGCCGCAAATTTTAATTTAGTTATTGAATAGCAATTCGCTGATAAGCACAATGCGCATAGATACTGGGGAAAAATGTTAATAAAAACCCAGCGATGAATCGCCCATAACATTTATAGCCAAAAGCTAACAGATAACTGTCGACTGCGATACTAAATTTTGCAGCTCTGCCTGTCAGTAATTGTCCTTTTTTTCGCATTTTCTCCCCTAACTTTTTTACCACTCATTTTGGTAAATTCGTATTGGTAGGCGTATTACTCTAGATAAAGGGAAATACTGTTTTGCTAAGATGGCAGGGTTTTACTTTCATACACGACTGGTTTCGGCGTACGATGGCACCATCTCCAGGTCTGATAAGATGTGACATGTCATGTTACACTGAAGAGCTAACTAAACTAGTATAGGCTTGCGTATGCAAATACAGAGATATGTGAATACTCAGAGGTAGCGTTGCGGTCGGCAACGCCTATATAACAGCACAGGTTATTGTATTGGTGTGGTGTGTCTGTTCTTTCGAAGAACAGACGACAAAACTGCTCCGCAGTAGACTTGCGTATAATAGTTCGCGATCGAAAGCGCTCACTTTAGTTCGCGGCTCAGCCGCGAACTAGTTCGTTCTTTTAGTTCGTCCGCTCCCAGTGACGGCTGAGCGGCATGGTCTGCGCATGCAGGTGGAGGGAAAAGTTCCCCCACCTAGCTGCTTCATGCGCTTGCTGCTTGAGCCGCTAACGATATCACGCAAACTAAAGAAACAGTTTGTGGATAATTTCTCACGTTTAAGTTTAGAGTTATCTCTGTATCTTGGCATTATGGAATTTATTTGTCAGATATTGCAGAGTGCAGAATACTCCAAAGCAGAAATTTTGTACCACTGAACTATGTAGTCTAGCAGGCAGACGCTAACCTCGAAATGACTCTCATCAGCAGAAGGCAAACACGTGATTTTTAATTCTGCTACGCGCCCTCTCGCTATTGCTCGTTGGTCTTTGGAAAATGATTCAACGAACGAAGAAGCGACATACGTTTGGCATAATAGTTCGAGACCGGTGTCGCTCTTTTTAGTTCGTCCGCTCTTTTTGGCTTTTGCTACCGCTACTAAAATAGCTCTTTCTTTTGTTATGACAGATTTTTTATATAATGATCAGTGTTGCCCAAGCGTGTGCTATTACCCGTATTTTTGGGCAATTAGACATCAAATACTTAAGCAAATAAACCAGTTATTTACACGAATGGGTGATGCAATGGTATTCAACTACTTTGCGCACAGATTACTCGTAGTAAATATTATTTAGACACTACTGAAGATTTGTGGCAGTGAACTATGAATCTACAGCTGAGCTGCATCTCAGCTCGAAATGACGGTGACTGGCAGGAGGGAATCACGCGATTCTGCGCACTCTCGCGTCTTCTCGCTGTTCCCCGTCAGTCTTCGCAAAAGGAGCGGACGAACTAAGAGACGAGGGATGTGCGAACTAGTTCGCGTAGTTCGCCTGTGGGAGCGCTCTTCCGAACTACTTCGTTCGCGAACTACACAAGACTACTTCGCAGCCATATTGAATTTGCAAATTATTGATAAAGGAGGGGAAGGAGGAAGGATTAGGAAGGAAAGGATTGACAGTGGCTGCAATAGGGCATTGAAATTAAACGATGGCGACAAGTGAAAATGTGAGCCGGGCCGGGAATCGAACCCGGGTCTCCCGCTTCGGGCCAGCAGTCGCCTCACTTCACCGCAGATGCGGTCATACGTTCGATCTCGCACGGGAATCCGTAATGGCGAGTATAAGAGGGCATGGACGGTAGGGGCGCTACAGCCATAGCGTGCGACTTGTGGGAGTTTGAGACGGACGGGAGGCGAGCACGGGTAGCCGAGTGGTAAAGCGACCGCTGGCCCGAAGCGGGAGACCCGGGTTCGAGTCCTGGCCCGGCTCACATTTTAACTTGTCGCCTTTGTTTAATTTCAACGCCCTAATGCACTCACTGTCAATCCTTTCAGTTCTAATCCTTTAATTTGCAGACACAACAGGCGTTAGATCGGTTACAGTGTCAGGTTATCGCGATTTGAGTGAGTTTGAACGCGGTGTAACAGTCGGCGCATGAGAGACGGCGGACAGCATATCCGAGGCAGCGATGAGGGGGAGATTTCCCAGTACGGCCATTTCACGGGTGCGCCGTGAATATTGCGAATCCGGTTAAAACATCGAATCTCCGACATCCTGCAAGAACAGGAACGACAAAGGCCGAAGAAGATCTTTCAACGTGACAGAAATGCAATTCTTCCACAAATTGCTGCGTATTTCTATGCTGAGCCATTAACAAGTGTCAGCGTGCGAGTCATTAATCGGAACGGTCCTTCGCAACCGAAGGAAAACTCGTGTACCCTTGCCGACTTCACGACACAAAGCTTCCGCCGCGGTGGAGTGGCCGAGCGCTCTAAGGCGGCTTGCTGCGGAGCGCGCGTTTGTTCTCTGTCAGCGGTCGAGTCCTCCCTCGGTCATGAGTGTGTGTGTCCTCAACATAAGTTAGTGTTTGTAGTGTGTAAGCAACAGTTACGTCCGTTAGATTTACAAACATTTGAAGTAAAGTTGTGAGTCGGGATCGTGAGTCGTGTCGAGATAGCTCAGTCGGTAGAGCGCTTGCCCGCGAAAGGCAAAGGTCGCAGGTTCGAGTCCCAGTTCCGGCGCACAATTTTAATCTGCCAGGAAGTTTCATATCAGCGCACACTCCGCTGCAGAGTGGAGGTTTCATTCTGGAAACATGCCTTAGACTGTGGCTAGGGCATGTCTCCACCATATCCTTTTATGCAGGAGCGCTAGTCTTGCAAGTTTCGCAGGAGAACTTCTGTGAAGATTGGAAAGTAGAAGACGAGGTACTGGCGGAAGTAAAGTTGTGAGGCGGGATCGTGAGTCGTGTCGGAATAGCTCAGTCGGTAGAGCGCTTGCCCGCAAAAGGCAAAGGTCCCAGGTTTGAGTCACAGTTCCGGTACACAATTTTAATCTGCCAGGAAGTTTTGTGATGGTACGCATATATGCTCCTTACACGAGGCATCACAACAACTTTTCACCAGGCTGCTGTTTGTGTATGATAAATTGGTTGGAAACTTTCCTCATGTCAGCACGTTGTAGGTGTCGCCACGGGCACGACCCTTGTGTGAATGCTCAGAAAATCTAATATATGTGTATACCATAGCATATTCTTCCTGTCGGTTAAATTTCGCGTCTGTAGCACGCCATCTTGGTGGTGTAGCAATTTTAATGACCAGGAGTGTAGATAGTGGTTCCTCCACTGCAGAAGATCTGCTGTGATTTTGCGGAGGAACCGCCTCTGACTCACACAGCAGGTGATTCAGCCGCAGTGACCTTGAGGAGCCTGATCCCACATGGTGGGGCAACAATGGGAGCACCGACAAAAGGCGCGCGGTTCCGTCGCGAGCACCGAACTGCCCCATAAGCAACACCACCTATACTTCGTTCACCGAAACGAGAGACGTAATGTAAACACACTGAGACGCGTGACCAGGGGTGGACAAAACAGGGTCGCTCGCTCAATTTCTCTGCATCCGTTTCAGGTGTAAGGTTGTGTGTGTGTGTGTGTGTGTGTGTGTGTGTGTGTGTGTGTTATAGCAGTGATAATAGGTGTTGACTGTCAACTTTATCTTGAAGGACCAGAGGCTGAATAGAAACGTAAGTATTAGTGTTTACAATAACATTCTGCATTCATAGTTCAAATGTTTGTTAAGCTTATGGGACTTAACTACGGGGTCATCAGTCCCTAAACTTAACAAACTACTTACGAACTTTACGAACTACGACGGCACAAATATCCATGCCCGAGGGGGGATTCGAACCCCCGACCGAGTGGCCGAGCTGACCGTGACTGGAGCACCTCAGTCACCTCGGCCACCGCGGCCGGCGCATTCATAGTTTGTGTGTCTCTTTTTCTCTCTCATTGGTATCATGTAAGAGAAACCTCATTATGCCATTCTTCAATTTGAGTCCACCCAAGAAGCGTCCAAAGAAGAAGTATTAAAGTTCTTTCGTGTGTATAAAACGCAGTTGTTGTATCCACAACTGATATTGTTATGAAGACAGTCCGTAGGAAACCACACACTCTTTAAGGCAAAAAAATAAAAAATAAAATAAAATAAAATAAAATAAATAAAAAAATAAAAAGAAAATAAAATAAAAAAGAAGAAAGAAAGAACGTCTTGATGGATTTGACTGAAATGCAATACTAAGAAAAGTTATTCGTAACAAATTTGTAACACTTGACAAAGTGTTTGCTGCGGTAAGGGGTGCAGATCTGGAAAATTTTCGGAGAAAATCACTTTTTATAAAGTATTAAATGAAATGAATTTTAAATGTTTGGCTTCTAATACCACTGCTGTATTACAAAACACACAACGACTTCACACCTCAAACGGATGCGACGAAATTTAGCGACCGACCCTGTTTTGTCCACCCCTGGTCACGCGCCTCAGTGTGTTTACAGTACGTCTCTCGTTTCAGTGAACGGAGTATAGAGAGAAGGCCGTTGCGCTCTCGTGTGACGTCAGGCAGAGTAGGTTGCGCGCGCATAGCTGACTTACTCGCTGCTTCTGCGTAGTGGGCCGTGACCCAGCGGTTACCCAGTCAGCTATGCGCGCGCAACCTACTCTGCCTGACGTCACACGAGAGCGCCGCGGCCTTCTCTCTAGGTGGTGTTTCCATAATCCGCCGACGCGGCCGCACAACCGCGCAACCGCGGCGGTTGGAAGTGCAGAAGCTGGTATTTTGACCCCGCAGCCACAGAATAAGGAGTATACAGAAGGGAAACTCCCGCTGCAGTCCGTCGTCCAAAATGTAGTGCGCATGCGCGGAATCGGCCATATTGAAAAGCAGTAAACATGAGATCACTCCCTACTCTGTGGCATGGTAATGCGCCGTCTTTGTTTGTTAATTGTGTATTTTAACAGCCTGAATCGCATAAAAGTAAACAAGTATTTGGTACAGTGCAGTACAGTGCAAAGAAAGAACTGTGTATCAGCTGGAGCTGTTCCGCTTTTATTATGAGCAGCAATGAAAGAAAAGGCGGCCGATGGTGTTCAGCACCTAATTGCCGGAATAATTCTAATACAAATAAGGATATAAGCTTCTTCACCTTCCCAAAACATGCTGAGCAGTAAGTGAACGTCGCTATATGTGCAGTGAAAGTTAAATTTTATCAGTTTGGAATGAGAGCAATGTGTCCATAATTATTAAAAGTAGCCTTGCTTCTTCTCTTGACGATAACTCTCGCTGTTGCTGTTGCTGCAGCAGTTCAACAGCATCGAAATGTTGAAGTACATTTATACTTCATAAGTTTAACGTTGTAGGGAATAATATAAAATGAATGACAAAGAATAGTGCGTAAGTAGGCAGGTAAAATTTTACTTACGACATTGGAGGCGTGGCGTGCTAATGTTAGCAACGAATGCTCTTCTGATACTCAAACAAATAGATTAAGGGGAATAATTATTTTATGCTGTTCCTGCTCTGTGGTTGACAGATTCCTCTATATGCCCTTCTCCGATCAGTAAATTAATGATACTCCTAAAGCAAATACAACTTTTATATATGCCCAGACGTCATTCGTTCTGTGTAATCACGTTGTACTGCTAAGTCTGTCTCAATATTTTGTGCAATTTATTCGTGTCAAATAAAACCTGGCAGTTGTAAAGTCACTTTCTTGTTTATAACTACCGTAATTTCCCAAACATAAATCCGCGTTATTTGGGATTTTTCTACAGATAAGCACCAAATAAAACAATCATCGATTCCACCGTACATTTTCATAGTTGTATTAAAATTTAGGCCTATTTTTTGGTCGGAATATAATTAGGAACAAGAAGATGGCGCAGAATAGATGAGAGCATAATGAAAAGCCGTTTCCTTTCGTAAAAGTCGGAGAGATTAGCTGCAGTTCGTGAAAAGTCCATTTCCAGCCAAAGTACTGAGCGGTTATAGTTCCGCGTTTACTGCTTTTCAATATGGCGTCGAGCGCAACGCTTGGTAACATACAGATCAAAGGCGCCGCCCCCAGCTTTCCCTTCTGTATGCTCCCTATTCTGTGCCGCAGCGGAGGAGCGGAAAGGCCGCTACCGCAGCCGCGCTTATAAACAGGTCCCACGCCGCCTTATGAGGGCCAGCGCGCCGCCAACCCGCCGAGATTCCTCCGCCGCGGAGCAACCGCGGGCTATGAACACGCGCGGCGGCCCACTGTGTGTGACGTCACGCCTCGCGTCATAGCGGCGCGGCAGTCGGGCGCGCTCGGCTCGGCTCGTGCGTTCCCGCGCTGACAAATGACAGCCGGGGTGCGCAAATTAGGCGGGTCGCCATTCATCAGGCGCGCGGCGCGCCATTAATCTGACCGCGGGCAGGTGGCCGCGCTCAATCGCAGACGCAGACGCACGCTCCGTCCCCCCACCCCACCCTCCATTTGTCCGTCCTTAGCCGCCTGACAGCGACGACTCACCTGCTCCGCTCCGCTAACTGCCAGGCGCGAGACAAAATACCACCATCCAAACACTGCACAGCTGCACAGGTACCTCCAGTATCCAAAAAACACAAAATTGCAGGCCCGTATCACTGACGTCAGTTTGCAGTAGGGATGCGAAAAACCTACCAGTTAAAACCGGTACCGGTAGTTTAGTACCGAACAACCGATTTTTTCTGTACAATCACACCTCGATATATCTAATTGCTAGGAAAGACGATATCGATCCATCATCTTACGGGCTTGCAGCCGGATCATGTTGACATCTTCCAACGATATCTCGGCTGACAAACATGCAACCATCTACAGGTGAGCACGAGACTGAAAATTACCGGGATTTTTTCCTCTGTTGTGTTTTACTACCCTGTTATAGGCAGGCTGACAGCAGACTGACGCTGCTCTACAGCCGAGTGAATGAGAACATTGGATAACAGAATATAAAATTAACAAGGTGATAAAACGGCGCTTTTGCAATTACAAGATGAAAAATTTGAGAATATTAAAAGTCCATGACAGTGGAAAGACATACATGGTTGTTAAAAAATTCGTTGCCACGGTGGCTAAAAAACACTCATTGCAGACGACTAGACATAAAGTGACGGTGACATTGAAGTAAGAAACACTGAACACTGGTTACCCACAGGAACGTACACCACGTTAAAAAACACAGGGCGACGAAACACTATATACACGAAGCACTGAACACTGTTAAAACACTAGCAGTGAACTGGCCCTGCAGGGGGGAGGATGGAGAAAGCGCGGGGGAAGGGGAAAGGAGGAGGGGGAGGGGAGATAGGGGGGAGGGGAGAAGGGGGTGGAACCGGAAGGACTCCCAGGGAGGCGGAGAAGGAGGGGGTGAGCCAAGCGGGGGACGGGAGGGGAGGGGGAGGGAGGAGGGGTGATAATCCACGGGGAGAGGTCAAAGTTGGAAGGAGGGATAGATGTCGGGACGGTTGTGGAGAACGTCGTCTGGGAGAAGTAGATTGCGGAAGCCACCCTCGGAGAGGACGTAGAGGGTGTGGTGGTGAAGCGAGGGAGGGATGTGGCGGTAAAGGCGTGGCAGGGGCCCGGGATCCAGGAGGAGAGGAGATGCTAGTGGGTGACGGGACTCTAACTTTCGGTGAATGTACTTGAGGCGGATGTGTTCAAGGAATTGGACCAGACGTGGGAATGGGAAGAGGTCATAAAGGATCCATGTGGGGGAAGGGAGGCGGATGCGGTAGGCGAGGCGAAGGGCGTGGCGTTCGAGGATTTTATAATAGGAGGGGGCAGCAAGATTACCGGTGTGCGTCGTTCTATATATACCGAATATTGGCGCGGCGGTACCTGCGCAGTGAGGAGGTACTGGTGCGCTCCCTGTCGAATCTGGCGCGCTTTGTGGTAGAAGCGGGCCGCGTCTGCGTAGTGGTGTACTTACATTCACGCCATCTGTCGGAATGCGCTTTCGTGCATCTTAAGCGCGGTGGTCGAAGGAAATCACTTTTTGTCAGACGTTGCACTTAGATGTAGACCTATGTCTCTGTGAAGCAATTAAAGAAATTACAGGGTCCCATGCTTTATCCATTTGAAAGCCGCCATCCCGATTAATCAGATCTTCTGTCAACCGTATTTCAACGGACTCAATAATCGAATCCCAAAAGGTTCTTGTCGTTGCCAAAATTTTTGCTGCAGAATAATCCATGGAGTGTTCTGCTATGGCTGATTTGTTGGGCTGCAGTAGACGTGTGTGGCGCTCATGCTGCACGCATCTTTCTCGTACTGTGCGAGTAGTTTGGCCAATACAGGATTGACCACATTGACAAGGGATCCTGTAAATTGCCACCTTCCTCAATCCCAAATCATCCTTCGTAAATCATCCTTTTTTTAATTGCTTCACAGAGACATAGGTCTACAACCTTTATCGTTGTAGACAACGCGTTGTAGACAAAGCGTTGTAGACAAAATGACTACACGGACTGCCTTAAAGCACCTCTCCCTCCACACCACATACTTTAATTCTGCCTCGATGTTCCCTGTGACATGCGCATCAAATTAATGTTCTGAACTCGACGTATCAAAATATAAGGAAAGCCGCGTGACCTCCTTGTCGGAGCGGCGACTGCCCACATGGCTTACAGGCCGAGCCTCGCAGCCCGCTGCCGGCTTCCTGGGGCCGCGCGATGCGGTGCGGTGCGGTGCGGTAAGTAATGAACAGGCGGATGAATTACGCGGCCGGCATTTGCATGTAAATTGGCGGCCGCTCGCTCAGCCGGCCATCGCGCGTAAAAGTTTGATATTTACGGCGCAGGTACCTGCCAGCTGCCGCGTCCGTCTCTGCCCGGCCTGCCCTCGCCCTGAGTGCCTACTGGACTCCCAGAGTTGCACTGGTCCGTTTCTACTCCTGCTCCAGATGCCGTCATCCGTTCCGGTTCGCGGTGAAACTTGCCGACTCCAACCTTTCGTTCCTGATTAGCCGAGTGGTGCCAGAAACAACGTCGCTTGGAGAGACAAAGTAGAAGTGACGTTAACACAGTGGCGGATCAAGGGGAGAATCATGGGGGCCTTGAAGTGTGTACGAAAATTTATATATATATAATAATTTCATTCATATTTCTACATTCCATTAACCATTTCAAATACCCTCAGTACATAATATTCGCTTATGATAACGCCAATGTTATTTAATTTGTACCTTGAGCAAGCTACAGGGTGTGCTGAAAACGACTCCCTGATTTTAAAATTAAATATCTCGAAAACAGTAAACGGTATGTTTATTGTGAAAGCTGTAAGAAGTTTATACAGCAGTTTGAAATAATAGTTACGAAAGCTGCTAACAGATGGCGCTGTACGCTGTACAGCTCATATCAGCAGACACAAGTGAAATAATCGTATCAAAATACTTTTTGCAAAAAATCACATCACAATGTTTTAAAAATGTTCACCATTGGCATTTTTATTTATTTATTTTTAAACCACTGGCACTACAGAGGTGGCGCAAACGAAGAATGAAATTCGCCATCACATTTCGTAGAGTCTCAGCCGAAAGGGACTCACATGCCACAGAGATCGCCGATTCAAGATCGTCCAGCGTGGCGAAATGCTTCGGGTAGACCATGTCTTTCACTGTGCCCCACAAAAGAAAGTCTCAGGGAGTAAAATCCAACGAATATGGAGGCCAATCCATGCCTGCACCAGTAAATTTGGGATATTCTAAAGCAATGACTCGATTCCCGAAGTATTCCTCAAGAAAGCGAAACACTTGTTCGGTCCGATGTGGTCGGGCTCCATCTTGCATAAACCATTCAGTACCTGGTCGATCCTCTAACGCTTGCTGTGTGACGACAAATTGTTCCAAAATTGCAACGTAACGTGAACCAGTGAACGTTTCTCGAATGAAAGAAGGGTCAATAATGCCTCTGCTGCATAGGGACTTAACTGCGGGGTCATCAGTTCCTAAACTTACAAACTACTTATGAACTACCTTATACTAAAGACGACACAAATATCCATGCCCTTGGGGGTAATCTAACCCCAGACCGTAGCGGCCGTGCAGACTGTGACTGGCGCGCCGCAGACCGCTCGGACACTGCGGCCGGCTGTGATGCAACAAAACATATTAAACACCCTGGAGAAACGGTATTATAGAAACGTAGGTAATGGGTTCCAATAAACCTTTACGTGGAACTAGGTGGCTGATTAATTCAACACCTTTATATTTCTAGGAAATTAAATATGCAAAGGAAGCTCAGGGTTTAACATTCCGTCGACAGCGTGGTCATTAAAGACGTAGTAACAACACGTGTTTCAATTAAGCAGTATGATCAGATGCCGTATCTTATTCCCATCAGAAGTAAATGATTTCGTAAGAACGACAGCCGTGATTCGGTATCGAACGAAGTACGTCGTACGTCGTCAAAAGAACGTAGGGCGCAGACAACAGTGGAGTAAATGAAAGAGAAGCGAAAAACAGCTTTGGTCCACAGTAGTGCCGAGAAAGACCTGTCACCGAGACCTGGAAGAGAAATGGTGCTGGCAGTCTCGACAGACTTCCATTTGTCAGCAGAATGGACTCTCGAATTGAATTCGGTTGAAGTGAATGGAAACCGGGGCTCTCGAAACAGCGGTGAGGCGTCGCCCGCCGTGACCTGCGACCGTCCCGTACTCTCTTCCTACTGCTACCCGACTCCAGCTGTTGTTTCATGCTTTAGCCTGGTATACCCCTCATCCAGGATAGGGGAAAGATGTACATCCCAAATGCCATCGATCTGACTATGGTGACATGGAGAAGCACCCGACACAGCGTAACTGTGAATGTTGGAACCGAGCCCCTTTCGATGTGATAAACGTGGTCTCACCGACACACGGTCTTAACCTGCCGTGGATTCGTACTGAGGACAGCCTGGTCCACGAAGCCTAGAGAGCGTTGGATACAGGCTTTTGGACCGCTTGCGTGTTCCTTGATTTTCGGAATGTGATCGAAAAAAGTGTTCGACACGGTTTCGCAATCTCGCCCAATCGACAAACCGTCAGAAAAACGACTGGATTGAAGGGTTTCTAGCTTACAGATCAGAGCAAGTCACAAGTTTTCTGATGGGAAAGTCATTTCTAGCGCACCGTAAGGCACTGTTATAGGACCGTTAATTTTCACAATATGTATAAATGACCTGGTAGGTAACTTCGGAAGTTCCGTGAGACTTTTCACGGATGTCGTCGGAGCATTTGGAGAAATCGCAACGCTGGAAAACTGGAGTGAAATGCAGGAGGATATGTAGCGTGTCGATGCCTGGTGCATGGAGTGGGAACTGACCCTCAACGTGAAAAACTATGTTTGAAGTATATGGAATACAAATAAAGACCGAACCTTTACTATATAATTACGCAATAGCAGAAAAATCAGTGGAAACTACTTGCATAAAATATCTGGGTATACGCATACACAGTAATTTGAAGAGGAACGAGCACATAAAGTTAATTGCGGTTAGAGCAGATGGCAGATTGTAATTCACTGGAAGGACTACTCAGAACAGTGAAGTCAATCAGCAAAGCGAGTGGCTTACAACAGACTCGTTGGACCAATGCTTGAATATTGCTCATCAGTACGGGATAGCTGCGAGGGATAGTACAGCAAGGAAGCGAACGTCTGTGATTGAATTAAGCAAACTCATCTCTGCAAATACCAACAAACATTGAACATAGTGTTACTTGTTTAGCTTTGTGTATTAAATACTTAACAACATTTCTTTGCTTCTTTTCACATGTTTCATTTTTGTCAAAAATTTTATGAAGATACATCGTTTCGGAGGATGACGTTTACTTACATTTGACATCTTGGCTAGGACAACTGAATTGACTGACAGAGCGATCCAACAAGTATTTTTACTGACTGAGGTCTGGAACCCTAGAAAGCCATAATACGCACATGCGCTTCTTTAACTACCTTTGCAAAGCACGGGCATATAAGTTAGTATAAAATAAAATATTCAACAAGCGATCATGGCACGCCGCGTGCGAGTAGCGGTCTGGAGCACCAAGATGCGGTTCGCGCGGTCTCCCGCGTAGGAGGTTCGAATCCTCCCTCGGGCATGGATGTTTGTATTGCCTTTAGTATACGTTAGTTCATAAGTAGTTTGTAAGTTTAGGCACTGATGACCTCGCAGTTAAGTCCCATAAGCTTCACAAACAAAAATTTTCAAATGTTTGTAGAGCTTATGGGACGTAACTACAGGGTTATCAGTCCCTAAACTTACAAACTACTTATCAACTACCTTATACTAAGGAAGGCACAAATATCCATGCCCGAGGGGGGATTCGAACCCTCGCCCGTAGTGGTCGTGCAGACCGTGACTGGCGCGCCGCAGACCGCTCGGCCACCGCGGCCGGCCTTCACAAACATTTGAACATTTGACCAAGGCATATATACGAGGCACGTCCAGAAAGTAAGTTCCGTTTCAATTTATCTCCGCGGCAGCGCTGCGATTACAGTTCCGCACATGCGCTGTAGACGATGTGTATCAAGGAGAAAAACGTGAGCCATTTGGAGATTGCTGTCAGTTACGTACGCTTTGTTGTACTTGTTTGAAATGTCGGCGTTGATTGAAAATCCCGCCGCCAGTGAAATCAGGTCGGTGATTCGGTTTCTGAATGCGAGGAAAGTGAAACCAAGTGAAATTTATCGGCAAATTTGCGATGTTTACGGACCAAATGCGGTGAGTGATTCGATGGTGAGAAGATGGGTCCGGCAGTTCAATGGCGGGCGTAGTGATGTGCACGACGAAGAACGAAGTGGGCGTCCACCGTTGGTTACAAAAGAACTGGTTCACGCGATTGATGACAAGATCTAGGAAAACCGAAGGTTTACAATTAGTGCTCTCGCTATGGACTGCCCCCAAATTTTACGATCACTGAACTGGTTGAAGACACTGGCGACAGATTTCTATGAAGAAGGTATACAAAACCTGGTGCCACGCTATGACAAATGCCTGCAAAATTTCGGCAGTTATGTGGAAAAGTAGTTTAAGAGTTGTAGCATTTTGTGCAATAAAAATTTCTTCTGTATCTGTGTAAAATTTCATTTTATTACCATTTTATTACCAAACGTGTGAAAATTACAGAAGCATCAGTTTGATAAGTCATGGTTGCAAAATTTTAACACGAATTATCTAGAGGAGAATGGAAAAGCTGGTAGAAGCTGACCTCGGGGAAGATCAGTTTGGGTTCAGGAGGAACGTAGGAACTCCGGAGGCAATACTCACTTTACGTCTTAACTTAGGAGATAGATTAAGGAAAGGCAAACCTACATTTTTAAATTTTGTAAATTTGGAGAAAGCGTTTGACAATGTTGACTGGAATACACACTTTCGAATTCTGAAGGAAGCAGGGGTAAAATACAGGGAAAGGAGAGTTATTTACAACTTGTACAAAAGCCAGACCGCAGTTATTAGACTCGAAGGGCATGAAAGGGAAACATCAGTTGGGAAGGGAGTAAGACAGGGTTGTAGCCTTTCTCCGATGTTATTCAAATTGTACATCGAGCAGGTGGTGAAGGAAAGCAAGGGAATATTTGGAATTGGGATTAAAGTTCAGGGTGAAGAAATAAAAACATTGCGTTTTGCTGATGACATTGTAATTCTGTCAGAGACAGCAAAGGACCTAGAAGAGCAGTTGAATGGAATGGACAGTGTATTGAAGAGAGCGTATAAAATGAACTTTAACAAGAGCAAAACAAATATAATGGAATGCGGTCTTAGAAAATCAGGCGATGCTGAAGGAATTAGATTAGGTAACTAAACATTGAAGGTGGTATATGAGTTTTGTTACTTGGGTAGTAAAATAACATGCGATGGTCGCAGTACAGAGGATATAAAATGCAGAATGGCAATGGGACGAAAAGCATTTTTGAAAAAGAGAAATTTGCTAACATCGAATATTAATATAAGTGTAAGGAAGTTTTTTCTTAAGGCATTTGTGTGGAGTGTTGCGTTGTATGGGAGTGAAACATGGACGATAAGCAGTGCGGACAGGAAGAGAATAGAGGCTTTTGAAATGTGGTGCTACAGAAGAATGCTGAAGATTAGGTGGGTAGATCGCATAACTAATGAAGAGGTACTGAACAGAATTGGCGAGAAAAGGAATTTTTGGCATACCCTGACTAAAAGAAGGGATCGCTTGGTAGGACACTTTCTTAGACATCGAGGAATCGTAAATTTAGCATTGGAGGGAAGTGTGTGGAGTAAAAATCGCAGAGGGAGACCAAGAGGCGTATAGTAAACAGATTCAAGTGGATGTGGGCTGCCGTTCTTATGAGGAGATGAAAAGGCTTGCTCAGAATAGAGTAGGGTGGAGAGCTGCATCAAACCAGTCTCCGGACTGAAGACCATAACAACATAACAACAACACCAAACGGAACTTACGTTCTGGACGCGCCTCGTATTCTTAACAAACAGTATTTGTCGGTGATAAATATGATACTTTACTGAAGGTGTGCGGTGTTTCATCTCAGGTTTACCTTCGTCGCCTTACACCTCAGCAGTAGCCCCTTCACTTTTGGGTGCGCTTTCTCGCTGGCTTTAAGGAACGCGCCGGTGTCGGTGTGGGGCGCGTCCTTATTTAATTTCGGAGATGATTACCCCGCCGGTATCCGCCGCGAGCCGCGGAGAAGCTATCGCCGCTGTTCGCCACCCTCACTGAAAAATGGCGCCGGAGGGTTTGATTGGGGGGGGGGGGGGGTCAGGAGGTGTGGCAGGAGGATAAGGCTGGGACGCCTGCTGCCATCAGACCGGCAGAGCGGCCGCCGTAATGGAGGCCGCGGGATCGATGCGGCCACTTGCTGGCCGGCTTCTATTAATATCGCCAGCCACACGCGAATGCCGAGCACCGACCCGCCCACCCCGCGGAATAAAGACTGCCGCGCCGAAGGCGACTCCGCCGGCTCGATCGCGAATCCCGGCAATGCCACCTAGAGAGGAGGCCGCGGCGCCGTCGTGTGACGTCAGGCAGAGTAGGTTGCGCGCGCATAGCTGACTGGGTAGCCGCTGGGGCTCAGCCCACTGTGCCGAAGCAGCGAGCCAGTCAGCTATGCCAGCACCCCCTATAGAAGAAAGCCTGCGCACGACGTCACAACATGGCGGCGGTGAGAGGCTTAGAGTCCTCTGAAAGACTGTAAACATTAACAGTGCACGCTGTTTATAGTACATTCTTTCGTTCAGGGGCGTATTTATTACGTAAATTGGTATTGCGTACGGTGTGATCGCTAAGCTGGACGATTTGTGTGTGTGAGAACAACGCATGATCTCTTTTGTAGTGACAAAATACCGCTTCGCTGTTCTGTGCCGAAATGTAGAGGAAACTACGACTGTGGCCCAAAAGTTACCGTCTTTCTTTTAAAAAAAAAAAAAAAAAAAAAAAAAAAAAAAAAAAAAAAAAAAAAAAAAAAAAGCTTATGAGACTTGACTACGGGGTCATCAATTACTAAACTTACAAACTACTTATGAACTAGCTAACACTAAGGACGGCACAAATATCCATGCCCGTCGGGGGATTCTAACTCCCGACAGCAGTGGCCGTGCAGACCGTGACTGGAGCGCCTCAGTCCCCTCGGCCACCGCGGCCGGCAGTACCAAAAGAAATCCGTTAAACTTTGTTTACAAGATAAATCAATCGAATGTCAAGGGCGTAAACCCCACTAAATACCTAGGAATTAATATTACTTCAGACTTAAACTGGAAAGAACACGTAGATAATGTCGTGGAAAAGGCCAACCACAAACTGCGTATTATTGGCAGAACCCTTAAAAGATGCGACAGACCTACTAAAGAGAATGTATACACTAAGCTTGTCCGTCCATTTTTGGAGTATTGCTGCCCAGTGTAGGATCCTTATCAGGTGGGTTTGAGGGAGGACATCGAAAGAGTCAAAAGTAGGACAGCTCGTTTCGTATTGTCACGATACAAGGGAGACAGCGTTACGGAAATGATACAGGATCTGGGATGGGAATCATTACAACAACGGCACTTATCGCTGCGGCGTGGGCTACTTACAAAACTCCAATTGCCAACATTCTCCTCCGAATGCGAAAATATATTGTTGACTCCCACTTACATAGGTAGAAATGATCATCAGAATAAAACATGAGAAATCAGAGCTCTAACAGAGAGATTCTGGTGTTCTTTCTTCGCGAGAGGTATTCGAGAATGGAATGGGAGATAAATAGTATACGGTGGTCGGATGAACCCTGTGCAAGGCACTTAAATGTGATTTGCACTCTTCTAGTGCAAACTCTTTGCTTTCCTCTAGTAGAATATGCGGTAATGGCGTATCGCGCGAGAATGGCCGCGTGGTCTAAGGCGCCCTATACCAGATCGCACTGCAGCTCCCATCAGAGAGTCGAGTCTTCCGATGGGCACAGGTGTGTATGTTGCCCTTAGCATAAGTTAGTTTAAGTAGTATGTAACTCTAAGGACCGATGTGCTTAACAGTTTGGTCCCTTACGTTTACAGACATTTGAGCATTTTGAATTGTAAATTTATGACAACTATTCCTGGGAATCAGCAATGTTTATTACTATTTAATTATGAATCACTCAGTGATCACGTTCTTACTAGTAAACAGGGTGTTGCAAGAAGGTACGGCCAAACTTGCAGGAAACATTCCTCACACACCAAGAAAGAAAATATGTGGACATGTGTCCGGAAACGCTTAATATCCATGTTAGAGCTCATTTTAGTACTTTATTTGCGGATGAGGCTTCATTCCAATGTGATCAGATTGTAAATTTTCACAATCAACATGTGTGGGCTGACGAGAATCCGCACGCAATTGTGCAATCACACAGATTCTCTGTGAACGTTTGGGCAGGAATTGTTGGTGATGTCTTCATTGGGCCTTATGTTCTTCCACCTATGCTTACTGGAGCACATTATCATGATTTCATACGGGATACTCTACCTGTGCTGCTAGAACATGTGCCTTTACAAGTACGACACAACATGTGGTTCATCCACGACGGAGCTCCTGCACTTTTCAGTCGACGTGTTCGTACGCTTCTCAACAACAGATTCGGTGACCGATGGATTGGTAGAGGCGGACCAATTCCATGGCCTCCACGGTCTCCTGACCCCAACCCTCTTGACTTTCATTTAGGGGGGCATTTGAAAGCTCTTGTCTACACAACACCGGTACCAAATGAAGAGACTCTTCGTGCTGGTGTTGTGGACGGCTGTGATACAATACGCCATTCTGCAGGGCTGCATCAGCGCATCAGGAATTCCATGCGACGGAGGGTGGATGCATGATAACGTGCTCCAGTGACCGTAGGTGGAAGAACACGAGGCCCAATCAAGACATCACCAACAATTCCTGCCCAAACGTTCACAGAAAATCTGTGTTGATGGCGTGAATCGAGGAAGTACAGTACATACTAACGAAACAATTGGGTATATTGACAATTGTCTGCACGAATTAGTTCAATTTACATTTAAGAAGAAATTCTAAAATGAGCTCTAAGATGGAAAGTAAGCGTTTCCGGACACATGTCCACATAACATTTTTTCTTTCTTTGTGTGTGAGGAATGTTTCCTGAAAGTTTGGCCGTACCTTTTTGTAACACCGGATGCGGCTCGGTTTGAACCCAACGCAGCAGACGGACAGGTTCTGTCTCTTCTGCACCAGTAAGAACGCAGTCATTGACTAATTCACAATTAAATTTTGAAGTACTTCCGAGTGGTATCAGAGATGAGACACTTGGGTAAAGAGTACGAGGAGAAATGGATAAATAGCTTGGAGGATCTGACTGAACAAGAGCAGCGTGGCAGGGTACTCGCGGTGCTTTAGGAAGGGACGCGATGTGGACTGGTTTTACATGGCGGTGCGCGGGGAGCTGTATGTGGCGCGTAAACGTGGCAACGGGCGCGCATGCGCAGAAAGGCCGCACCGTTTACGGGCCGCGCATGCGCAGAAAGGCGTCGCGTTTACGGGCCGCGCAGAGTGTGCCCTGACCGTGTAAAACGGCTTTTACGGCGGCTGTTGCCTGAGAGCCACCTGGCACCCCTCCCTTCAAAACCACACGCTGCTCCCAGCTATATGGCGACAGAACCTCTAATAATGCTATCTGCAACAGCTGTTGAATTTAATTGTTGTTTTTTTTATTTACATGCACTACCGGCGTTTCGAGACCCATCTCTCATCATCAGGTGCATCTTCAGATTACAATAAAAAAGTTACGATTACCTGACATAGTCGGGTTTCGAGCCGATCTGATCGTTTTATAGTTTTCAAAATAAAAAGCCAAGATCGCACACTAATAATTTATTAAATGACGATCGGTTTTGGTGCACTGTCACACCATCATCTGGTCAAATATATCTTATAAGCTGGTCATCTTATTACAAAAATTAGGTATAATATAACAAGTGCAACATTGCACTTAATCACTATATAAAAATACAGAAGTTTAAAACATGACAGCTCACAAAATATTTTTTGGGATACTAAAGACAGCACTAACATCCGTGCCCGAGGGAGGAATCGAACCTCCGACGCAACGTGGCGCTCCAGACCGCTCGGCTACTCTCGCGTGGCTGACGGTGACTGTGGAGTAGTCTTGTGTAGTTTGCGAACGAACTAATCCGAAAGAGCGCTAGCACAGGCGAACTAGTTCGTAGATCCCTCGCCTTTTAGTTCATCCGTTCCTTTTCCGAAGACTGACGGGTAACAGCGACAGGACGCGACAGCGCGCAGAATCGTGTGATCCCCTTCTGCCGGTTTTCTTCATTGCGAGCTGAGATGCAGCTCAGCTGTAGTTTTAGCAGCGGTAGCAAAAGCCAAAACGAGCGGACGAACTAAGAAGAGCGACCTACTTCGCAGCCGAGCTGCGAACTAAAAGGAGAGCTACCGGTCGCGAACTAAAATATGCCTGATATGTCGCGAACTAAAATATGCGCGATAGGTCGCGAACTAAAATATGTGCGATAGGTCGCGAACTAAAATATGCGCCATAGGTCTCGACCAAAGTTAAAAATCACGTGTTTGCCTTCTGCTGATGAGAGACATTTCAAGGTTAGCGTCCGCTGCTAGATTACATAGTTCAGTGCTACAAAATTTCTTCTTTGAAGTATTCTGCACTCTGCAATACCTGGCTAATAAATTCCATAATGCCAAGATGTAGAGATAACTCTAAACTTAAACGCGAGAAATTATCCACAGACTGTTTCTTTTGGTTTGAGTGATATCGTTAGCGGCTCAAGCAGCAAGCGCATGAAGCAGCTAGGTGGGGGAACATCTCCCTCTACCTGCACGCGCAGACCACGTCGCTTAACTGTCACTGGGAGCGGACGAACTAAAAGAGCGAAATAGTTCGCGGCAGGGCGGCGAACTAAAGTGAGCGCTCCCGATCGCGAACTAATATGCCCAAGTCTACTGTGGAGTGGAGTAACAGTCAAATCAGTCACACTGTTTAGGAGTGATCTTCTCGGATATTTCACGTTGATTGAAAGCTCTACACCAGATATAGTGGGCTGGTTGTTATATTTGCACATTTCCTCTCGATTGTAAATAGTAACGTAGACTTAGGGAGACATAGGGTAAATAAAACAAGTACAGACACTTAATCTTTGAGGAGACACCTTTTGCTATTGGCCAACTCGCAGCTCGTGCTTTTCAGTGATATTAAACTCGCGGCGGTGGTTCGGTCGGAGGTCGTGTGTTCTGCCGGCGTGTTTACCGGGGTGCGTGTGGAGTGAGTGCTGTCAGACTGCCCGTAAGACACTGCCCGTCCCAAGCGCTGCCTGGCATCGAGCAAGCCCACTCTTCATTCCGCGATATTAGCCAATAAAATGCGAGTAAGGATTGCCACCAGATGGCGGCACCCGCCTTCCAACCCCAGTCATTCGTTTTCAAGATGATGCCAACAACGCTCGTGACGAGCGATAAGAAGGAATAAAGGACGATTAACATTTCAAGTCCCGGCGACGAGGAGGTCTCTAAAGACGGAGGACGACTTGAAGAAGGTGCTGGGAATCGTCGGTGCCCTATTTAATGTGTCGACTGCAGCCTGTAGCTGACGGAAGTCATCCTCAGAAGCGCACTTGTTTGTGCGGATTCAGCTACTTACCGACGCAGTCATATTCTCAGATCTTTTTAATCAAAACTGACATCGGCCGCAGAAACTTTCGTTCTCGAGAACACGCACGATGTCAATATTGTTAACATCTTCCGGGGCTATAATGCCGTGGTCTTGTGGATTTGTTAATAAAACTCAACGTTTCGCCTACATCTGCGGACATTGTCAAGGGGGGTCGTGGCTCATTTTAACGTCCGATACACACCCTGGCTAGTTAGTGACTGCAGCCGAATGCCGTTTACGCGCTCGCGCGCAGAGGTGTGAAAGTCAAATGTTCAAATGTTTGTAGAGTTTAGGGGACTTAACTACGGGGTTATCAGTCCCTAAGCTTACAAACTACTTATGAACTACCTTATACTAAAGAGTGCACAAACATCCATGCTCGAGGAGGGATTCGAACCCCCGATGGGGAACTGCCGCGCGCACCGCAACACGGCGCTCCAGTACGCACGGCTAATCCGCCGCGGCGCAGAGATGTGACGTGAGATACTTTGGATAGGCGTGCCAAGTTCACCGCTGCTGATTGCCAAAAATGTTTCAAATGTTTGTATAGCTTATGGGACTAAACTACGGGGTCAGCAGTCCCTAAACTTACAAACTACTTATGAACTACTTACGAACTAGGACGGCACAAATATCCATGCCCGAGGGGGGATTCGAACCCCCGACCATAGTGGCCGTGCAGACCGTGACTGAAGCGCCTCAGTCTCCTCGGCCACCGCGGCCGGCTCGCACATGTTCCTTGCTGTATCCGCTAACGTCTTTATTATGCACCGCTTTTGTTGTGAGTGGTGGTTTGAATCCCGGTACATATAACAGTCTGTGTGTGTGGTCTTTCGATACACTGTATCGCCTTAGCTGCCATTACCCTTTTTGAGAACAGACACGTCAAGAAAATTCAGTTTTCCATCTGCCCCCTTCCGCATGGTTAACTGAATTCTAGAATTAATCCCGTTGAGGTGTTCGAGGAAACTATCTAGTTCCTCTCTGCCAAGCCTCCACACAACAAACGTATCGTCTACATAGCAGAACCAAATGACAGGTTTTTTTGTTTGGTGTTTTCAATGCTGGACGTTAAAAAGAGCCACAATTCCCCTGAGAATGTCCTCCGCAGACGAGAACGAAGCGTTGGGTTTTAATAACAAATACACAAGACCACGGCATAATAGTCCGGAAAATTTTAACAATATTGACATCTCCGACAGTGAAAGTTTACATTTTACACGTACGACGTCGCACCGCAACGGCAATGACGTTCCCTTCCGCTCGCTAATGACTCACGGATCATGACACTGAACTTGTCCAACAAGTGGGAACTTCACACCACGAACACCCACTTGGAAGTTGCATGACGAGATTAAGACTTGGTGTAACGACAAACTGCAGCTATTACTGATGTAAGAGACCGTTATACATTTATGTACTCCGCAAGCCACCGGACGGAGAGTACTGACGGGCTTGGGCGATTAAATTAGAGGAAAACACCGAATACAGCGGGTTCGACATAAAAATAATAGTAAAAGGGCGAATAAAAAGTTTTTATTGTCAGCAGTATAGCACTGAAACAGGCTTGACACACTGTTCTGTGCTGCAGCAGTGTTATTTTCATTTCTTTATTGCGGAGAGTAAAAACGTTTTATTCCGGGTTGGCTGCCGTATCCCTTTAACGGCCACACGACGCCTCACGGCTGCATAATGGGTCCTATCGTACAGCCATTACCACACAACGCGTCTGAGGATGAAAGTCTTCACTCTGAAATCGACACGTCTAATATATAAAAATTAATGTTAGTTTGTTTGTCTTTTTGTTCGTATTTTATGCACGGCCATACCGATGGACCGATGAACCTTTGTCAATATATTACTTGCACTTCCGTGAAGTTTATAGGCATAATTATCTCACTGTACGAGATATAGTTCAGGAGATATGGTGTCATGGACAGTAAGATGCGTGAAAAACTGCCACTTTATGAATGACGTTTAAATTTAATACTTCTTTGTTACTTAATTCATTGTAAATACATTTTGCCAATAGTATCCTTTTATGTCAATAAATGCGACAACAAAATTATTTCCTTGTACTGATTATAGTTTATGAGATATGACGTCATAAACACTAGGCTGCGTGGGAAACTGCCGCATAATGTTTGTTCGTATTGTACGCTCTACCGTACCATTAATCTGATTGCGATTAAACTTTGCACACTTTATCTTCAAAACAAGAGGGAAAACGTTACCTTCGTAAAATTTGTTTGGTGCATAGCAGACAGTACTTTACCTATGAACTTCGACAATATCTACGGTTGTATTCAGATCTTGACCAAATTTTGTACACTTAACCCCTCAAAGACAGTCACCCGTCTTCGCCTTTTTGGTGCAGATTCTCCCTTGGTAACCCATGATTTCTGGAGTCGTAACCTCCACAGGGCGTCCATAACGTTCAGCGTCACTTTTGTCCATAGGGCCACTCCAAAACTTTTGAAACCACTTACAAACTGTTCTAATCGTAGGTTCAGAGTCACCATAATGTTTATCATTATTTTTTGCCTTTCATGGAGTAATGTTTAATCACCACACGAAATTCTTTTTCGTCCATTCTTTGACAATCAATCGACTTCCTTGATTCACACGAATGCCAAACACAATGAAATAGACCAAGGTGGCTGAAACTTGGTGTGCGTCAGAACTTATGTTTAAGTCAGTGCAGGCCTGTTTGAGGGGTTGTAACTTTAAAGTAAAAACAACACTTCGGCAACCTATAATTTGTAGAGAAAGACGTTGCATGTGCAGCTGAGCTCTGCTTGAGAAGTATATTCATTTAATAGATTGTCTGTTAACAAACTGTAACATCTTTCTCTTGTCTTTTAAAGCTATGACTATACACATAATCCGCGAAGTAGAGAAAGGTGCTCTGTAAATAGTAGTTGCTAAAACCGCAACTCATTCTCTTTCCTACCCCCACTTACAAATTAAGCGTGGAATAAACGAAGGTTTGCAAGACTTTGTACGGCCAGTACATTCTGTTATATCGTTATACAATCACAGAAGATAGGCCTACAAAATTAATTACAGCGTGTCTCGAAATTTTCACGCCATAAGACGCCTAAAATAACATGTTACGTTTCATTATAGCTTTGTGGTACATGCCAGTGTAAAGTGACCTCCTCCTTTCACGTATTTTTCTTTACAACCGTAGCAACAACAGTGACTCAGCATTGCTATTAATAACATAAATCATTAAAATACAATCCTTTGTGACAATCAAATTTTGCCACAACAACTACTGTTCAGAAGATACCACTTTAACAATTCCTGCGTTCATCCACAATATCACGGACCGTATCGGGAAAGTACTGTCCAAGTTTAGAGTTGAAACAATATTCAAACCCATCAAAAAGATCATCAAATGCTTACGATCAGTAAAAGATGCGTGACACCCTTTAGCTACTCGTGAAATGTATAAAATTCCATGTGGTTGTGATAAGGTTTATATTGGAACAACGAAAAGAAGTATCAATACTCGCCTAACTGAACACAAAAGGAACTGTTGACTGGGACACACGGGCAAATCGGCCATAGCGGAAGATGTTTTTGAAAACGGTGACCACGAAATAAAGTTTAGTGAGATGAGCGTGCTAGCTGACACATCGCATTATTATGCACGTATGTATAGAGAGGCTATAGAGATCTTTTACCACCATAATAATTTTAACAGGAAGAAAGAAGGCTGGAAGTTAGATAAGAGATGGCGGTCGACTTAGTACAAAATATGTGACAATCGATTACCTTTGATCGAGAGTAATGTAGCCAGCCAGAGATAGTTTTACTGTTGACATCACGTGATGAGTGGTGGCGCCCTCTATATAAGCAGGACCTCCACGACCCAGCAGCCAGTGGTCGACTCACCTCGGAAGATGTTGCCCGCAGCCGGCAACGAAACGTCAGGGGAAAGAATTTCTAGTGTTCGACCACGACCTCTCAGCCCGGAAGTTTCAGTTACTAATAACAAGCAATAGTTGACAACGCAAGAAATAAATGTAATACGATAAATTTCGGGATCATTCACCATCACTAGCAGAAAAAAAAATGTTCAAATGTTTGTTAAGCCTAAGGGACTTAACTACGGGGTCATCAGTCCCTAAACTTACAAACTACTTATGAACTACCTACAACTAAGGACGGCACAAATATCCATGCCCGAGGGGGGATTCGAACCCCCGACCGTAGTGGCCGTGCAGACCGTGACTGAAGCGCCTCAGTCCCCTCGCCCACCGCGGCCGGCGCTAGCAGAAAGATGCGCACCGAAAACACTTGACTCTCCTACACTGATGTTGAGAACATGCACAGAACGCATAGCTCACTCCAGAGATATCTACTCTATGGTTCTTTCCAAAGATGCTACTAACTAAAGATGACATTAATTCGCGCCAGTGGTGCCACCTCTCTGACTTTTCGAACGCCCCTCGAAGATGTAGAAAAATATAGAAGTTGGCCATCCTTATGAAACTCAGCGACAAGGCGAGGAAAAAGAAGAAGAGCAGATGGCTGTGGAGTGAGTGTGTTGACTAGGTGTACAGCCATGTTGCGGTGAGGTGTGGATGGCCGTGCAAACTGCGAGCCACCTGTGCGCGGGCAGATGTTGAGAACATGCGCAGAACGCATTGCTCACTCCAGAGATATCTACTCTGTGGCACTTTCCAAAGATGCTACTAACTAAAGATGACATACATTCGCCCCGGTGGTGCCACCTCTCTGACTTTCCAAACGTCCCTCGTAGATGTAGATGTAGAAATATATAGAAGTTGGCCATCCCTATGAAGCTCAGCAACAAATCGAGGAAAAAGGAAAAGAGCAGATGGTTGCAGCATGAGTGTGTTGCCTCGGTGTACGGCCACGTCGCGGGGAGCTGCAGACAGCCGTGCAAAGTGCGGGCCACCTGTGAGCGGACAGAGATACTGGGAGGTGCGCACCGAAAACACGTGACTCTCCCATACAGATGTTGAGAACATGCGCAAAACACATTGCTCACTCCAGAGATATCTACTCTGTGGCACTTTCCAAAGATGCTACTAACTAAAGATGACATCAATTCACCCCGGCGGTGCCACCTCTCTGACTTTTCGAATGCCCCTCGAGGATGTAGCTGTAGAAATATATAGAAGTTGGCCATCCCCATGAAGTTCAGCGACAAGGCGAGGAGAAAAGAGAAGAGCAGGGTGTACTGCCTCAGTGTCGGCCATGTCGCGGGGAGCTGCGGACGGCCGTGCAAAGTGCGAGCCACCTGTGAGCGGGTAGAGGCACTGTGAGGCACGCACCGAAAACTCGTGACTCTCCTATACAGATGTTGAGAACATGCACAGAACACACTGCTCACTCCAGAGATATCTACTCTATGGTTGTTTCCAAAGTTGCTACTAACTAAAGACGACATCGATTCGCGCCGGTGGTGCCACTTCTCTGACTTTTCGAACGCCCCTCGAAGATGTAGACGTAGAAATATATAGAAGTTGGCAATCCCTATGAAGCTCAGCGACAAAGAAAGGAAAAATGAGAAGAGCAAATGGTGCAAAGTGCGAGCCACCTGTGAGCGGGCAGAACTAGGCAGGCATGCATCGAAAACATGTGACTCTCCCACACAGATGTTGAGAATATGCGCAGAACGCATTGTTCACTCCAGAGATATCTGCTCTATGGTTGTTTCCAAAGTTTCTACTAACTAAAGATGACATCAATTCCACCCGCTGGTGCCACCTCTCTGACTTTTCAAGCGCCCCTCGTAGATGTAGAAATATATAGAAGTTGGCCATCCATATGAAGCTCAGCCACAAAGCGAGGACTCGCCCATACAGATGTTGAGAACATGCGCAGAACACATTGCTCACTCCAGAGATATCTACTCTATGGTTCTTTCCAAAGATGCTACTAACTAAAGATGACATCGATTCGGCCCGCTGGTGCCACCTCTGTGACTTTTCAAACGCCCCTTGTAGATGTAGATGTATATAGAAGTTGGCCATCCCTATGAAGCTCAGCGACAAGGCGAGGAGAAAGAAGCGGATGGGTACAGGGTGTGTCGCCTGGGTGTACGGCCACGTCGCGGGGAACTGCGGCCGGCCGTGCAAAGTGCGAGCCACCTGTGAGCGGGGAGGCAGAGACACTGGGAGACCCCCGCTGCGGCCGCCTGGCCCGGAATCGAATCTCTGGCCGGGCGGCGGCGCAGGACGTACATTGCATTAGCCGCGCAATCCAATATCGGCCCGCCGCCCCCTCCACCCCCCCCCCCCAACCCCCTGCCACGGCGCGGCGTCCCTCTTGCTTATAGGTCTGCCGGCCTCTCCTCCCCTTTTCCTCTCTTTCTCGCCCTATTTTTCCCGCGCTCCCTGTCGTCCCCGTGTCGTGTGCGGCCCGGGCCTCTGCGCTGCCCTGTTTGCAGTCACAGCAGGCGAAACACCAGCCGGTAATCTTCGACTCCTAGGCAGGCGGCAGGCGGCAGCCGGCGTCTAAGACTCGTGACTGGCATACTGTAGTGTAGTGTGTGCCGGGGCCGGCGATGGGCGACACCTCTCTGGCGGACTGTCGTACCCTCTACTCCTACACTGCCGGGGAAGGAGTTCGACGCCCTGAAGGACAAGGTCATTGCACTCTGATGTGGCAAAATCCTGAACGAAGAAGGCAGGAAGATTACAGTTTAAGGAGACGTGGATGTGAATGGGCTGCGTTTTCATACCGTGCATAATTTACTTGCCTTAGGGAGCGATCTTTGTATAAATGCATAGGTAGATGCCAAGATAGCATTTTTTTTTAAATCATTATTTATTCAAGACGACCGGTTTCCACACACTACAGTGTCATCATCTGGAATAGGTTCACAGATTTTTGACTGGCTGGAAGACTTCCTAAGTAATAGAACGCAGTACGTTGTTCTCGACGCCGACTGTCCATCAGAGACGAGTGTATCGTCAGGCGTGCCCCAGGGAAGTGTGATAGGACCGTTATTATTTTCTATCTATATAAATGATCTGAGGGACAGAGTAAGTTGTAATTTGTGGCTGTTTGCTGATGATGCTGTAGTGTATGGGAGGGTGTCGTCTTTAACTGACTGTAATAACATACAGGATGACTTAGACAAAATTTCTAGTTGGTGCGAAGAATGGCAGCTAGCTATCAATGTAGAAAAATGTAAGGTGACGCGTATGAGTAGGAGAAACAATCCCATAATGCTCGAATACAGCATTAATAGTGAGCTTCTTGATGCTGTCTTGATGCTGGGATAATTTTGGGAAGATGTACTTCATCTGTAAAGGAGACCGCGTATAAAACGCTTGTACGCCCACGTCTTGAGTATTGCTCAAGTGTTTGAGACCTGCAGCAAGGAAGACATAGAAGCAGTTCAGAGGCGAGCAGCTAGGTTTGTTACTGGTAGGTTCGACCAAAGCGCGAATGTCACGGACATGCTTCGGCAACTCAATTGGGGATCGCTGGAGAAAAGTCGCCTTTTTTTTTTCGTGAAATTCTGTTGAGGAAATTTAGAGGGCCGGAATTTGAAGTAGAATGTAGTACGATCTTGCTGCCGCCTACTTACATTTTGCGTAGTGATCACAAAGACAAGATAATAGAAAGTAGGACTCGTACGGAGGCATATAGGCATTCCTTTTTTCCTCGTTCTATTTGGGAGTGGAATAGGAAAGGAAATGCCTAGTAGTGGTACAGTGTACCCTCCGCCACGCACCTTACGGTGGATTGCGGAGTATGTATGCAGATGTAGATGTAGATGTAGGTCTCATTGACATTAAACTGCTTATAATAGTGCTCCACATAAAATCTGGTAGGTATGTGCTAGTTGATAATGAGAAATAAAATGGATGGCTGGTCAAAATTAAAACATCAAAATATACATGAAATAATAACCACCGTAGTGCACATGTCTGGTTGATCAACTCTATGATACTGATAGCTGTGACTTAAATACTTACAAATGTTTCTATGAATGCCTCAAATTTTTAGTATTTACAAGGTAGCTTTCAGTACCATTGAGGTGCTCAACCAGACATATCCTCTATGGTGGTTATTATTTTATGTATTTTTTACTGTTTTAATTTTTCAAGCCATCCACTTTGTTTCTGACTATCCACCAGCACATGATTTTATATATAACTATCAGCCAGTGCACCTACCAGATTTTATGTGGAACACTATTATAAGCTGTTTTATCTCACTCCGACCAGATGATGACACCACAAAGTGTCGAAACCGGTCGTCTTGAATAAACAAAATTAAAAAAAAAATTTCGATCTTGGCATCCATCCTTCCATTCATACCTTGCTTTCTGCGCACAGTACCCTCGCTCAACAATGCGGAAGAAGTTGCGATTTTGTATCAACAATAAATGACATTAACTCAAGCTGTAATAGGAAATTTATTTAAATATCTCTTATAATATATGAATTACAACATCTTGCCTAATAGATGATATTATAATACACGTTCGCATTCCGGAACCATTTTCTGGTGCATCGTCAGTCGAACAGCTTTTACATTGTGGCAGGCTTCTGTCAACATAAATTCAAAGTCGATTTTCTCCAGCATTTTTGAGAGTTGCATCAAATTGCTTTAGTTTAGTTATTTTAAATACTGAACTTCATGTAAATAAATATAAAAAAAATATTAATTCCGATACCTATGTGGTCTCTCTGTGAGATCACTTTAACGTATGAAGACCTCTTCGTTCACGAAGACATGTTGCTTTCTGTTAGCTAGGTACGTGACAGTACAGTGGGAGCTTCGATCAGTTCCCGAATTCCTATACCGGTAAGTCAGTTCTGCCGCCACACTGTTTATCCCACCAGGATCGTTCTAGAGGCAGGGGAACCACAAACAGAGTTCGCGAGTTACGGACCCAGCGAGTTTCAAATCTCCGACAAGCAGAGCAAAACCCCCGGAAAACGGCAGGTTAGGAACCATATACCTTCAGCGTCACAATTCAACGCGTTGCCCACTAAGCTACGGCTAACAGTTAAGAGTTGCGTTCTTTAATCTCATACTATTGATGGCCGTTGTAAACTGTTGGTAATATGGCATTTTTAGACACTAGATTATCATTTATCGCACGAAGAAGGACGTGTTTTGGTCAATTATTGAGTGCGCCATTGCTTTCAAATGACAACGTCTAAGTTACAATAAGAAAATCATCAAATACGTAACGCAAGATGGCGTATGCCAGAGAGAGTTCTGGGCGTGGAATGTCACGTGACATCTGCGAACGGCTGGTGTTCGTGAAATCAATGGACGGTGTCAAATCGCCGTTATTTTTGCAAATATCTCTCAAACGATACGACATATGAAAAAAACATAAGAGAGCGAAGTTGAGAGAATTTTCTCCTCTACGAATTCGCTTATTCAATTTTCGGTCAGATGAACGGTTCGTTAGCAATTACAATTACATTAAAAACACCTTTTTTTAGTGTTACTGACGTATTTTTGTCCGAAAAATGTGAAAAAGGGAGGTTCTGGTCTCTGACGGCCTACAAGTATGTCTGTAAAATTTGGTGCCGATCGGTTGAACGGTTCGACCTAAAAGATGGGAACACGTTACAGCCAGACAGACATCGTCAAATCGCCGTTATTTTTGCAAATATCTCTGCAACGATGCAAGATTCGAAAAAAACACAATAGAGCGAAGTTGTAGAGAATTTTCCCCTCTACCAATTAGGTTATTCAATTTTCGTGTCAGATGAACGGTTCGTTTGCAATTACAATTATATTACAAACGGCTTTTTTTGATATCACTAACGTATTTTTTGCCCGAAAAATTTGAAAAATGGAGGTTTGGTCTCTGGCGTCCTACAATTATGTCTGTCAAATTTGGTGCTGATTGGTTGAACGGTTCGTGTTAAAAACAGGGGACGCGTCACGGACAGACAGACAGACATCCCAAAATCGCCGTTATTTTTGCAAAACTCTCTGAAACGATACATGAAAAGAAACTTAAGAGAGCAAAGTTGTAGAGAATTTTCTCCTCTACAAATTCGTTTATTCAATTTTTGTGTCAAATGCATGGTTAAGCCGTTATTAATTTTCTAGCTGTCAAAAGACGATCGCAAGGCCCACTTTTAGTGTTACTACCGTAACCTAAATTGGGCCAAAAGTTTCCTGTGACGCTGTTTGATGCCGCAGAACGGTGCAGTGCATCCAGCTCGGACACGACACAGTAACGACGGCCCTCTGCCGGACACACCAGCGTCGAGAAAAAAGAAAATAATTGGGAAACTATCAGACAGACTTGACAAGGAGGCGGGCTCATTTGCATGCCGAGATTGGCCGGCTATCTGCGTGACAGCTGCCACGGGGCTGTCAAAGCGGCGCATCCCTCACTGCGTTTCATTAAAAACCAAAAACAGCGACGCGCCGCGCCACACTGCACTGCACTACCGTCCGGGCCGTGCTACGCGGCGCCCGGGTCCGAGGACTGCCATTAATATGCTGCAGCTTTGTAATTCACTCTCACGGAAGAATGGATGCAATTAAAACACCTTTTTATATAAAGCAGTGTGTCCGTGTGTTTCAGTGTACGTAGTGCATAGAAATCTACAGTTTTGTTACAATCTACGCGAAATTAATTTCGCACTCGTGACGTTCAATTCACGACGACGGTCGCCGTATGTATATGGATCACGTACAACACATAGTTCATGAGATATGACGTCATAAACAATGAGATACTTGAAAAACTGCTGTATCAAGCGAAAATACCGCACATTTCCTCCTAAACCGCTGGACCGATTTCAACCAAATTTGGTATACATATTGGTTACCGTGAGTTAACAATGCTGTCGGGGTAAGAACTAGTCTTGTGTAGTTCGCGAACGAACCAGTTCGGAAGAGCGCTCCCACAGGCGAAGTACGCGAGCTAGTTCGCAGATCCCTCCCCTCTTAGTTCGTCCGCTCCTTTTCCGAAGACTGACGGGTAAAAGCGAGAGGACGCTAGAGCGCGCAGAATCGCGTGATTCCCTTCTGCCAGTCGCCGTCATTTCGAGCTGAGATGCAGCTCAGCTGTAGTTTTAGTAGCGGTAGCAAAAGCCAAAACGAGCGGACGAACTAAAAAGAGCGACCTACTTCGCGGCCGAGCTGGAACTAAAAGGAGAGCTACAGGTCGCGAACTAAAATATGCGCGATAGGTCGCGAACTAAAACATGCGTGATAGGTCGCGAACTAAAACATGCGCGATAGGTCGCGAACTAAAATCTGCACGATATGTCGCGAACAGAATTAAAAATCACGTGTTTGCCGTCTGCTGATGAGGGCCATTTCCAGGTTAGCGTCTACCTGCTAGATTACATAGTTCAGTGCATAAAAATTTCTGCTTTGAAGTATTGTGCACTCTGCAATATCTGATTAATATATTCCGTAATGCCAAGATATAGAGATAACTCTAAAATTAAACGCGAGTAATTATCCACAAACTGTTTCTTTTGGTTTGCGTGCTATCGTTAGCGGCTCAAGCAGCAAGCGCATGAAGCAGCTAGTGGGGAACTTCTCCCTCCACCTGCATGCGCAGAGCACGCCGCTCAGCCGTCACTGGGAGCTGACGAACTAAAAGAACGAACTAGTCCGCGTCTCTGTGAGCGCTCGCGATCGCGAACTATTATGCACAAGTCTAGTAAGAACCACACGCGACACATGTTTCAGCAGTTATAACGTCATAAACAATAGGAGTTGTACAAAACTGCAACATCGTGCGACCTAACTTTATACATACACTGCTTGAGAGTGAGTTAGCAAACTGCAATATGATGTAAACATAATTTCAAACCTTTATTGCGACTTTTCTCGCTGACAACCACATAAAAATGATGGATGGAAAAAATAGGTTCTCGCTTACTACTTTTTCGTTGTTCATTGTGTAAATTAATAGCATAAAACAAGTGAAGGAATGTTAAACCGTAGAAAACAAAAGGTCAGTGTTAAGGAAGTTGTATAGTGTACATACAATTTCACAATATGTAAATTTTGAAAACCGTCTTCGCAGGCTTAAATGCTTTTAGCTGGACGTATATGAAGGATTTTATTGCTCGTACTAGTTTCACAGGATTGTTCTTCATTTCGTCTATTGCATTCATAATGCGAGCAAGTAATGCCTCGCGTGTATTGCCTTCGTCCTTATAAACTATGTACTTTCATTCAACCCCATACAATAAAAAATCTGTTGGTGTTAAATCGTGAGATCTGGGTGGCCACAGACGTGTAGCGCCACGACCAACCCATTTCTGGGAACAATGTTCACATAAATGTCTGTCAACTACAACAGTTACTATGTCTTTTCACTTAATATACTATTATTATTATGTTGTTTCACGTGACAGTATACAGAAGTAACTCGTATCGAGGTTAGGAAACCACTCACTAACGGTTGCAAACATTGTTAAGGAAAGTAAAGAAATTTACTTTGTGATCTCTGGAATTTACTGGTATAATATCTGGAACTTACTCATGTAATATATGAATTTCTAGAACCTACTACAGATGAACATGTTTATATACACCCCTTGTCATTAAAAGTGCTACACCACGAAGATGACGTGCTACAGACACGAAATTTAAAAGACAGGAAGAACATGCTGTGATGTGCAAATTATTAGCTTTTCAGGGCATTCACACAAGGTTGGCGCCGGCGGAGACATCTACAACGTGCTGACATGAGGAAAGTTCGCAACCGATTTCTCAAACACAAACAGTAGGTGACTGGCGTTGCCTGGTGAAACGTTGTTATGATGCCTCGTGTAAGGAGGAAAAATGCGTACCATCACGTTTCCGAATTTGATAAAGGTCGGATTGTAGCCTATCTTGATTGCGGTTTATCGCATCGCGACATTGCTGCTCGCATTGGTCGCGATCCAATGACTGTTAGCAGAATATGGAATCGGTGGGTTCAGGAGGGCAATACGGAACGCCATGCTGGATCCCAACGGCCTCGTATCTCTAGCAGTCGAGATGACAGGCATCTTATCCATGGCTGTAACGGATCGTGCAGCCACGTCTCGATCCCTGAGTCAACAGATGGGGACGTTTGCAAGACAACCACCATCTGCACGAACAGTTCGACGACGTTTGCAGCAGCATGGACTATCAGCTCGGCTACCCTTGACGCTGCATAAAAGACATGAGCGCCTACGATGGTGTACCTGACGACGAACCTGAGTGCACGAATGGTAAAACGTCATTTTTTCATATGAAACTAGGTTCTGTTTGCAGCATCATGATGGTCGCCTCCGTCTTTTGCGACATCGCACGCACACTGGAAGCGTGTATTCGTCACCGCCATATTGGCTTATCACCTGGCGTTGATATTATGGGGTGCCATTCGTTACACGTCTCGGTCATCTCTTGTTCGCATCGACGGCAGTTTGAACTGTGGGCGTTACATTTCAGATGTGTTACGACCGGTGCCTCTACCCTTCATTCGATCCCTGCGATACCCTTCATTTGAGCAGGATAATGCACGACCGCATTTTGCAGGTCCTGTACGGGCCTTTCTTGGTACCGAAAACGTTCGACTGCTGCCCTGGCCAGCACATTCTCCAGATCTCTCGCCAAATGAAAACGTCTGGTCAATGGTGGCCGAGCAACTGGCTGGTCACAGTACGCCAGTCACAATACGCCAGTTACTACTCTTGATGAACTGTAGCATCGTGTTGAAACTGCATGGGTATCTTTACCTGTATACGTCATCCAAGCTCTGTTTGACTCAATGCCCAGGCATATCAAGGCCGTTGTTACGGCAAGAGGTGGTTGTTCTAGGTACTGATTTCTCACAATGTATGCACCCAATTTGCGTGAACATCTAATCCGATGTCAGTTCTAGTAGATTTATCCAATGAATACCCGTTTATCATCTGCATTTCTTGGTGTAGCAATTTTAATGGCCAGTAGTGTAGATTCGCCAAATCAATAATGACAAAATATATGGATATCGTGATTTACTGTAACCTCATACAGGTTTGCGGCGGCTTCACATTAGTGAGGACCTACGTCTGTATCAACTTTTTCTTTAGCTTTACTTGTACAATAACATACTGAAACATTTGCATATCTTCATGAATCACCCTGTATGTTAGATGGTTCAATATTGTCACCCTATAATTAGTTGGCAGTAATACGTGATATACCGATCGCAGTGTAAGTGTCGTTGTGGATGGACCGCAGTATGGGGTGGGCAGAAAGACGCACCTTTCCTACATCTACATCTACATCTACATGGGATACTCTGCAAATCACATTTAAGTGCCTGGCAGAGGGTTCATTGAACCACTATTATATTATTTATCTCCCACTCCATTCTCGAATAGCGCGCAGGAAGGAAGAACAACTGAATCTCTCTGTTCGATCTCTGATTTCTCGTATTTTATTCTGATGATCATTTCTACCTATGTAAGTGGGAGTCAACAATATATTTTCGCATTCGGATGAGAATGTTGGCGATTGGAGTTTCGCAAGTAGCCCACGCCACAGCGATAAGCGCCGTTGTAATGATTTCTATCCCAGATCCAGTATCATTTCCGTAACGCTGTCTCCCCTGTATCGTGACAATACGAAACGAGCTGCCCTTCTTTGGACTCTTTCGATGTCCTCCGTTAAACCTACCTGATAAGGATCCCACATTGGGCAACAATACTCCAAAAAAGGAGGGACAAGCGTAGTGTATGCCGTTTCTTTTGTAGTTCTGCTGCATCTTTTAAGGGTTCTGCCAATAAAACGGAGTCTCTGGTTCGCCTTTCCCACGACATTATCTACGTGTTCTTTCCCATTTAAGTCTGAAGTAATAGTAACTCCTAGGTATGTTGTGGAGTTTACGGCCTTCACGTTTGATTGGTTTATTTTGCAAACAAAGTTTAACGGATTTCTTTTCGTACTCATGTGGACGGCTTCACACTTCTCCTTATTTAGAGTTAACTGCCAATTTTTACACCATATCTTATTCAGATCGTTCTGCAGTTGGTTTTGATCTTCAAATGATTTTACTAGACGGTAAATGACGGCGTCATCTGCAAACAACCTAAGGGATCTACTTAGATTTCCCCCTAAATCGTTTATGTAAATAAGGAACAGCAGAGGACCAATAACACTACCCTGTGGGAACGGTCGATATCACCTCTGTTTTAGTCGATGCCTTACCATCGATTACTACGAACTGTGGCCTCTCTGACAAGAAATCCCCTATTCAATCGCAAATCTGGGGCGATACACCAGAACCACGCAATTTGATTAAAAGCCGTTTGTGAGGTACGTTGTCAAAAGCTTTCCGGAAATCAAGAAATGCGGAATCGATTGCGAACCCTTGTCTATAGCACCCATCACTTCGTGTGAATAAAGAGCTAGTTGTGTTTCGTATGAACGATATTTTCTGCTACACCTGCGCAGTGCTGTCGGGACGAACATAGAAAACTGTGACTGCGCATCGGAAGTAATCCCCATACCGCCCTGGAGCGATCAGCGCTCCACTTGGCGAACGCGTCGATGGTTGTTGCGGGTGGGGGGGAGGGGGGGAAGAGGGTTGCGAATGCCAGGACAGTATTTCGGGCTGTCAGCTGGCCGATGCGTTTTTGTTTGGGACGCAGCGCTATCGGGAAATACCTCACTGCGGCCGGGCATTATCTCGGCGCAAATAATGTATGCGGCCTACCGTATCGGACCAACATTTCGCACCCCCCGCCCCTGCAGCCAGAGGCTTTAATAAACGCCATCTCGCGCCGTCTGGCCCACCCGCCGCCGCTATCAGAAACGGGGCGCGGCGAATGGCCTCATATTTGTTGTTCGGTCGCTGTTTATTGGCGGGGCGCTTTTTGTCGCCACTCTTTTGTGGACCGCCAGGGCGGAAACGCGAGCCCGCCCGTCTGGCTGCGTCCGCCAGCACGTGTCCGCGCTGCCTCATCGTTCATTCTGCGCTCACCTTCTGCTCATTTGATCGCCCGAAAAAAAATATACGCTACCTGCATTTTAAAGTGGATGCGAGTTCGATGCGGCGTCACTCTGCTGTGCCCGTCACGTAAATGGCTCTCCGAAATATACTGAATAAAGTGTTTTTGAGGATCTTCCGACGGCGTTTCTCAGGTTTGCGCCACTTACAAGGAGACTACATGGGTATCCGATTTTAGACTTTTTTGGTGTTTATGGTACGTGAAGTTCAGAACAAAAATATCAGCCAAACCATTCGACGCAATTTTCAAGAATTTTTGAGAACATCGACTTTGAAGTTTCACAGTTGCAGCATGTTATCCGCATGGCTGTAACGGATCGTGCAGCCACGTCTCGTTCCCTGAGTCAACAGGTGGGAACGTTTGCAGAACAACAACAATCTGCACGAACAGTTCGACGACGTTTGCAGCAGCATGAACTATCAGCTCGGAGATCATGCCTCGATTACCCAAGACGCTGCATCACAGACAGGAGCTCCTGCGATGGTGACAGTCTCCAACCGATTTCCCATACACAAAAAGCAGTAGACCGGCGTTGCCTGGTCAAAAGTCATTGTGATACCTCCTGTAAGGAGGAGAAATGCGTACCATCACGTTTCCGACAGTGATGAAGGTCGGATTGTAGCTATCACGATTACGGTTTATCGTATCGCGACATTGCTGCTCGTATTGGTCGCGATCCAAAGACTGTTAGCAGAATATAGAATCGGTGGGTTCAGGAGAGCAATACGGGACGCCGTGCTGGATCCCAACGGCCTCGAATCACTAGCAGTCGAGATGACAGGCATCTTATCCGCATGGCTGTAACGGATCGTGCAGCCACGCGTCGATCCTTGAGTTAACAGATTGGGACTTTGGAACACAACAACCATCTGCACGAACAGTTCGGCGACGTTTACAGCAGCATGTACTATCAGCTCGGAGACCATGGCTGCGGATACCCTTCACGCTGCAACACAGACAGGAGCGCCTGCGATGGTGTACGCAACGACGAACCTGGATGCACGAATGGCAAAACCAGGATTTGGCGACATCACGGTGAACGCACATTGAAAGCGTGTATCCGTCATCGCCATACTGGCGTATCACCTGGCGTGATGGTATGGGGTGTCATTGATTACACGTCTCGGTCACCTCTTGTTCGCACCGACGGCACTTTGAACAGTGGCCGCTACATTTCAGATGTATTACTACCCGTGGCTTTACCCTTTATTCGATCCCCGCGAAACCCTACACTTCAGCAGGATAATGCACGACCGCATGTTGCAGGTCCTGTACGGGCCTTTCTCGGTACGGAAAATGTTCGACTGCTGCCCTGGGCAGCACATTCTCCAGATCTCTCACCAATCGAAAACGTCCGGTCAATGGAGGCCGAGCAATTGGCTCGGTACAATACGCCAGTCACTACTCCTGTTGAACTGTGGTATCGTGTTGAAGCTGCATGGGCATCTGTACCTGTACACGCCATCCAAGCTCTGTTTGACTCAATGACCAGGCGTATCAAGGCCGTTTTTACGGCCACAAGTGGTTGTTCTGGGTACTGGTTTCTCAGGATCTATGCACCCAAATTGCGTGATAATGTAATCACATGTCAGTTCTAGTATATTGTCCAATGAATACCGTTTATCATCTGAATTTCTTCTTGGTGTAGCAATTTTAATGATTAGTAGTGTAGTAACGGATTTCAAAACAGCTAACCTACTCAACTATCGTTTTATATGAGGACAAGGTGTGCAGCTCGTATACATGCATATAAACAAAAATTGATACAACACGTGGAATTAGATATCCCAATATGTTTTATATAACTGAATTCGAAAACATTGGAAAAAATATATTACTCACAGAGGGATTCGAACCATCGACCGTAAGGACGGGTGTCCATAACGCTACGTCCTGCGCTATACGGCAGATATTCTGTTTTAAAATGTCAGTATCTACGTGTACTTGCAAAACTTCAAAGTCGCTTTTTTCTCAGGTTTTTGAGACTTGCGTCGAATGGCTTTGGCTGATTGTTATTATTGTCCTTTAAGTTCTGAACTTCACGTACCGTAAATATAAAAAATAAATTAAAATTCGATACCCATGTGGTCTGTTTGTTAGTGTCTTCTACGAATTCAGTTTTCCGATATGAAATTGTTACTGCGATTCCAGTACGGTTAAACGCCTCGCTTTTGAGTGTGTACTTTATGGTACAAGAACCGCAAACGCTACTTATTTAAACAGCGTGTATCTAAATGTGTGGTAAAAGCTCCAGGATTCGATAGAGGATCTGACAACAAGCGGAACATGTCCCGAACACACATGGTTTATTTGCTTTCGTTTCGTGTTACAGGCACTTTTTGTGGTGTATATAACAGAGACCACTTCACTATGCACGTTGTCCATTTGTGTAGACTCAGTGTAATTTACTACGTACAGCGCTCCACCGGACTTCAACAACGTTTCGATATTAATGTTTGGGCTGGAATAATACGTGACGCATTAATTGGTCCTTTAATTTTACAGGCAACATTGACAGAAGCGCCATGCTGCGCCTTTTTAACGAATGATTTACATGGTTAGATGAAAGACGTTCCACTGAATTTAATTCAGCGCACGTGGATCATGCATGATAGAACGCCGCCTCATTTGCTCGTGATGCTAGAGCAGTTTTACATCAGCGATTCCCAAACAAATGGATAGGGGTTCGTATATAATGAGAAGCGTTAAATTAAAATTTGTGCTGTAGCCGGGATTCGAACCCGGGACCTGCTGCTTTCTAGGCAAACGCCTTAAACAACTTTTTTCAGGTAGATCGATGCTTTGCGGTCGTTTGTTCATGTTGGTTCTTGGTTGTTCTTTGGGTATTTGGCTCACCTTTTTTATTGAAAAGGACGTTCAGCCCTCTCCAATATTCAAGAAAGGCAATAGGAGTGATCCCCAAAATTACAGGCCAATCTCAATGACGTCGATTTGCAGTAGAATTTTGGAACTTTGTTCGAACATTATGAACTACCTCGAAGAGAACGACCTATTAAGCAATAGTCAACACGGATTCAGAAAGTATCGCTCTTGCGAAACACAGCTTGCCCTTTATTCACATGAAATGATAAGTGCTATCGACAAGGGATCTCAAATCGATTCCATATTTCTGGATTTCCGGAAGGCTTTTCACACCGTACCCCACAAACGGCTTCTAATGAAATTGCGTGCTTATGTAATATCTCCCCAATTGTGCGATTGGATTCACGATTTCCTATCAGAAAGGATACAGTTCGTTGTAATTGCCGGTGAGTCATCGAGTAAAACAGAAGTGATATCTGGCGTTCCTCAGGAGACAATCTGAATATTTCCCTTAAGCTGTTCGCCGATGATTCTGTCGTTTATCGGTTAGTGAAGTCAACAGAGGATCAATAGCAACTGCAAAGCGAATTAGACAAAATTTCTACGTGGTGCAAAAATTGGCAATTGACACTAAATAAAGAAAAGTGTGAAGAAATACAACTGACCACTAAAAGACAATCCGCTGAACTTCAACTACGCGATAAATCAGTCAAACCTTAAGGTCGTTAATTCCACCAAATACCTATGAGGTAAAATTACGAACAACTTAGCGTGGAGAGAACACATAGAAAATATTGTGGGGGATGCGAACCAAAGATTACGTTTCATTGGCAGAACGCTTCGAAGATGTACCAGCTCCACCACAGAGACTGCCTACATCACACTTGTGCGTCCTCTCCTGGAGTACTGTTGGCCATTGTGGGGCCCTCTGCTGTATATAGCTCTGCTGTTATAGCTAGGGCGCCGGCCGCGGTGGCCGAGGAGACTGAGGCGCGCCAGTCACGGTCTGCACGGCCACTACGGTCGGGGGTTCGAATCCCCCCTCGGGCATGGATATTTGTGCCGTCTTTAGTATACGGTAGTTGATAAGTAGTTTGTAAGTTTAGGGACTGATGACCCCGTAGTTAAGTCCCATAAGCTTAACAAACATTTGAACATTTTGATAGCTAGGGCGTCTACGCAGTAAACAGGAGGTCCCGGGTTCGAATCCTGGTCGCGACATAAATTTTAATTCAAAGCCTCAATTCAGTTTAAGATCTTTAATAGATACGAGACACAATATGTCGCTGGACATTCTGTATTTGATATTCCGAGGTTTGTTCGGGTACAAGTGCCGTTCTGCGGAGACGCCATCTTACCTTTCGTATTTTCATTATATTTTCCTTGTAACTCACGTGCTGCTATTTCAAAGTAGCGGCAGACTGAAGCGGTTCCAAAACAAGTCGTTCTTACTAAGATTAATAGGAAATGTTTAGGAGTTGATAGCCTTGGGCGGGGTTCGTATCCCGCTAGCGATATTTTTCTTTTACCTTGACTCCTAAAAGTTTTCTTACACTGTTATTAATTAAGTGGAATTTACAGCCGTATGCACTGGGGCGCCGTGTTGTGATGTGCGCAGCCGTTCGCTGTCGGGAGTTCGAGTCCTCCCACGCGGATGGGTGTTTGTGTTGTCCTGAAGTTAACTTAAGTTAGATTAAGTAGTTTGTAAGCTAGGGACTAATAACCAAGCATTTATGTCCCATAGATTTACAAACATTTGAATTTATATATTTATTTATCTTTTCATTTACATTCTGCAATATTTCGACATAATTACTTGTACAAGAGCTTTCTCTTTAAACTACATTTGTTCTATTTCGTGAACAGGCCGTGAACTATGTACCAACGAATTGTAATCATTGTCTCCTGAACTATCTGGGCATAAACTGGAGAAACACTGTAGTAATTAATGTTGTAAATGTCATGCTGTTTCACATAATTTTGTATATAGGTTGCGTACTAGAGTTCTGTGGCAGCTTTCGTTTCTCAATGAGACTGAAGTGCCTTGTTTCTTTTTTGCAGCAGCTGTTATACACTTTCTTGGGTTCTGTATGCACTACTTATGAAATAAGTGTACTAATACTGTTGCCTCTTTCACGGAACTCAAGAGCTTTGTCTATATTTTGTAGTCAGTGTATGAAACTATATGTATCGTCATTTCGTCTGCAACATTCATTATAACGGTTTGTCCTCACTATGAGTGTAGGTAGTTCGGAGAGAATGCTTACAATTCGCTGGTGAATATTTCACGGCACGTTCACTAAATAGAACAAACGCAATTTTAAGAAAAATACGCTTGTACGAGTTAATAGTCGAAATATCGCAGTAAGTAAATTCTGCAGACAATGCATATAAGCAGCGGAGCGGGCAGTTGCTCACCGTCGGAGGTTCGAGTCATCCCTGGGTCATGGGTGTGTGTGTGTGTGTGTGTTGTCTTTAGGTTAGTTTACCTTAGTTCAAGTAGTTTGTATGATACGGACTGATGACCACGCAGTTTGGTCCGATAGATTTACAAACATTACATGCATATAATTCATTGGTTTACGGCATGTTCACTGAATAGAACAAACGCACTTTTAAGACAAAGCGCTTGTTTACGTAAATATGTGGAAATATAGCAAACCGTAAATTCAGTTTAATGAATAACAGTGTCAGAAACGTATTGGGGGCCAAGGTGAAAAAACAAATCTTGGTATTCTCACGCGGTGTCCTCTCATTATTTATGACGACATAACTCCTGAACTATGTGTCCCGTTCTTTTGTTTTTGCTTCTAGAACCTTCGTAGGCTTAAGATGGAAAGTTCATCAAAGCTTCATTGCAATCGAATGAATGGTGTATGAAAAAATAGAGGACATACAGACAGACATTCATTTATATATACACTACTGGCCATTAAAATTGTTACACCAAGAAGAAATGAGATGGTAAACGGGTATTCATTGGACAAATATACTAGAACTGATATGTGATTACATTTCCACGCAATTTGGGTGCATAATTCCTGAGAGATCAGTACCCAGAACAACCACCTCTGGTCGTAATAACGGCCTTGATATGCCTGGGCATTGAGTCAAACGGAGCTTGGATGGTGTGTACAGGTACAGATGCCCATGCAGCTTCAACACGATACCACGGTTCATCAAGAGTAGTTAGTGACTGGCGTATTGTGACGATCCAGTTGCTCGGCCACCATTCACCAAGCGTTTTTAATTGCTGAGAGATCTGGAGAATGTGCTACCAGAGCATCCATCAGTCGAACATTTTCCGTATCCCGAAAGGCCCGTACAGGACCTGCAACATGCGGTCGTGCATTATCCTGCTGAAATGTACGGTTTCGCAATGTTCGAATAAGGGGTAGAGCCACCGGTCGTAACACATCCGAAATGTAACGGCCACTGTTCAAAATGCCGTCGATGCGAACAAGAGGTGACCGAAACGTGTAACCAATGACACCCCATACCACCACGTCGGGTGATACGCCAGTATGCCGATGATGAAAACACGCATACAATGTGCGTTCACCGTGATATCGCCAAATACGGCTGCTGTTATCACAACCTGAATTCATCCGAAAAAATGACGTTTTGCCATTCGTGCACCCAGGTTCCTCACAGGCGCTATTATTTGTGAAGCAGCGTCAAGGGTAACCGCAGCCATGGTCTCCGAGCTGATAGCCCATGCTGCTGCAAATGTCCAAATATTCAAATGTTTGTAAAGTCTATGGGACTTAACTACGGGGTCATCAGTCCCTAAACTTACGAACTACTTATGAACTAGGACGGCACAAATATCCATGCCCGAGGGGGGATTCGAACCCCCGACCGTAGTGGCCGTGCAGACCGTGACTGGAGCGCCTTAGTCCCCTCGGCCACCGCGGCCGGCCTGCAAATGTCGTCGAATTGTTCGTGCAGATGGTTGTTGTCTTGCAAACGTCCCCATCTGTTGACTCAGGGATCGAGACGTGGATGCACGACCCGTTACAGCCATGCCGATTAGATGCCTTTCATCTCGACAGCTAGTGATACGAAGTCGTTGGGATCGATCACGGCGTTCCGTATTGCCCTCCTGAACCCACCGATTCCATATTCTGCTAACAGTCATTGGATCGCGAACATCGCGACCAGGAGTGTCGCGATACGATAAACCGCAATCGCAATAGGCTACAATTCGACCTTTATGAAAGTCGTAAACGTGATGGTACGCATTTCTACTCTTACACGAGGCATCACAACAACGTTTCACCAGGCAACGCTGGTCAACTGCCGTTTGTGTGTGAGAAGTCGGTTGGAAACTTTCCTAATGTCAGCCACCGACGCAAATCTTGTGTGAATGCTTTGAAAAGCAAATCATTTGCATATGAAAGCAACTTCTTCCTGTCGGTTAAATTCCGCGCATGTAGCACGTCATCTTCGTGGTGTAGCAATTTTAATGGCCAGTAGTGTATGTTTCCATGAAGGAGATGTTTATAATCTGTTATCCAGTGAATTAGCATGGCGGAGGGTACCTTGCGACTTTCACACTCTAACTTGGCGCATTAATGTATGGTTTGATACAGAGGAGGAAACGGACAGAAAGTGGAGGGAGGACACGGCAGGTATACCCAGGATAACAAGAAACAATTTCTGCCGAGGAGGAGCGTCCCAGCGCATTGAGGCGCTATGGTACGATGCGCGAGGGTTCGAATCCCCCCTTCCGCGGTGGAGTAGTCGAGCGGTCTAAGTTACTTTGAAACAGCAACACGTGAGTTACAAGGAGAATATCATAAAGTATGAAAGGGAAGAAGGCCTCTGTCAGTACAGAGCTCGCACCCGAACAAACCTCGGGGTGTTTGGCGGGAGCGGCCGGCTCAACGAAAACATTCAAATATAGCTTCACGTCTTTGAGAGAAAGGGAAGTAACACGATCACGGCAGCGAACATACACAAAGTGGAGAATTGAGGACAGTTTGGTGTTTCGACAGCAAGACCCCCCTTCGCCTGTCACAAATTTAAGGGCAGGTGGGGCGGGCCGCAGCCACAAGTAGATGACGGCGTGGGCGCAGCATAGTGCACGGCCACAAGGAACTAAAAGAAGAGCTGCTTCCATGGTTCGCAATGTAAACACGTTGAAAGACAAGGAACTGCTGATGAAATAATCCACCCGAAAAGACATGCAATTTTTTTTTCTATTTTCCAGAATTTACTGATTTCACCGCTTTTTCAACGCTCTTTAAGTGGAAACCATACAACGTACAAAAAATGTTAGAGACATAAGTTGTGGGTAATTTTCTCCTCTTCATTTTATTACTGGGCCATTTTTGGGTAAATAGCTTGCTTTGCAAGTTATAAGCTGAAAACCACTGACAATTGTGATTTTTTATTTTTTATGATTTCTCATATTTGTCGATGGAATTTTTTATGGAAAACTTCAGATTCGTATTCTGCACCCCAAAAAACATAAAATAAGCCACTGAAAACAATTACACCAAATTTTTCGACTGTGAGTCCTTTTTTTGCACGGTCTGACTGGACTATTAAGTCATTTCGACGTCGCTTCCTGGACTCGTTCGGGAGCAAACAGACGCTCCCGGCGCAGCTGTGCTGCAGCTAGCCGCGGCCACGTGCTGGCGGCCAGCACGTGCGTGCGTGCCGGCGGCGCGTCGCGTGCGGCGGCCGGTGCGCGGGCGTGCGCGCCACTGCGCATGCGCGGGGCGCGCGATGCCATCGTGCGGGCCGGCGCAGTCGATAGCGTCGCGAGGCGCTGCTCTGGAATGGCCAGCGCTCTGGGCTCGCGTATCCGAGGACGGCGGCTCGTATCCAGCTCCGGCCGTACTGAGCGTGTCCGCGATTTCCCTAAATCACTCGCGCTGAATGCCGGGCTGGTTCCGTTCACTGTCGGTACCTTCCGCATCCTTAACAAACAGGAATCCGGGCTTTTGCCCCGTCTCCACGTTATCGACGGAACGATAAACACTTTCCTTCCAATAGCCAACAACTTTAATTGCAAAGAACTCGTGGAAATTAACGTAGGGAAGGCGAACTAGAGGCTACGTTTCATTGAGAAAACCCTAAGGGGGGGAGGTCCATTAATTACGTGAGATGATTTTGGCGTTTTCCCGACTCCCCTCACCCCGTAGATAGTACAGATGTTATCCGCAAGGTCATTTGTATACATCGTGAACAGCAACAGACCCACGACGCTCCAGCAGTGAATTTAACATCATGTTTTTCAGTTTTTTTTTTTTTGTGCTGTTGTGTGTGTTTGATTGTGGAAGTAGCTTTCTACCTATTTTCTTAGAATCACATTCTTTGAAACCATTTGGCTATTCCTATCTGTATAATAGTACAAATTTCGCTATCAGTAGCCTCCTGATCAAGAACAAATTTTTTTTATGGTGTGAAACACGGAGCGAAAAATTTTGCTCTTGATCAGGAGGCTACTGATAGGGAAATCTGAACTATAATACAGATAGGAATAGCCAATGGTTTCAAAGAATGTGATTCTAAGAAAATAGGTAGAAAGATACTTCCACAATCTAATGAAAACAGCACAATAAAAACTGAAAAACATTATGTTAAATACGATGCTGCAGTGTCGCGGGTCCGTTGCTGTTAACGATATATATAAATGACCTTGCGGATAACATCGGAAGCTCACTGAGGCTGTTTGCGGATGATGCTGTAGTATATAGAGAGGTTGTAACAATGGAAAATTGTATTGAAATGCAGGAGGATCTGCATCGAATTGACGCATGATGTAGGGAATGGCAATTGAATATCAACGTAGACAAGTGTAATGTGCTGCGAATAAATAGAAAGAAAGATCCTGTATCATTTAGCTACACTATAGCAGGTCAGCAATTGGAAGCAGTTAATTCCATAAATTATCTGGGAGTACGCATTATGAGTGATTTAAAATGGAACGACCATATAAAATAAATTGTCGGTAAAGCAGATGCCAGACTTAGATTCATTGGAAGAATACTAAGGAAATGCAGTCCGAAAACAAAGGAAGTAGGTTACAGTACACTTGTTCGCCCACTGTTTGAATACTGTTCAGCAGTGTGGCATCCGTACCAGGTGGGGTTGATAGAAGAAGTAGAAAAGGTTCAACGGAGAGCAGCAGGCTTCGTTACAGGATCATTTGGTAATCGTGAAAGCGTTGCGGAGATGATCGATAAACTCCAGTGGAAGACTCTGCAGGAGAGACGCTCTGTAGCTCGGTACGGGCTTTTGTCGAAGTTTCGAGAACATACCTTTACCGAGGAGTGTAGCAGTATATTGGTCCCCCCTACGTATATCTCGCGAAGACATCATGAAGATAAAATTAGAGAGATTAGAGCCCACACAGAACCATTCCGACAATCTTTCTTTCCGCGAACAATTCGTGACTGAAATAGGAGGGAGAACCGATAGTGGTACTCAAGGTACACTCCGCCACACACCTTCGGATGGCTTGCGGAGTATGGATGCAGATGTAGGTGCTACAACTAGCAGAAATTACCTGGGATGTTGGTGACTCTGTATCAGAAGGGCCCCCCCCCCCCCCAAACTGCGACCAAACCCGAACACCCCTTCCCCGAGATATTAGGTCTTGCTTTCGGAAGATCAATTTATTTTGTATACAAACATTGGTTTATTGTTTTTTATTTCACGTTTTTTTAAATGGTTTTATAACCGTCACAGACTGGCCAAAAGTACTAATTTTTCACCCCTCCCTCCAGAAATTTCAATGACGCAGTTTGCTTCACGACTCCCACCCCCTCCGCATATGGGCACTTCTGTCCGGCATGTTAGTCTACATCTACATTTATACTCCGCAAGCCACCCAATAGGTGTGTGGCGGGAGGGTACCTTGAGTACCACTATCGGTTCTCCCTCCTACTCCAGTCCCGTATTGTTCGCGAAAAGAAAGATTGTCGGTATGCATCTGTGTAAAGAAATGTTCTCGGAACTTGGACAAAAGCGCATACGGAGCGACATAGCATCTCTCCTGCAGAGTCTTCGATTGGAGTTTGTCGATCATCTCCGTAACGCTTTCACGATTACCAAACGATCCTGTAACGAAGCGCGCTGCTCTCCGTTGGATCTTTTCTACTTCCTCTCTCGACCCCACCTGGTACGCATCCCACACTGGTGAGCAGTATTCAAGCTGTGGGCGAACAAGTGTACTGTAACCTACTTCCTTTGTTTTCGGACTGCACTTCCTTAGTATTCTTCCAATGAGTCTAAATCTGGCATCTGCTTTACCGACGATTGATTTTATAAGGTCGTTCCACATCACTCCTAATGCCTACTTCCAGATAATTTATGGAATTAACTTCTTCCAGTTGCTGACCCTCTATAGTGTAGCTAAATGATACAGTCTATGATTGATCGTATGAGTGGGTCGCCGACGCCCTCGCGCAGAGGTTGGGCTGTTCCCTTCCCGCGGCTCGGCAGCAGGTGTGAGGCCCGCCTGCTAATTGAGGTGGAGCGGCGCGCGTTCCACGGCGACGCCAGCGCCAGCGCCGCGGCGGCGGCCGGCGCAATTAAGCGCCACGGGCCGGGGATTCCCGGCGCCGCCACAAAGCCGTGTGGCGCGGCGCCTCGCACCTCGGCTGCCTGTGTCCGGACACCCGGGCTTCCCCCCACCCCCAAAGCCCGCCATGTGAGGCGCGGATCACTTGCTGTGGGGAGCGTTAAAGCTGCCGGCACACTCGGGCGGCTGTGGACGCAGCCTCCTATTGCCTTAACGACAGTGGTTCACATTCCTTTTGTAGCGGGACCAGTGGCGGCTGGTGCTCCACCTTACTGCGGGTTCACTTCTTTGAGTGCCGGGTCTCGATAGTGGTGCCGTCCGCCGCCCCTTCCCCCTCAGCTTGTCGATGTTTCGGTTCTCCCCCCCCTCCCCTCCTTTTCCCACTCTGCATCCAAACCGCACCACTGTGAGTGGTGCTGAGGAAAGCTCACCGGTTTGGCAACCCCCTTTCCTGCTCGGCATCCAAAGGTACATTTTGCCGCACCTCTATGAGTGGCGCTGCGGTAAAGCTCACCAGTTTGCCACCTCCCCCTTTCCCGCTCGGCATCCAAACTGTTAGTGGCGCTCGGGGAAAACTCGCCGGTTTGCCACCCCCCCCCTTTTCCTGCTCGGCATCCAAAGATACATTTTGCCACAACTCTGTGAGTGGCGCTGGGGGAAAACTCACCAGTTTACCACCACCCCCCTTTCCCGCTCGGCATCCAAAGATACATTTTGCTGCATCTCTGTGAATGGCGCTGGGGGAAAACTCACCGGTTTGTCACCCCCTTTTCCCGCTCGGCATCCAAAGATACATTTTGCTGCATCTCTGTGAATGGCGCTGGGGGAAAACTCACCGGTTTGTCACCCCCCCTTTCCCACTCGGCATCCAAAGATACATTTTGCTGCATCTCTGTGAATGGCGCTGGGGGCAAACTCGCCGGTTTGCCACCCCCCCTTTCCCGCTCGGCATCCAAAGATACATTTTGCTGCATCTCTGTGAATGGCGCTGGGGGAAAACTCGCCGGTTTGCCACCCCCCCTTTCCCGCTCGGCATCCAAAGATACATTTTGCTGCATCTCTGTGAATGGCGCTGGGGGAAAACTCACCGGTTTGTCACCCCCTTTTCCCGCTCGGCATCCAAAGATACATTTTGCTGCATCTCTGTGAGTGGCACTGGGGGAAAACTCACCGGTTTATCACCCCCCCCCCTTTCCTGCTCGGCATCCAAAGATACATTTTGCTGCATCTCTGTGAATGGCGCTGGAGGGAAACTCTCCGGTTTGTCACCCCCCCTTTCCCGCTCGGCATCCAAAGATACATTTTGCTGCATCTCTGTGAATGGCGCTGGGGGATAACTCACCGGTTTGTCACCCCCCCCCCTTTCCCACTCGGCATCCAAAGATACATTTTGCTGCATCTCTGTGAATGGCGCTGGGGGAAAACTCACCGGTTTGTCACCGCCCCTTTCCCGCTCGGCATCCAAAGATAAATTTTGCTGCATCTCCGTGAGTGGCGCTGGGTGAAAACTCACCAGTTTGCCACCCCCCCCTTTCCCGCTCGGCATCCAAAGATACATTTTGGCGCACCTCTGTGAGTGGCGCTGGGGGAAAGCTAACCTGTTTGCCACCTCCCCCTTTCCCGCTCGGCATCCAAAGATACATTTTGGCGCACCTCTGTGAGTGGCACTGGGGGAAAGCTAACCTGTTTGCCACCTCCTCCTTTCCCGCTCGGCATCCAAAGATACATTTTGCAGCACCTCTATTTTGCCGCACCTCTGTGAGTGGTGCTGGTGCTGGGCGAGAACTCACCGGTTTGCCAACCCTCCCCCTTTCCCGCTCGGCATCCAAAGATACATTTTGCCGCACCTCTGTGAGTGGCGCTTGGCGAAAACTCACCAGTTTGCCGCCCCCCTTTCCTGCTCGGCATCCAAAGATACATTTTGCCCCATCTCTGTGAGTGGCGCTGGGGGAAAACTCACCGGTTTGCCACCCTTCCCTTTCCCGCTCGGCATCCAAAGATACAGTTCGCTGCACCTCTCTGAGTGGCGCTGGGGGAAAACTCACTGGTTTGCCACCCCCTCCCCCCCTTTCGATATATTTTCGTTCAAAGATCTGCAGAATATCTTACCTCGGCTTGTTTGCGCTTGCTTCAACCAAGCCGAAGCCTACCAGGCTTCTTTATTTCACACTTATGTTCCAATCTTAAAGCCGAGCAATTTGTTTCTAAAAGATACTGGAAGTAGTTCATTTTTCAAAATGCTCAAATCCAATGTTCAAATGTTTATAAAGCTTATGGGACTTCGGGGTCATGTGTTCTTACAAACTACTTATGAACTACCTGATACTAAATACAGCACAAACATCGATGCCCGAGAGGGGATTCGAACCCCCGACGGGGAATGGCCTCGTGCATCGCAGCATAGCGCCTCAATGCGCTCAGCCACTCCGATAATAAACATCAAGAATGTATGATTATGCACATGAACACTAAAACACAGTAAGTTACTGATTACCTTGTTAAGTGACTGTAACAAAATTATGAAGAAAGAAGCTACCTTCTGGTCACGTGATAGAGTAAGCAGCACCCCGTCCTAACCTTACACATGCATAAAGGCTGCTCTCCCCCACATCTTTTCAAACAGTTAAATATTCTGAAGCAAGCAGGAGTAAAATATAGGGAACGTAAGGTTATTTACAACTTGTACAAAAACCAGACAGCGGTTGTCAGAGTTGAAGGGCATGAAAGGGATGCAGTGGTTGGAAAGGGAGTAAGACAGGGTTGTAGCCTTTCCCCAATGTTATTCAATTTGTACATTGAGCAAGCTATAAAGGAAAGCAAGGAGAAATTTGGTGAAGGAATTAAAGTTCAGGGGGAAGAATTAAAAACATTGCGTTTTGCCGACGACATACCTTGACTAAAAGAAGGGATAGATTGGTAGGACACATTCTTAGACATCAAGGAATTGTGAATTTAGCGTTGGAGGGAAGTGTATGGGGAAAAAATCGCAGATACAGCAAAGGACCTGGAAGAGCAATTGAACGGAATGGACAGTGTGCTGAAAGGTGCATATAAGATGAACATTAACAAGAGCAAAACTAGGGTAATGGAGTGCAGTGTAAGAAAATCAGGTGATGCTGAAGGAATTAGATTGGGAAACGAAGCAATAAAGGAGGTAGACGAGTTTTGTTACTTGGGCAGTAAAATAACAAATGATGGTCGGAGTACAGAGGATATAAAATGCAGAATGGCAATAGGTAGAAAACGTTCTTCAAAAAGAGAAATTTGTTAACATCGAATATTGATTTAAACCTAAGGAAGTCCTTTCTGAAGGCATTTGTATGGAGTGTTGCCTTGTATGGAAGTGAGACATGGACGATTAACAGTGCGGACAGGAAGAGGATTGAGGCTTTTGAAATATGGTGCTACAGAAGAATGCTGAAGATTAGGTGGGTGGATCGCGTAACTAACGAGGAGGTACTGAACAGAATTGGGGAGAAAAGGAATTTCTGGCATACCTTGACTAAAAGAAGGGATAGATTGGTAGGACACATTCTTAGACATCAAGGAATTGTGAATTTAGCGTTGGAGGGAAGTGTATGGGGAAAAAATCGCAGGGGAAGACCAAGAGATGGATACAGTAAGCAGATACAGACAGATGTAGGTTGTCGCTCTTATGTGGAGATGAAGAGGCTTGCTCAGGATAGGGTATTGTGGAGAGCTGCATCAAACCAGTCTCCGGACTGAAGACCACAACAACAACAACAAATATTTATTACACCTAAGAGTCTAAATGTCATCTACCTTCAAAATCACATTTGCTAAAATGCCCAAAGATATGTAGCAAGTAACAATACAAAAGTCATTGATGTTCCCTAGCCGTTAAAAAGAAGATCGAGGGTTTTTTTTTCTTTTAAGTATTTGTAGCCAGTCTCGAACCCACTGCCTTCGACACCGAACCGCAATGCCGCTAATCACACGACTATTCTTGATATGTGGAGGATGATGACTTCGTAATTATTCATGATGCATATACTGAAAGCTTTTACAGTTGAAGCGTCATTAACTTGGTAGATATAAGATATTTTACCAAATGTTTTTGATGAATCTTCAATGCGCTAAAAAACAAACATGAAGGGGATGTTACTTTAACTGGAGTATTTGCACATGCGCAATGAGAGGTGTGCAGTTCCTTTATTGTCTTGCTTCGGTACCATCCGTGCGTAGCCGCCAGGGCTCGAGTCGCCAGGAGCTGGCGTCTCTACCAGCTCCACCGTCAATGTTAAAAGCGGCACTTCCCCCCCGCCCCTCCTTGCCATGGGAGCGCCCATATGCTGTCTCCAGGGGGTTCAGAAGAGAATTTGAACCTCAGCCACGCATGCGCATTGCAACGCTGCGGCCACTGCCGCCTGTATTAAAAGCGGCCGCGCGACTCGTATACGTTCTGTCTCCGCAACATGAAACGTCTCTCATGTTACAAAAATAGCCGCGGTGGAGTAGCTGAGCGGTCTAAAGCGTCTCGCTGCTGAGCGCGCGGTTGCTTGCCGTGGAGGTTCGAGTCCTTCCTGGGGCATGGGTGTGTGTGTTGTCCTTAGGTTAGTTTACCTAGGTTTGAGTAGTTTGTAAGCTACGGACTGATGACCACGCAGTTTAGTCCGATATATTTAAAAACATTTGAACATTTTTTTTAGAAAAATACTTCTCATGTGCATATAATATTATGTGATAGAAGAACACGTTTTACTTTATTTTATTTTAATTAACTTTTTTTTTTTTTTTTTTTTTTTTTTTTTTTTTTTTTTTTTTTTTTTTTTTTTTTTTTTTTGTTAGTTCACTGAACCAGTGAACACACAGGACAGTGACCGGACAAGAACCGGTTTATTCGACGTGGTATGGCCAGAAAATTACGTTCCAAGACGATTCGTGTGCGTCTCACGACCTAGACGTACACCATGCCGAAGGAAAATTGTCGTGAAATATTGTAAAAATTCGTATATGGCTCGCTGAAAAGAGAGAGCAAGCTACATTCCGCATACGAACGACGCCTCCTGAAGCCGTTGTGACAGGCTCCGTTTGCATTAGGCTGTTGAGCACAGTGGCCGCTGTGAGCGCTGGCGTCGCCTCCGCTGTGTTTGGCGACCGTTTGTTGTAGACCGCGGTCAGAGTAAGCGACTGCTACGTGGCTAGTGCAGGGGCGGCGGTCAGTACTCCCCCTCCCCCTGACGGCAGTTGTGGCGCTGTTGGTCCCGGGGCGCCGTTGCATCATGCATGTTCCCTTTCCCTCGCACCCCCACAACACACACGCGACTCAGCCGCCCACGCGTTTCCACCGCTGCTCCCGAGAAGCCGCACCGCGCCACTGGGAAACGTGCTCACGTTACGGCCATCCTATAATGCGCCTACCTGACGTGTCTGCTCTGCGTCAAATGTTTGTATAGCTTATGGGACTTAACCACGGGGTCATCAGTCCGTAAACTTACAAACTACTTATGAACTAGCTAAGACTAAGGACGGCACAAATATCCATGCCCGAGGGGAGATTCGAACCCCCGACCGTAGTAGCCGTGCAGACCATGACTGGAGCGCCTCAGTCCGCTCGGCCACCGCGGCCTGCTGCTCTGCGTCTTTTGCACGATACGAATCATTATACAAATACGCTAACACGAAAATTGTGGTACAGATTACTAATTTATTCCTACAAGAAGGCCAATGAAAGTTACATAATTCTAAACATTGTTTGTCGTAGATTTCACGAATATAAATTTTATGTGTGCATTTAGCCATTTAAAGTGGTAAAAGGAAGTAGAAAGTTTCCTATCTACAGCTTGGATCGAGTTCTACATTCTCCAACAAACAGCTCACTGATTGGCTATTCGCCTCGACCAAAGACGCTGTAATGCAGCGCATCTGCCAGTATTAAAATAACGTATTAGAATAAGTGAATATCGAAACATGGAGTGCTCCCAACTCACTTTCTTGTGCCGTTAGAATGCTTCATTTTCGCAGTGATTAAGAGTGGCTAAAGGAAATGGATGTTTTCCTATGAATGCCGATATAAAAGATTATGCGCCACTACGGTCGGGGGTTCGAATCCGCCCTCGGGCATGGATATTTGTGCCGTCCTAGTTCGTAAGTAGTTCATAAGTAGTTTGTAAGTTTGGGGACTGATGACCCCGTAGTTAAGTCCCATAGACTATACAAACATTTGAACATTTTGATGATGCGCCGGGAGAGGCATCTTGCGGTGCTTGGGTGGAACTACGAAGTCGAGAATGCCGATATAAATGACGATGCGCCGGGAGAGGCATGTAGCGGTGCACGGGTGGAACTATGAAGTCGACATGTTGTCAGCTCTGGAATTCTGAATATCGCAGTATCGAAATAACATTATTTCTTGGCGTTGTATAAATATACGAACACCGAAATTGTAGTTCGATTTCAAATATTAGGCTAATGAAAGTCATATAATTCGAAAATGGCATAAGAAGTATAATTCCGTTTTTATTTGTTGTTATTGTGTCAGGAATTTTGCTTAACACGTAAAAGATACCGTTTCATACCTCCCAGTGCCGGTTAAATTTTACCAAATATTCCAGCGGCCTCCTATGATAACAGAATAGTGAGAAACCTTGTGAGCATTTTTAGCCAATCGCTTGACAACGCTGATGTTTTCTCATAGAATCTTTACGAGGGCAATTATTTTTACTGAGCGGACGAGGGTACATACAAGAACCTGTCACCCATAAAGTAGGAACAGCATTATTTGTTTACTTCGTGGTCTGCACGATACACTAATCGAGTCGTTCTATGTGTTTCGAACAAATGGGCAAACATATTCTATCGTGTTGTTGATTTTGCTAACATAATCACGCGAGGCCGCCGACATGATACGTAAAATTTTACCCCCAGTGACCATTGTAAACACAATTGATCGATTTTCGACCACAGGCAATACTAGTGCTTTTAATTAAAGTATACCTACTCGCAGATGTCCAATGTGGGCTGTAATTATAGTAGGTTACAGAAGGGGGTGTTCACCAGGGAGGGAAGTTCGCCATAATCTGCCTTTCTATTGCAACGGATTTGTTAGCAGTCACTGCCATCTGTTGGCTATCATGAGAAAACCTACTTCAAAGCATGTCCTTTCTATGCTGCCATCTGGTGGTAACACAGAAAAAAAATCGCACTGACGTGTTTTACGGCCGACCTCAGATTTGTAGTTTTATACGTTTTTTTCAAACATTTTGCACAAAAATAATAATCTAAATAATGAAAATTTAATTAGTAAGAGTCTGAAACCCTTTTAGGGAAAAAATTGAGGTACTGCCGGGTTCCGAACCACTGACCTTCAGCGTCACATAACCACTACACTACGGCTAACACTTAGAAGCTGCTCTCTTTACCCTCGTACTATTGATTACCGTTGTTAACTGCTGCTAATATGGCATTTGTAGACACTAGATTATCATTTATCCTACGAATAACGACGTGTTTTTGTTAAGTATTCAGTGCGCCGTTGCTTTGAAAAGACAACGAGTAAGTTACAATAAGAAAATCATCAACGGTTGGTTTTCGTTAATTCAATGGAGTGTGTCAAATCTCCGTTATTTTTACACGAGATATGAAAAAAACATAAGGGAACAAAGTTGTAGAGAATTTTCTCCTCCATAAATTTGTTTATTCAACTTTCGCGACATATGAATGGTTTATTTGCAATTAAAATTACATTACAAACGGCTTGTTTTGGTGTTACTGACGTATTTCTTGTCCGATATATTTGAAAAAGCGAGATTCTGCTCTCTGGTAGCCAACAATTATGTCTGTAAAATTTAGTGCGATCGGTTGAACGGTTCGACCTAAAAAGTTACAGACAGACAGACATCCCAAAATCGCCGTTATTTTTGTAAATAATTCTACAACGATACGAAATATGAAAAAAAAATGTTGCAGCATCTGGAAATTCAACTGCTAAGTGGGTGAAATGGAAGTTACATTTCATACGGGATAAAAGGCGTTTTCTTACTATAGTAACTTATAGCACAGTATCTAGAATGACATTTGTGGTTGCATCTAGAATGCCACATATTTCACATTCGCATACGGCCACGTGTGAAACAGTTAATTACAGTAGCTACTACTGTACGTTACCTTGGAGGAAGCCTCAAAGAAGCTGCTGACAAATTAATACTGTGCAGCGGACCGGCAATCGAAAACGGAGCCTACTATATCGCGGGCGACGCTTGTATCGAGGGCTGCTCTAACAAGTTACACAATTTGTGAAGAGGGAGAAAAGTTGTGGCAGAAGTGGGGCTGTAACACTGGACCGTGCCTCATCCCGGGATAACTCAGTTATTAACCTGCGAATGGTGGGCCTCTGGTTGCTGTTGTTAGCATCACAAGAACCCAGACGGCAGTGTGAAAAGAGTCTGTCCTAGTCTGCTGAGGGGGAAAGGTTACCGCGAGTTTAAATTAACTTCCTGTTCAGTTAACGCCGGCGGCACCGTGGGAAGCATGGGACTGCAGAGGCTTCCTGATTAATTAGGGGATTGTAAAAAAGGTGAATAGCAGGCACAAGTCGCATGAAAAGTAACAGATACGACGCAGACTTACCAGGTAAGCGTAAAGTCTCTCCCTGATTACACACATTTATTTCGGAAGAGCTGTGCTTTGCAGTTTGCTGGAGGTTGTACAGGGGGTAGAAAAATATTGTGAACACCACGCAGTATACTACATGTGGCTGCAGTTTGGCAACACTGTGTACTTGTTAACGCTCAAATGCAACGGCAGGACACAATTGGCGATCGGGAGCGCTCACTTTAGTTCGCCGCTCTGCCGCGAACTAGTTCGTTCCTTTAGTTCGTCCGCTCCCAATGACAGCTGAGCGGCGTGGTCTGCGCATGCAGGTGGAGGGAGAAGTTCGCCCACCTAGCTGCTTCATGCGCTTGCTGCTTGAGCCGCTAACGATATCACGCAAACCAAAAGAAACAGTTTGTGGATAATTTCTCGCGTTTCAGTTGAGAGTTATCTCTATATCTTGGCGTTATGGAATTTATTAATCAGATATTTCAGAGTGCAGAATACTTCAAAGCAGAAATTTTGTATCACTGAACTATGTAATCTAGCAGGCGGACGCTAACCTCGAAATGGCTCTCATCAGCAGAAAGCAAACACGTGATTTTTAATAATTCTGTTCGCGGCCCACTTCGCATATTTTAGTTCGTGACCAATTATTCATATTTTAGTTCGCGACTTATCGCAGATATTGTAGTTCGCGACCTACCACGCAGATTTTAGTTCGCAACCTATCGTGCATATTGCAGTTCGCGACCGGTAGCTCTCCTTTTAGTTCGCAGCTCGGCCGCGAAGTAGGTCGCTCTTTTTTGGTTCGTCCGCTCGTTTTGGCTTTTGCTACCGCTACTAAAACTACAGCTGAGCTGCATCTCAGCTCGAAATGACGGCAACTGGCAGAAGGGAATCAAGCGATTCTGCGCGCTCTCGCGTCCTCTCGCTGTTACCCGTCAGCCATCGGAAAAGGAGCGGTCGAAGTAAGAGGCGTGGGATCTGCGAACTAGTTCGCGTACTTCGCCTGTGGGAGCGCTAGAAGACTACAGTGCAATGCGTTTTGTTTTGCGACGGTCCACACCAATGATCGGTGAAATCCTTTACATATCAGACTTACAAAGCGGCGGACTCGATGGTGTGCAGTTAGCTGCACGGTTTAACGGGTTAAACAATTGTTCATTAACACAGCAATTTGGTTTAATTATGCCCCTGATATTGATGTATATACTCTTAAATAAGAAACAGTGCATTAAACTGATTATGTGCGCAACGGATCTTTTAACAAAACAGCTGTGGCAAGTCACCATATGAAACAGAGACTGACTATACTCAAAAAATTTGACTTCAGTAAGATATTAAAAACCACAAACCACTTTGTTAATGTTTGACTGCGAGAATTTACGCAGATCAGTACCTGATTACCAAAATTCAGTATCCTAATCAATTGACTGCAGTGTTGCATAACAATCATTTACTATAGCACAAATAACGAGATCTGTTTAACAAGATTACCAAAATCAATACTGCACTTTAATTTTTTTTCTATGGGACTTAACTACGGGGTCATCAGTCCCTAAACTTACAAACTACTTATGAACTACTTACGAACTAGGACGGCACAAATATCCATGCCCGAGGGGGGATTCTAACCCCCGACCGTAGTTGCCGTGCAGACCGTGACTGGAGCGCCTCTGTCCCCTCGGCCACCGCCGCCGGCGCACTTTAAATCCAGTAATAATTAATTATCAAATGAAGGAAGTAGGTTAATTTTCTAACTACGTAAATGAAACAGGAAAGAAATTTCAACTTTGTTACTTATTATTAATAATCACCATTACATTACCTACATAAAACAACTTTTTCCTAATGACATCAAATGCAATTACTTTCATTCCAGCGGTGATAGTAATAAAAAAATACAATATATATTCCAAATACAATCAAATCAACTTGCTGGCACAGCAGCCTCTGCTCTACATCGGAGCCATACACACTACTCAACCGCTCTCTAAGCGAGCTAAAGCACAAGTCCCACTCTCTCTCTGTGCGAGCTACAATGCTATGCGATACATGATCTTTGCCAAAGATGAAACTTCACAGAGTTAAGTACACATATCGATATACACAGTAGAAGGAATATTATACATTTTCTTGCAAGCAAGTTACTCGACACAAAACAGGAGGCACAATATTAGACATTTTCTTACATTTTTCCTTTATTGACACGTTTCAGGGTCTCTATAGGTAGGGCCTTCAGTACTGACAGCGTACACGAAACGAGGTAAGCCATCATTGACGAAGTTGAATAGTAGGCGAAATGCTCAGTTAGACACATGGACGCTCAGATTCACTTTAAGCTCTGCTGGCGCTTGAAAATGGTTTAACCCCGAAACCGGGTGCACGGAGCCAACAAATGAACAGCTTTGGTCTACCATAATGGCATTCTCCCAAAAACCTGCATCGTCCCTGAGAAAAGTTCCTACGTTAGAGGTATCGGAAATCCGTCCCTACAGTTTAGAAGAAAAGAGTCAAAAGTCCCCACGCCGCTACTGTTGGCGGCCCTGCTGCGGCGTGGTGCAGGCGGTGCGGCAGGCAGGAGCTAATCCTTGCCGGCCAATAAAAGCGGCCTCCGCGGGCCTCCCAGAGGCGATATTTCTCGCCGCCGCGCCTCGCCTCGGCGCGACAAATCACGCCGGCCATTAGGGCGTCGCTTTATTGCGATTGAAAGCACAGAAGCAGCGGCAGCGGCGGCCCCGCCTGGCCTGACGAGGCGCGAGGGACACCACCGCGCTTCCGCGTCTGCGGTTCCATAAACACTCTGTTCTGCAAAAGCCGTCTTTTTCTCCCCACTAGCGTAAGCTATCTACCTCCAAAATCAAATTCTGGTTCGCTGCTTAACAGGATTGAAGATTAATTGCAAATCTGTACCAAAAACAGAATGCACGAGTACAAATAGGAATGGGATCTCTGAAGACAGAGGTGTCAGACAAGGCTGTTGTCTCTCGCCAATTTTATTTAACATTCATCAGGAAGAAGTACTGGAAAGCTGTTTCGATGGGACAAGAGGCGCAAGAATAGGTGGGGCGAAAATTGATTGTATAAGATTTGCTGACGACATGGTCATCCTTACAGAAAATAAAGATACACTGACTCAAATGGTAAATGATCTGAGTGAAGCCTGAAGCGTGTACAGCATATGGCATAAGCATGGTCATAGGTTTAAAGAAAAGAAAAGTGAAAATCAAGTTGGAGTCAGAGGTCATAGAACAGTATTTGGGAAGTTGGATTAAGAAAGATATGAATTGCCAACAAGACATCAAAGTGAGAATGGCTCTGGCGAAAGAAGCGTTACAGAAGCAAAGTAGACTCCTAACCAGTGTTTTAAACAAAGAGTTAAGGAAAAGACTGGTTAAGTATCTAATATGGAGTGTGGCCTTATATGGAGCAAAAACGTGGGCCGGCCGCGGTGGCCAAGGTGACTGAGGCGCTCCAGTCGCGGTCAGCACGGACACTACGGTCGGGGGTTCGAATCCCCCCTCGGGCATGGATATTTGTGCCGTCCTAGTTCGTAAGTAGTTCATAAGTAGTTTGTAAGTTTAGGGACTGATGACCCCGTAGTTAAGTCCCATAAGCTTAACAAACATTTGAACATTTTTTTGAACAAAAACGTGGACATTGAGAAAGCAAGATGAGAAGAAAATTGTATATCCCAACGACATATTCGAGACGAGAATCCGTCTGAGGGATTGTATATTTGTATTTACATTGATATTTATATGACCTTAAACAGGAATGTTCCAATATGTCCAATGCCGAGGTGCCATTCCGCTGCATGGAGAGCAATGTTCTATGGAACACAGAAGCTGAATTAAAGTTTGTGACGTGAGGGAGATCGTGCTTAGACTATTCCGAGCCGCCTTAATCGCTACTGATGTGGTGGTCTAGCGGACTTAAAAGAACGAAGAAATATAGACAAAAATATGCAAATTTTTTCTTAGAACTTTATCATAGAAATAGCACGGGAAACACCCATAGAAGTACTTTTATTTATATATTTAATTTTTTATTCATTCTTAAATGTCTTTTAAACTTCTGTGATTTCCGTACGATGGCCGGAGCTATTGCTGCCTGGTACTGCAAAGTCTACCGAGAAGGCAAACACACAGTAAAAGAGAATCAGAAAAAAAAGAACGAGAAAAAGGGCATAAACTGCAGTAGCAGACAATACGAGAAAGCAGCTTTGAAGCACTCGGTAAGCCGAAATAGCCCCTCTGTAGCCGCGGAAGTACAAAGGAAGAAAAATAACATTAATTATAATTTACATGGAGGCTACAATTCTGCCACTTCTTTTCATTTTTCTCCTAAGAAGTAGGAGAATTTTCATTCGGTTTCAAGCTTTTATTTTGTCGTCTGACGATGAAGAAGTCACCAAGACGATATTGAATTCTTTTCTGAAGAGGATGTTTAATTTCGTCATCAAGAGGAAATTTATTTTCCTTTGTTAATGAAAACAATAATATAGCTAATAAGCTAGCCGGAGAAGGCTATCGATGGCGAGCGGAAAGGTCATGTTGTAGGGGAGGAAGGAGACAAAAAAAAGGCGGTAAGACGTCTGCCTAGTACGCGTGTAGGTCCGGGTTCGATTCTCGGTCGCATCACAAATTTTAATTCAATGCTTCAGATTGATCTTTAAGTTTCAGAAATGTTCGAAATACGGACTGTGTAAGAGACTGGAGATGCGCCCAAAGATAGCTGTGGCGGACAGGCCGTTGTGTCCCACTTGTGGAACACCCTGTCCACACTACATGCACTGTCCTGGGCTCCGGATAACTTTCACTCTGAGCAAGTGTCTCAAACTCGTGTAAAGCGACCTGTACGCGAAATAACGTAGACCGTGGCACCTGAAGATGATGACTGCGTCCGTCGCCGAAACGTTGTGCATAAAGTGGTGGCTGCATATCGCACGCCATTATTAACCCTCGCATGATGCCTTGGGTCTTTTTAGACGCCAAGGCTTATTTAACTATTAATAAACAGTTTCAATGTTGACATAGACAACTCATCCTTCAGATATGCTATCCACGGACTTTTTAATGTAACTGGGTAAAATATTTATCGTTATATCTCATTTTGCAGTACAAAAATTTGAAATTTTTGCCGTTTGGTTAGAAAATTCCCCAGGTATACAGTAAGTGATTTTTAGTGTCATATATAAGTTTTGTTACCAAAATTAATCTTGGCAGCAATGTACCTTATAAAGCGACATTCATTTGAACATTGTTGCAAAAATGGGTAGAAAATACAATTACGTGCACTGTTATGACAAATTCACAGTTTGGAATTGCGTTTTGTGCAAAGTATACGTGATGTTATAGTTCATTCAGAATGGATGGTGATATACATTTTGCAAGGGGCTACAGTCTCCAACAGGTTGTTGTTGTTTAGAGGGGACTAGACTGCGTGGTCATCAGTCTCTCAAACAGGCTTTGGCAGATTTCCAGAAGAGTGACAGTGATAATGAATCGTTTTTTGGAAACGAGGATGATTCTGATTCTGATGAAGATATGACAGCAGAAGATGTGCAGGTTGTAGGTGAAGTTAGTGGGTGTGACTGTGAAGAAGATGATAATTGCATTCAAGTAACTAGTGCATCTAATTTTGTGTCTAGAAGTGGAGAGATAACATATAATACCGTACCACCTGATTTGCGCAAGTAGGTTTCAAGGAATGTAATACTTGAAACTGCGCATATTCCACGTCACCTTAGACCACAATTACAGACAAGGGCAGACTATTTCAGACTTTTTATCAACAATCACGTGCAAGGTGTAATAGTAATGCATACCAATATTCATTCAAAAGATAATAAAATAATGTACCCAACTCTTGAATTCTGGATTGAACTGGTTGACACCGACAGCAAGTAGGAGCGTGTTTGTAATAAAATTCCATGTATATTATATTACACATATTACTAACTGCGAAGAAGTACCAGGTCTACCAACTTAATTTTCATACTGAGGTGACAAATAGAATTTTGAACCTCTACCTACAATACGACTGTGAAAATCAAGACGTAATCTACAGCTTAAAAGTCGCAAGCTTAAGCCAAATATAAAACGAAGTCAAGACAACTGTCACCAAACAAAACCAGCTGTCCCTTACTGTTCGCGGATGATGCTGTGGTTTATCGGTTAGTGCAGTCAACAGAGGATCTAAAGCAACTACAAAGCGATTTAGACAAAATTTCTACATGGTGCGAAAATTGGCAATTGACACTAAATAAAGAAAAGTGTGAAGTAATGAGCACTAAAAGAAATCCGCTGAACTTCAATTACGCGATAAATCAGTCAAACCTTAAGGTCGTAAATTCTATCAAATACCTAGGAGTTACAATTACGAACAACTTTGACTGAAGAGAACACAGAAAATATCGTAGGGAAGGCGAATCAAAGGTTAAGTTTCATTGGCAGAACGCTTCTAAGGGAGTAGTGTTGCCCCTTGTGGGTCCCTCACTAGGTGGGACTGACGGAAGACATTGAGAAGGTTCAGAGAAGGGCAGCTCTTTTTGTTTTATCTAGTTACGGGGGGGGGGGGGCGAGCGTCAGAGAAATGTTGCACGAATTGGGGTGGAAATCATTAAAAGAAAGACGTTATTCGTTGCGGCATGATCTGTTTACGAAGTTTCAATCACCGACATTTACTTCTGAATGTGAAAATATTTTGCTAGCACCCACCTACTTAGGGAGACATGACCATCCCAATAAAATAAGAGAAATCGGATCGAAAACGGAACGATTTAGGCGTTCTTTCTTCCCGCCCGCTATTGGAGAATGGAACGGTAGAGAAAAGTTATGAAAGTGGTTAATGAACCCTCTGCCAGGCAGTTAAATGTGATTTGCAGAGTATCTATGTAGATGTAGATTTACTCTTAATTAACCCAATCGCTGGTTCCCAAGCTTTGCTAAGATTATAGCCACAGTCACGGTTTACGAGGTCGTCACTTGTGCGAATTTCAATGGCCTCTCTAACGACGCAGTCCCAGTATCTCGACGTCTGTACCAGAATCCTAGTGCGCTCATACTCCATCGCATGATTCTCTGACAAACAATGTTCAGCGACCGCCGACTTGCTCGGATACATCAATCGTGTGTGCCTCTGGTGTTCAACGCATCGATCCTCGACGGTACGCATCGTCTGTCCAATATATGACTTTCCACACTGACACGGAATCTGGTACACGTCGGCCTTCCTCAAACCGAGATCATCTTTGGCGCTCCCCAACAGTGCACTAATTTTATTCGGCGGGCAAAAGACAGTTCCAATCTGGTGTTTTTTCAAACATGCGGGCGACCTTTCCCGAGAGTGCGCCGGTATATGGAACGAACGCCGTGCCTACATCCTCCCTCGTGTTTTCATCAGTTTCCACAGGTTGTTATGTAGTGGTTGGGCGGAGAGCCCGCTGAATCTGCCACTCTGAGTACCAATTGTTTCGAAATACAGTTCTCAGGTGTTCCAATTCCTGTGGTAGACTCTCTGCGTCGGAAAAAATGTTCAAATGTTTGTAAATCTATCGGACCAAACTGCGTGGTCATCAGTCCGTAGCTTACAAACTACTTAAACCTAGGTAAACTAATCTAAGGACAAACACACACACCCATGCCCCAGGGAGGACTCGGACCTCCACGGCGAGCAACCGCGCGCTCCGCAGCGAGACGCTTTAGACCGCTCGGCTACTCCACCGCGGCTCTGCGTCGGAGATAGTGCGCGCCCTATGTACTAGAGTTTTAAGTACCCCATTCCTCTGTGATGGGTAAACTAACCTAAGGACAAATACACAGCCGGCCGCGGTGGCCGAGGAGACTGAGGCGTTCCAGTCACGGTCTGCACGGCCACTACGGTCGGGGGTTCGAATCCCCCGTCGGGCGTGGATATTTGTGCCGTCCTTAGTTGTAAGTAGTTTGTAAGTTTAGGGACTGATGACCCCGTAGTTAAGCACCATAGACTCTACAAACATTTGAACATTTGACAAAACACACACACACACCCATGCCCCCAGGGAGGACTCAAACTCGTGTAACGCAACCTGTACGCGTAATAACGTAGACCGAGGTACCTGAAGATGACGACTGCGTCCGTCGCCGAAACGTTGTGCATAAAGTGGTGGCTGCACACCGCACGCCACTAATCGGTCGGGGAAAGATAACGCGGGAGATGGGGAGTTGTCGCTTGGCGACGCGGCGGTCTGCACAGTGGAACAGCGGCGCGGCCCGGCCTCTGTGTGAGCGGCTCCCGGGCCCGCACGCGCGCTGCCCTCCAACCCCGGCGCGTTAAACAAACGCAATAAATTTATGAGCAGCTCGTGCCCGCGCTACTCCCACATTCGGATAGCACTCCGAGTCGTTTCGCAATAATAATTCATCTCGGAGTCGTGACGCGATAAATCTGTCCCCCTGCCCTGCGAACACACGCACACACGCACACTCTGACACGCGCTCTTCTTATGGGAGATAAAACGACGCCACTCACCCGGTAATAACTCCGGACAGCCCCCTCGTAAATTTCGGAAGTGGTCCTCACGTCGCAATGAGACAAATGACACTTCCTCTGCACGGCGGCCTGTCTGTTCGGATCACCGTTCCTTTTTCACTCGACGAATAATAAAAAAAGGGGACATCGAATGTCCATAAATTCATGGGAGCCACTTTATAGCCACGTGTTTCAGAGGGAGGGACCAATTCTCCCTCTTCGTTGTCAAATTATTCGTTTTCAGTTGCTTTAAAATCGCGAAACAGGACGTAATTGTAATTATACGGAGTGAGGCCTTTAGGTTTTTCGGAATATTTGTAAAAAAATAGAAATCGGACGTTAAAAAAATGTAATAAAGACGTCCATCCATTAACATAAAGCTCGGCCGCGGTGGAGTTCCCGAGTGCTCTAAGGCGCCTTCCTGCGGAGCGCGCGGTTGCTCGCCGCCGGAGGTTCGAGTCCTCCCTGAGGCATGGGTGTCTGTGTTCTCCTCAAGTTATCGCAATTAAGTTTCCGCTCCAGTTGTCACAATGTAAAAATGTCCGAACGACGTGTTTCGGGTCTACATAAACCCATTCTCAAGTTCTAAAAAGAAGGAAGCCAAGGAAAACGTAAATTAAAACGAAGACATTAAGACTTTAAATACGATCCATGTCAATATAACAAAGTATGTTCATCCTAGACTGGCTTGCCTTGAATTCCAAAACATATCTGACCTAAGGCAACGTCAAGCGTAAAATATTTGTGGTATATGCGCAATATCAACAGATAAACATTCCTCACAGCATAACATCTTGCTAGTTGGAGGCACAGTTGTGGACTGCTAACTATAATGGTTTTGAGAAATTTTTTTGTTCTTTCACCAGTAAAATTTAACTTTTTAGTACATTAATTATTATAAAACAGTTGATGATAGTTTTGTGGTTTTCAATTTACTTTTAATGATTTATTATCATCTTCAGTACAAGAAGACCAAATGTCACCTTTCTAACCACATTAGTTTATCAAATAATGGTACCTGAAAATAAAAAAATGTAGTTTTGAGAAAAATCAATTTAAAGTTTAGTATTGCAATTCTAGTACAGTTATTGATGAGAATTACTTACCACTACTATTTTCCTGCGCCATATTGAGCATCATCTGAATCATACTGATCTTCGTTTCTTCTCTTGGTCCCTCTTCTTTTCTGTCTAGCTTCTTTTGTGTATTTTAAATTAGCAATATCGGCCTTGCGGATTCTCTCTTTATCTATTTGCACCAAGGATTTGGCAGTATTTTCATTAGATTGTACGCCCAATAATTCCAGAGGAATTTTAATTTAGGCGAGAATTTCTTTATTCGCAGCAGTTCTATGAAAACACGCGGGATCAACGAAAATACAAATCAAGACGTACTTCTCTCACAACAAACTTCACCAACTTCAACGAATAACGTTCGAAAACAATAACAAACACGATCGGAACAAAAAGTATCGATAGTAGATACAGGGTAGGAAACTTCGAAGCGATAAAAAATAGAATCATGAAATAATATACAAGGAGTAAAAGAATGCTGTGTGCATTTTCTCCGCATGGCGGAAAACGGAAGGCGTGGACAGATTGCACAGAGCGTCAAAAAACCATCATAACTCTCGAAAAAATAGTCGGAATTAAATAAAAACAAAGATTGTTTCACGCAGGAAATACCAGGCATTTGAAATATGCTAAAATCTAAGGAAGGAAGGAATCTTAGGGTTTAACGTCCCGTCGACAGCGTGGTCATTAAAGACAGAGCTAACGCTCGGGTTTGTTTAAGGATGAGGGAAGGAAATCGCCCGTGCCCTTTGAAAGGAACCATCCCGGAATTTGCCTGGAGTGATTTAGGGAAGTCACGGAAAATCTAAAGCTGGATGGCCGGAAGTGGATTTGAACCACCATCCTTCCGAATACGAGTCCAGTGCGTTACCACTGCGCCACCTCGCTCGGTGCTAAAATCTAAAATTCGAATTTTTGAGCGCAGTTGCCTTCCGTCTCTCCTTAATGGCTGTACTGCTTGCCTAGACAGCAAGTGGTCCCGAGTTGGAATCCCGGCCGCGGCACAGATTTTAATCCGATGCCTGCCTGTCCTTGAGTATAATGTGGTTGGCAGCCTGCCAGTGTTTGTCGGGAGTAATTAGCTGGCCTGTTGCAGGCTGTTGGGGGTGATCCAGTAGAGTGTGTCACCGGCGTGGCTCTGCCCGACAGACTACAAGGCAGCAGGAGAGGGGGGGAGGGGGGGCTCGCATGCTCTTCAGAGGCTGAGTGCTCGCTCGTCGCAGCCTTTGATCCAATTTCTGACGTGAGATGGAGGGCGGGGCGACGGCTTCCGGCCGCGGGGGGGGGGGGGGAGCAGGCGAGGCATTGTTCGCCGACAGCGCACGCCTCGACAACACCGCCACTGCCGTCTGCTGGCCTCGCCTGCTAGCGCACTGTGCTAATCATACTACTGTACTAAAACTTCTGTAACTCACACTCAACATAGAGTATCTACACCGCCAAATTTCGGGGGAAAAAAAAGATATAAGGAACTCATAGATCAATGGGGCGATCTATAATTGTTTAATAATGATTTTGCAGCCAAGATCGCATTTTTCATTTATTAAGTTACCGGTTTCGGCGTGCTCGACGCCATATTCAAACCTATTATACAAAGTTTAACAAGTGATGTGTATACATGATTGCCAAGACACTACCTATATACAATTACATGGTTACATACCAGTCGTAATTTACATAACTTCACGACATTTTTATATACTAAAAGAGTACATCCAGGTTGAGGTACCACAAAACATAAAATTACTAGTCACAAATAAAATGTATACATCCATCTTCTAATGGTCTAGTCACAAATAAAATATATACATCCATCTTCTAATGGTTCTGCAGCGAGGTACTTCAAAGTCTAAGTTCAACATTAATTGAAGTTCAGTATAACACTAACTGTTAGTGTTATACTGAACTTCAATTAATATTGAACTTAGACTTTGCCGGCCGCGGTGGCCGCCGAGGAGACTGAGGCGCTTCAGTCACGGTCTGCACGGCTACTACGGTCGGGGCTTCGAATCCCCCCTCGGGCATGGATATTTGTGCCGTCCTAGTTCGTAAGTAGTTCATAAGTAGTTTGTAAGTTTAGGGACTGATGACCCCGTAGTTAAGTCCCATAAGCTTTACAAACATTTGAACATTTTGAACTTAGACTTTGAAGTACCTTGCTTCAGAACCATTAGAAGATGGATGTATATATTTTATTTGTGACTAGTAATTTTATGTTTGGTGATACTTCAACCTGGATGTACTCTTTTACTATATAAAAAATGTCGTGAAGTTATGTAAATTACGACAGGTATGTAACCATGTAATTGTATATAGGTAGTGTCTTAGTAATCATGTATACATATCACTTGTTAAACTTTGTATAATAGGTCTGAAGATGGTGTCGAGCACACCGAAACCAATAACTTAATAAATGAATAATGCGATCTTGGCTGCAAAATCATTATTACAAAAAAAAAGATTGAGACGAATTACCACAGATGGTTCTAGAATTGCTGTATCGACAGGAGCCGCAATTTTTCTATGACCAGGCAGTGTACGGGAAATCTTTCAGATGCCCGGCCACAGTTCACCAGACGTTTTCAGTTCGTGAGAGATCTGGAGAATGTGCTGGCCAGGGCAGCAGTCGAACATTTCCCGTATCCAGAAAGGCCCGTACAGGACCTGCAACATGCGGTCGTGTATTATCCTGCTGAATTGTAGACTTTCTCAGGGATCGAATGATGGGTAGAGCGACGGGTCATAACACTCCTGAAATTTAGCGGCCACTGTTGAAAGTGCCGTCGATGCGAACAAGAGGGGACCGAGACGTGTAACCAGTGGCACCCCATACCGTCACGCCGGGTGATACGCCAGTATGGCGATGACAATACACGCCTCCAATGTGCGTTCACCGCGATGTCGCCGAACACGTACGCGACCATCATGATACTGTGAACAGAACCTGGATTCATCCGAAAAAATGACGTTTGCCATTCATGCACCCAGGCTGATCGTTGCGTACACCATTGCAGGCGCTCCTGTCTGTGATGCAGCGTCAAGGGTAACCTCAGCCGGGGTCTCCGAGATGATAGTCCATGCTGCAAACGTCATCGAACTATTCGTGCAGATGGTTGTCGTCTTGCGAACGTCCCCATCTGCTGACTCAGAAATCGAGACGTGGCTGCACGACCCGTTACAGTCATGCGGATAAGATGCCTGTCGTCGCGACTGCTAGTGATACGAAGTCGTTGGGATCCATCACGGCGTTCCGTATTGCCCTCCTGAACCCACCGATTCCATATTCTGCTAACAGTCGTTGGATCGCGACCAACGCTAGCAGCAATGTCGCGGTACGGTAAATAGCAATCGTGATTGGCTACAATCCGACCTTTATCGGAAACGTGATGGTACGCATTTCTCCTCCTTACACGAGGCATCGCAACAACGTTTCCGCAGTGCAACGCTGGTCATCTGCTGTTTGTGTGTTGGAAAATTTCCTCATGTCAGCACGTTGTAGGTGTCGCCACTGGCAGCACCTTGTGTGAATGGTCTGAAAAGCTAATCATTTGCATATCACATCATCATCGTCTTCCTGTCGGTGAAATTTCTCGTCTGTAGCTCGTCACCTTCGCGGTGTAGCAATTTTAATGGCCAGGAGTGTACTTCTCCAACTTGGCAGCTGACAGCCTCCTAAGCGCTATATACTACCCGCGGCCGGCCGCGGTGGCCGTCGCTATTGCGGCGCTTCAGTCACGGTCTGCACGGCCACTACGGTCGGGGGTTCGAATCCCCCCTCGGGCATGGATATTTGTGCCGTCCTTAGTTGTAGCTAGTTCGTAAGTAGTTTGTAAGTTTAGGGACTGATGACCCCGTAGTTACGTCCCATAAGCTCTACACACATTTGAACATTTGAATTTACTACCCGTGCCTCATCAGAGGTGGCTTGCAGGTGCAGACGTAGCTGAGTGTGGGTCGTGTTAGCCGGCTACTCATGACGTCACAGCGCGACTCATCGGCACGCTCTTGGCGTCTGGTCTATGCGGCGCATATGCGGCCCTGGCCAGCGACGTTCTCCAGGCAAATTACATCATTGTTTCCGATGGAGCCCCTGGGAAATCTCCACCGCGGACACTTTTTCACCCCCCCCCCCCTCCCCCGCAACAACCCCCTCGACTCCCTCCCCCGCCGTGCCACCACTGGCGCGTTCGATCGCTCACGTCGCTGCCTCGCTGCGTCATAATATATATCCGACATACCCACACGCTGTAATTAACATCGTTACGTGACACACAAGTGCTTTTCATTCGTTTCAGCTTTCGCCTCCCCCTTCCCCCTCCCCGTCGTGCCTCCCCAGGAAAGCCTCCCCCAATTTTTTTCCCACCCCCTCTCTTTCGGGAAGCACTCACAGTCCGACATGGCCGAACAATTATTTCCGTGCCATAAATTGATTGCTCCGCCATTCCCTGTCGTCCGGGCATAATTATTATGGCAAACAAGTGAATTATCGAAGCTTTCGAGCTGTGAATTGGGAGCCCGCGCTAGTGTACTCCACCGTAAAAAAAGAAAAAAGAGAGAGGTCAGCTACAAACATAGAAACGCAACACGACGCGGCCGCGTATGAAATATTTTTATATATAAAACAGTGCACCGCGTGGGGGGCAGTCGAAAGGGGGAGCGGACAGTGAAAAACAGCAGCGCGAAAGAAAAAAAAGAAGTCGGCCGACAGATGTGTCCGGGTTGGAACAAATTTGTCCCGACAAAACGCGATGAATTATGTCTGGCAGTAGCTGCTTCGGGGTGTATTAATAATCTGATCGAGAAAGAATGATAGGGCCACGGTCAGTGGCAGCCATAAATCAGCAAATTAATCAACAGCGCAGATGCGCGCCCGCTGCCCCACTATCCCACTATGCCGGCGCCGATTTATTAGGTATCACTGTGCGCAGGACCTCCCGCCCGCTTACCGATTTACGACTCTTTAAACAGTTTGCGGAGACGCGCGCGCGGAAACAGGGACGCTGTGTTTCGGCTCTCGGTCGCGCTACAGCTAGAATGTAGAGTTTTGGAGCAGATTCTCAGTTCGAATATAGTAAATTTTCTTGAAACGGAAAAGCTTCTTTCTATGAATCAGCACGGGTTTAGGAAACATAGTTCATTTGCAATTCAGCTGGCCCTTTTCTCACATGACATCTTGCGAGTCATGGATGAAGGGCAACTGGCGTTCCACAGGGAAGCGTTATAGGTCCCCTACTCTTCCTCGTGTTTATAAACGATTTAGGAGGCAATCTGAATAGCTCCCTTAGACTGTTCGCGGATGATGCTGTCGTTTATCGGTTAGTGAAGTCAACAAAGGATCAAAAGCAACTGCAAAGCGATTTAGACAAAATTTCTACATCGTGCGAAAATTGGCAATTGACACTAAATAAAGAAAGGTGTGAAGTAATACACATGAGCACTAAAAGAAATCCGCTGAACTTCAATTACGCGATAAATCAGTCAAACCTTAAAGTCGTAAATTATACTAAATACCTAGGAGTTACAATTACGAACAAATTAGACTGGCAAGAACACACAGAAAATGTTATGTGGAAGGCGAACCAAAGATTACGTTTCATTGGCAGAACGCTTTAAGCGCTTTAAGATGCACCACCTCCACCAAAGAGACTGCCTACATCACACTTGTGCGTCCTCTCCTGGAGTACTGTTGCCCCTTGTGGGACCCTCACCAGGTGGGACTGACGGAAGACATTGAGAAGGTTCAGAGAAGGGCAGCTCGTTTTGTTTTATTACGTTACGGGGGGGGGGGGGGGAGCGTCAAGGAAATGTTGCACGAATTGGGGTGGAAATCATTAAAAGAAACACATTATTCATTGCGACGTGATCTGTTTGCGAAGTTTCAATCACCGATTTTTACTTCTGTATATGAAAATATTTTGCTAGCACCCACCTACTTAGGGAGATATGGCCATTCCAATAAAATAAGAGAAATTAGATCGAAAACGGAACGATTTAGGTGTGCTTTCTTCCCGCGCGCTATTAGAGAATGGAACGGTAGAGAAAAGTTATGAAAGTGGTTAATGAACCCTCTGCCAGGCACTGAAATGTGATTTTCAGAGTATCTATGTAGATGTAGACTGTGTTTTTCTCGACTTCAAAGGCGTTTGACGCGGTGCCACACTGCAGACTGCTAACGAAGATACGAGCTTATGGAATATGTTCACAGATACGTGACTGGCTAGAATCCTCCCTAAGTAATAGAATGCAGTAGGTTGTTCTCGACGACGGGAGTTCATCAGACACGAGTATATAGTCAGGCGTGCCCCAGGGGAGTGTGATAGGACCGCTAGTGTTTTCTATCTATATAAATGATCTGATGGACAGAGTAACTTGTAATTTGCGGCTGTTTGCTGATGATGCTGTGGTTTATGGGAAGGTGTCGTCTTTAACTGATTGTAATAGCATACAGGATGACTTAGACAAAATTTCTAGTTGGTGCGAAGAATGGCAGCTAGCTCTCAATGTAGAAAAATGTAAGGTGATGCGCATGAGTAGGGAAAACAATCCCATAATGTTCGAATACAGTATTAGTAGTGTGCTTCTTGATGCTGTCGCGTCGTTCAAATATCTAGGCGTAATACTGCAGAGCGATATGAAATGAAACGAACATGTAAGGAAAGTTGTGAGTAATGCGGACAGCCGACTTCGGATTATTGGGAGAATTTTGGGAAGATGTATTTAATCCGTAAAGGAGACCGCGTATAAAACGCTTGTACGACCACGTCTTGAGTATTGCTCAAGTGTTTGGGACCCGCAGCAGACCAATTTAAAGGAAGATAAAGAAGCAATTCAGAGGCAAGCAGCTAGGATTGCTATTGGTAGGTTCGATCAATGCGCGAGTGTCACGGAAATGCTCCGGCAACTCAATTGGGGATCGCTGGAGGAAAGGCGACGTTCTTTTCGTGAATTTCTGTTGAGTAAAGACACAAAACCAGTACGGTCTAAAGGTGAAGTGTTCAGCTGAAAAGTGCTTATGCTCGCCAAAACGTTTACATCCTGGTATACGCAGGATAACAAGAAACAATTTCTGCCGCGGAGGAGCGACCGAGCGCATTGAGGCGCTATGCTACGATGCGCGAGGCCGTTCCCCGTCGGGGGTTTGAATCCCCCATGCCGTGGTGGAGTAGCCGAGCGGTCTAAGTCACCTCGCTGCGGATCGTGCGCTTGCTCGCCGTTGGAAATTCGAGTCCTCCCTGGGGCATGTGTGTGTGTGTGTGTTGGCCTTAGGTCAGTTTACCGCAGTTTAAGTAGTTTGTAGGCTACGGACTGATGGCCACGCAGTTTGGTCCGATAGATTTACAAACATTTGAATCTGAATCCTCCCTCGGGCATGGATGTCTTTAGTATAAGGTAGTTCATAAGCAGTTTGTAAGTTCAGGGACTGATTACCTCCAGTTAAGACCGTTAAGCTCGACAAACATTTCAATACAATTTCACGGAGACGCATGTGCTATAATGAAACCCGCAAAAAATCTTAAGTTCAACTAAATAGTAGTAATGCAACTAGTGCTCCTATACGTTTTTTCTAGCATAATAATAAGAGTACAATTAAAGTACTGGAACATAGTAATACAACCGGAAACACATTTATTACATTCATTCAACAAACATTTATTACGGGCTTTGTAAATAAAAAGAAGTGAAATTACATGGAATGGAACAGCCAATTTTTTATTTATGTTTGAATCCATTTCGGACTGTGCGCAGCGAATGTTGAAATTTATGATAAAAAGAAAACAGCCATCAGTTGCGAGCTCTTTGATTTATTACGAACAGATTTCGGGTATGGATATCCGTCATGAGGGCAGCAGTATAATCACAATGGAATTATTCTTCCATAAAGGTGCGTGTGTAGCGGTTCACAGTCAAGTCTGACGTCTGTGAATTATAAGAGCTGGATGCGTACCGATGCACGTCAGCTCATATGCAGCCGTACGGAAACATAGTTCCTATGAAATTGTGGTTGCTGACTTTCGCACTGATACTCTACATTCGAAATCGAATTGTAGTAAACGAGACTGCTCCAGACTGATCCCTATATTCTCTTTTATCATGCCTTACTATTTAATAACACTCCTGGCCATTAAAATTGCTACACCACGAAGATGACGAGCTACAGACGCGAAATTTAACCGACAGGAAGAAGACGCTATGATATGCAAAGGATTAGCTATTCAGAGCATTCACACAAGGTTGGTGCCGGTGGCGACACCTACAACGTGCTGACATGAGGAAAGTTTACAACCGATTTCTCATACACAAACAGCAGTTCATCGGCGTTGTCTAGGTGAAACGTTGTTGTGATGATGCCTCGTGTAAGGAGGAGAAATGCGTACCATCACGTTTCCGACTTTGATAAAGATCGGATTGTAGCCTATCGCGATTGCTGTTTACCGTATCGCGACATTCCTGCTCGTGTTGGTCGCGATCCAATGACTGTTAGCAGAATATGGAATCGGTGGGTTCAGGAGGGCAATACGGAACGCCGTGCTGGATCCCAACGGCCTCGTATCAGTAGCAGTCGAGATGACAGGCATCTCATCCGCATGGCTGTAACGGATCGTGCAGCCACGTCTCGTCCCTGAGTCAACAGATGGGGACGTTTGCAAGACAACAATCATCTCCACGAACAGGTCGAGACGTTTGCAGTAGCATGAACTATCAGCTCGGAGACTATGGCTGCGGTTATTCTTGACTCTGCATCACACACAGGAGCGACTGCGATGGTGTACGCAACGACGAACGTCGGTGCACGAATTGCAAAACGTCATTTTTTTTTTTTTTTTTCGGTTGAATCCAGGTTCTGTTTACATCATCATGATGGTCGCATCCGTGTTTGGCGACATCGTGGTGAACGCTAATTGGAAGCATGTATTCGTCATCGCCATACTGGCGTATCACCCGGCGTGATGGTATGGGATGCCATTGATTAAACGTCTCGGTCACCTCTTGTTCGCTTCGACGGCACTTTGAACAGTGGCCGTTACATTTCGGATGTGTTACGACCCGTGGCTCTACCCTTCATTCGATCCCTGCCAAACCCTACATTTCAGCAGGATACTGCACGACCGCATATTGCAGGTCCTGTACAAGCCTTTGTGGATACGGAAAATGTTCGACTGCAGCCTTGACCAGCACATTCTCCAGATCTCTCACCAACTGAAAACATCTGGTCAATGGTGGCCGAACAACTGGCTGGTCACAATACGCCAATGTGTGTGTGTGTGTGTGTGTGTGTGTGTGTGTGTGTGTGTGTGTGTGCATGTGTGTGTGTGTAAGAAGATAATTCAATTGCAGTTGCATGGCGTTGTATTGCATACCAAACGAATGCTGTTGTTTCCACGGTGCCTATATTGCCAGTATATAAAAATGTCAACGTTTATTGAAGGTACTGAGTATACAGTTCGAATCTTACTTAAATGCCCACGTTTACTATCGATAGAGTAAAATTCAAGATCGGCATTTGAAAGATACTCTATGAAAACTAATAAGCAATCCATGGATAGTGCCCTATACAGTGTGAAGTTAAGTATTTATCATTTCATGCAGTCACAATACATTTGTATCTTGTTGTGGGGACTAATAGTTTCCATGTTTCCATGTATACAGACAGACTGTATTGTTGATATTTTTACTTATTTATGCGATTATCTTATTTCGACTATGCGTCATTTTCAAGCACGTAGAATCTATAGTGTAAATAATAGATATATCTGTGTATCAAATTTTAAAAACTAGGCAACATACTACTTAAAATTGTTCGCGCCCTAAAAGGACGACACTATCGCGCCTAGACATATTGAAAGCTCTAGCTAGTACTATTTGTCAAACAGCAGGAAATGCATGCTATTGGCAATGGAGAACAATCGAAAGTAGCTAGTTGTACAATTAAGTAAAAATATTACAATACAGCCTGCAAAGAACCTGTTTTTCGTACGTAATAATTTCTTTAGTTGTCTTATAGCCGTGAGGCCACCCATAAAATAATGCTCAAGCAGAAGGTTACTGAAACTGGAGAGGAGTTCTGTCTTAAGCACGACACCTTTTGACTTTTTTATCACCCAAACATGTTTCGGCACTTATTGTGCCTTTTTCCTTGGGTTTATACCTTTAATTTCAGTTCTGTTCTATAACCCTACACGATACTGGCGTAAGGAAGTGTTGTTGTTGCGGTTTTCAGTCTGGAGACTGAAACAGCTCTCCAAGCTACCCTATCCTCTTTAAGCTTCTTCACCTCCTTGTAACAACGGCAACCTACAGCCTATGAACCTGCTTACTGTATTAGGCGATTTTTACCTCACACACTTCCCATCCATCTCAAATTGACGATTCCGTGGCGACTCACAACGTGTGCTACCAGTCTAGCCCTTCTTTTACTCGAGATATGCCAGAGATTTGTTTACACCCCAATTCTGTTCAGTACCTCCTCGTTAGTTATGCAATCTCTTCCACGCTTCACTCCCGTACAATCCTTTTTTTTTTTTTTTTTTTTTTTTTTTTTTTTTTTTTTTTTTTTCCTTTAACCAATCCGCATTTATATCATCTCTATTTCAACCATCACAAGATATTATACTACCGAAATAACAAAACTCACCTACCACTTTTATTGCTTCGATTTCTGATTAGTTCTTTCAGTATCTCCTGATTTTGTTAGACTACCTTCAATTACCTCAGTTCTCTCTTGTTACTGTTCATGTTTTTAGCGATCTCCTTATGTGAAATGTACGCAAATTATATACACACACACATATATATGTCAGCATCATCTGGTCCAATAAAATCATTTTACAAGGCCATAATCTTGTAATGTCAATCAGTTGTTATATAACAATTTACAGTGCATAGGTGCACTATGTCATGATAATACAACATAATTATCATAGTGAGTGACAATAGCAAAGTCAATAGTGATTGACATTACAAGATTATGGCCATATAAAATGATTTTATTGGACCAGATGACACCGGTCGTCTTAAATAAAAATTGACGGATAACGATGTTGACTTTTTTTTATATCTTTCTATATATTCTTCTGCTCGGTGCAGTGAGGACGCCCAATAAAACGGCAGTCGAGCAGACGCTGAGCTCTGTTTTCATCCGTGCCACTCGCGTAAGGAAATAGTGCAGCGGATTTTGCCATGCTTGTTCCATTGGCGCTTTCTACTGTGCTGTTAACGCCTGCTGTATAGGCAACCCAACCGACGCCGCTCTGTCGCGGGAGAGCTAGGCTACAGCGCTAGAGAACTCCGGATACACCTTGCACGTCGTTATCAGACGCTTCCTCCCATTCGTACACGACCTGAATGGTCTCTTTCAATTTAGCCGCTCCTGCTTCAAGTGGAGGCAGAGCTGTAGAATTTGACGCGCTGCATATTAGAGAGTAATTGAGTTGGCAGTAATTTAGCGGCGCCGTCAGCCGCTGGGCGGCGGCACGGTCTCCGGCAGCGCCCTGCGTGGGTGGAGGGTGGCCTGGCTGGCTGGGCTGGGCCGGGTTGGGCTGGGTCGGCTGTTAAGCCCCACCTGGCCGGCCGCTGCGGCTGCAGAATTAATAGAGCGGCGTGTGTGGCCGGTAAATCTGCCAGGCAAACTCGTTGGCCAGCCCCGGCAAACAGCCGCCTGCGCCCAACTTCGCACCTGAGGATGCAGACACTGCCCGCCTGCCCAAACACTATCTTCTACGTCTTCCCTGCCACGCACGTTTGTCCCTTTACTGCCAACCCGCAGACGAGGGACATCTTTGCCTCCTGAACCGCACGAAATTAAGCTTAGAATAACACTCGATTAGTAAAAACACAAAAGCTAAAAATTAGTGTTCATTGTCAGTTCCGTGCAATCCTTTGCATTCCAGCGTAGGTGACATTTAAAAGACAGAAATAAAGTAACAAGATGTAAGAGACAGGGGAAATAGCCTCAGACTTCAAGAAGAATAAAGTAATTGCAAGAAATCAAGTGTAGACAAGTGTGAAAATTACGGCACTGTCACTGTAATAAATCACTGTTTCAAATCACTACCACGACTTATTTACATAAAAACGGCGGATTAGCCGTCCGTATTGGGGCGTCGTGCTGCGGTGCGCGCGGTCATTTGCCGTCGGGGGTTCTTACCCGCCGGCCGCGGTGGCCGAGGGGACTGAGGCGCGTCATTCACGGTCTGCACGGCCACTACGGTCGGGGGTTCGAATCCCCCCTCGGGCATGGATATTTGTGCCGTCCTTAGTGTTAGCTAGTTCATATGTAGTTTGTAAGTTTAGGGACTGATGACCCCGTAGTTAAGTCCCATAAGCTGTACAAACATTTGAACATTGGTTCTTATCCCTCCTCGGGCATGGGTGTTTGAGCTGTCCTTAGGTTAGTTCAAATGTTTGTTAAGCTTATGGGACTCAACTACGGGGTCATCGGTCCCTAAACTTACACACTACGTATCAACTACCTTATACTAAGGACGGCACAAATATCCATGCCCGAGGGGGGTTTCGAACCCCCGACCGTAGTGGCCGTGCAGACCGTGACTGGAGCGCCTCAGTCCCCTCGGCCACCGCGACTGGCCTTAGGTTAGTTTAACACAGTTTAAGTAGTTTGTAAGCTACGGACTAAGAACACAGAAGTTGAGTCCGATAGATTAAAAAAAAAAAAAAATTGTAAGCTCAGCACATACACCCATACCCGAGAGGAGACTCGAACCTCCGGCGGGTCAACCAGCCCAGTGCACCTCTACCTGTGACCACAAAGTTTTCCATAATACAAAAATATAGGCCTAATAAAAGAGAAATTTACTTTTTGTTAAAATTATATAATTCCTTGTTTAACATTAGTTCTAAATTGAAGAGAATGTAGATTTCCTTTGTTATCGATGAATAAGCGCAAAGTCTGAAAATTGTTTTCAGGAACTATCGTTTAGATAAATGTACAAAATGCAATAATTAATTCTAAGAATTTTTTTTAAAAAAATCTACATATTTAAAAATTGTCTATGAAGTGGAGGCTTTCTAAGCATAATTCGGTTCTCAATCTTGTCTATGTTCGAAACACTCGTTACGCAAAATACACATTTCTATAGGAAACCACGTAAAAATGTCTTCCATTCTGAAAAATATACATTAATAACAGCGCCCAACAATTTACAAGAAATTCGTTGCCTATGAGATAACGAACATACTTTTAGTTCGTGTTGAGTAGGTTTCATGGGGGTTGCCATAATATTTTTAATTGGAAGGGGTTTACTCGGACGGTCGCATATTGGAAAAGGTTGATAATCATTGCCATATGCCCCACAGGTGGCTCACAGTTCTTTCGTGAGTACGTGCGTGGCGAGCACGGGGTCCCGAGCTAATGCAGTCTTCCTTCCTTCTTTACTTCCCGTACTGCATCTCCTTTACCCCTCCACCTCAGTAGTTTTGTCCCCCTATCACAAACAAACCACCCAACCCATTGCCATATGGCAACGCGAGGCATTAATGGGCTGTTCTCCAGATGAATTTCCTTGTATTTACATAAAAAATAATTACATCGTGCACTTCATAAGTGACACGAGCAATAATTTTCTAAATCGTCGTTAACCGTCATTCACACACTAACGACAACTAAAACATAACCGTTAATCAGTGACCACCATAAACAGTGAATATGTCGCACATAAACAATCAGAGAGCACAAATTATTGAATTTGTGTCCTGTTTGTGTTACACAATTTACAGATGAAATCTGCTTTCGTTATTGTGTGGAGATGTGATCTGATGACGGTTTCGTTTTAGCTATTATTTTTAGAGGGTTTATCTTAAATGACTGTTTGAACGATACCCGTGTTCGGAACCTAATTTTCTTTTTCTTCTTTTGCAGGTGAGTACCAATGTTGAATGCCTCTCCGCCATGCAAGTCTCACCTGGTGAGTCGTATTCAGTTAGTCTTCTCGTCTCAAGACGATTTCCAAAGCCCTAGATTTCGAAACAGTGCAGAAAGCTGTACCAGGGTTTTGAATATACACGAGTTTTGCAGTTAAATGCCAATTTTTAAGCGACTTGTTTACGAGCTACGGAACTTAATGTTTAAAGTCACATTTACATTCCGCTCTGAGAATAAACCATTTTGTGAACAGAAAAATGGGAATGTTGATCAGTCTATACCTGCAGTAAGTCTTCTGTAGCGCGGAGGCGGAGCCTGTAAGATGCCAGGGCGAGAGGTAAATAATTCTATGTTTTGGCTAATTCAGAATCGCTATCCCCGGTTTCTAGGAATTGTACAAGAGGTTAACATTGTGATAACAACTGATGATATGAAATTAATCTTTTACTTATATATGAACTGGAGAAAAACGATTATTATTTTTCTCGGAGATTTCATTATTGACAGAGATGCTTACCGTTACACACGTTCAGTATAATCGCCATGGAGGTAAAAAGAGGGGATAGGTCAGTGTGGGCGCCTGCTGTACTTCTGTTTGAAGCCGATAGGCGTGGTCGGCAGCCATGTTTGTTTGTTCAAAACACTCGCAGGCCCTTACGGAGGATTGCTTGTTCTGCATGTTTCACGACCTGTCCACACAAAGACTTCAGTGAATGTTGAACATTACACTATTGCATTGCATAATAGAAGCTCAGAAAAGGCTATTCAGGCTTTCTTTTGTTTTAAAATGCGTATCTGGCCCAGCAATAGAACGCGTTTGCTGTCGTCAATAAGCAATGTTTGATTTGGTTACAGACTTTAAATAATTAAAAATGTTACTGCTTATAAAAATAAGATCCTTGGAACTCTCGTAAACCCACCTGTTATAGTATATGCGTCGATGTAACTTGAAAGTATATGCCGAAAGTAATACTTTTGTTACATTTTGTTATTAACTCGTTTAAAGCAGTGTTAAAATAATTTATAATTATTGTGGTATTGAACATGTCAATCAAAGACATACTCCACACTGCGGGCCCCAGAGAACGAAAATACTCTACATTGTTTCTTGTTCGTTGCATTTTCTTATTCCTATTGTTGTATGGCATTTTATTGATCGTGTTTATAAATAAAAAAACTCCAATATGGATCCATGTAGCCCACAAAATTGTAAAATTAGAAAATGCGAGCAGATATAGGTATACGGTTCTACTTTTTTAATTGTTATCATGGTATGATTGCCTTGCCAGTACACACGATCTAAAAAATGTTCAAATGTTTGTAGTACTTATGGGACTTAACTACGGGGTCATCAGTCCCTAAGCTTACAAACTACTTATGAACTAGGTAAGACTAAGGACGGCACAAATATCCATGCCCGAGGGGGGATTCGAACCCCCGATCGTAGTGGCCGTGCAGACCGTGAGTGAAGCGCCTCAGTCCCCTCGGCCACCGCGACCGGCACACACAATCTGATACGTGCCCATTATGCGGTGTTCTGTGAGCTGCTATTAAAAGCACAATAAACTGGTTTGCGTGCCAGATACGAAAAATGAATTGACAAACTTACCTTGGGTTTGGAATTAAATAAATTTCGTCAATCAGACTATTTTTCTTTCTCTCATTTGAAAACACAAAACCCTTTTGTGGTTTTTGCCTCCATAAAATTGTACAATTAGAAAATTGCTATGGAAATAAGTATATTATAGAACTAGTGCAGCTTTTGTTTTTGCTTACATGGCTAAATTGTCTTCCAAAGAACACACAACACGATTTTATTACATTTTAAACATCTGAACACAATAAAATGGTAACTGATATGTTGTTCTGTGTGCAATTACTAAAGGTAAAACAGTCTTACAGGTCACGTATGATCAGTAGAAACTTTCCTTTAGGGTACAATTCAGTAAATGTCCGTAAGTAGTAATACCTTACTGCTCACGTTTGGAAACATAACTCCAATTTTTGATTCCCATTTTCAGTTACGAAGGGAACGTGATTTCCTTTAACTTATTAGGGCTATCAAAACGGTTAGTACAACCGTAAACGACGTATACAGGCATTATCAATCACAAAGTGCCGACAAGTCTACACAGCAGCTTAGCAGGAAACTAATGTTCTGAACAAACTGTAACGGCGGCGCTAGGTTGAAGTCAGCTTCAAGTTTGTGACGTCATGCTCTCTCGCCTTTTACCTCCACGATAATCGCCCCCGTTATTTATATGACCCTTCGCCGAACGTCGGGAAGGCCTCGTATACCACCTGCGCATGCAACACTAGCAAAACCGTTGGACTGCTGTCGAAACACTAACGTTAATGCACAGTCCTGAAATGCCGTATACACATTTCTGCACGTGCGTCCTTACTCCGTATCTAAAGTGCCACTTAATATTCAGATTTGCTCCCTTTCGTTTGTGTGTGACTTCAAACTCGTATGCTATCTGAAAAGTAACTATTTAAATCGCTTTCCAGTTAGCATGCTGTTTTCTTCGTACTTACTCTAATGACGCACTTTTTAGTCGGGCCCAGTGGTCTTGGGATAAGACGACTGGAAACCGACAGGTCCCAGGATCGAGACCCGCTTCGACCTCGGATTTTTTCAGTGTACGTTTTAACCCATCCTTCACCTCTCAAAGATGTGAGGAGTCGCCAGAAACGACACGTTAAGCTGTAGGTCCCGTTTCCCCGGTTGGATAACTGGGGTAGGCTAGAGACACGCAAGTCGCCGAAGTGGCGTCCAATTGAAACACTTGCACCAGGCCAATGAGCCTCACGATATTATAATATTATATATGAATTTACTGAAAATTTCAGTGGTTTAATGAAATAAATCGCAATTTGCGATCACTTATGGCTTCAGTGAACTAGGTTTAGATGTAATACCAATGAGCGGCGAATGAAAATTTGTGCCCGGCCGGGATTCGAACCCGGCATCTCCTGCTTACTAGGCACACGCGTTGACCACCCCGCCACCGAGGTCACAGTGACCGACCTGACTGCAGAGGACTCTTCCCTGACCTTTCCCGCCACACCCAAATCTCCATTCGCCACTCTGTCTCCTTCCTATTACCACAGCCTATTTGTTCTGTAATGCTCGCAGCCACAATATTGTATTTCCGCATCAGGGAGAAAAGACCATGAGGTTTCGAGACACAATTAATTGTCATCAGGAGTCCAGCCTCGGCTTGTATACAATAATATATTTTGACGACGTTATAGCGTTCATTTTTAATGAAATAAATCGCAATTTGCGATCACTTGTGGCTTCACTGTACTAGGTTTAAATGTAATACCAATGTGGTTTAACTGTAAATACTGTTTTATCCCAAGACCAACAGCTTTTTGCTTACAAATTCACCATTCTATCCAAACAATTTCCAGGCGCATTCACCTCAGAGAGTCAAACATGAGAGTATGAATACAGTTCGATTGCTACTTCCGTCTGATTGTGCTTCGGTTCGTACAACCCGCTGTTAATTCGCTTTTGTTTGAGCAGCAGAATCGTGTATTTTTCATCAACTTGTGAGAGACACATGAATCTTTTTTTAATCGAAACTTTTTTTAACGTCCGTATATAGGGCATTGGCAGGAAACCCGCAATTTTCGTTCTTTCCGTCAAAATTGCCCGAGGACAGTAGGAATTTTGCCGAGTCTTGATCAGAAAAAAAAGTGTGTCGCGCTTATTGAAGTGGCGCCCCCGTCTGTGCTTCAGTAATCCAATGCTTTTTCTCTGTGTGCATTCGCCTTTTGGCCGAATAGGGCTTTATTTCACACACGTGCTCGCTTTGCCTGGAAAATAAAGAAGCGACGCATTTGGAAGAGGAATAGCAATGTTATTCAGTTACGGGACCGACGGGTTCCCACAGCGTTTTATTTTGCGTCAGCACGCGAGTGTACCAACATTACAAATCTAACACTGACCGCGCTGATAAAATACGTAGCAGGTAATTGACAACCGAGAACGCTGGCGAATAAATCGCATCGCAAAACACTGTGACGCCGTCCTCGCTCCAAAAACACAAACGACCGCTACAGGCGACACAAAAACGCAGCCGCACAAAGCGATAGTTATTAGCTTCTGCAACTGTTACACAGCGTAAAATTAGTTCACGCTTCGCGAAGGTGAAGATAAAAGGAGCACGAAAAGAACGTACAACAATTTGGGTGTTAGTGTGGAATAGTTAACACTTCCGTTGGTGAACATGTAACAAATGAAAAAGAGTCGATTGTTGTGCGATTTCTGGGCGGTGCGACTTGGCGGCTTTTAGCAGGCTAAATTTAATACAGGTTGGCGCGCAAGTTATTTCTGACATAAGTTTGCGGTTTGCCGATAACATAGTGATTTTGTCAGAGACTGCAAAGGATCTGGAAGAGCAATTGAATGGAATGGACAGTGTCTTGAAAGGAAGATATAAATGAACATAAACCAGAGAAAAACGAAGGTAATGGAATGTAATGTCAGAAAATCAAGCGATGCTGAAGGAATTAGATTAGGTAATGGGACAATGAAAGTAGTAGATGAGTTTTGTTATTTGGGTAGCAAGATAACTTCTGATGGCTGAAGTAAAGAAGATATAAAATGCAGAATGGCTATGGGGAGAAAAGCGTTTCTAAAGAAGCGAAACTTGTTAACATCTAATATTAATTTATATGTTAGGAAGTCCTTTCTGAAAGGATTTGTCTGGAGTGTAGCATTGTGTGGCAGTGAAATATGGACGATAAGATTATAGAAGCTTTTGAAATGTGGTGCTACAGACGAATGATGAAAATTAGATGGGTTGATCACGTGACTAATGAGGAGGTGCTTAACCGAATTGGGGAGAAAAGGAGTTTCTGGCATATCCTGACTAAGGGAAGAGATAGATTGGTAGGACACATTCTGAGACATCAAGGAATCGTCAACTTAGCATTAGAAAGAAGTGTCTGGGGGTAAAAATCGTAGAGGGAGACCGAGGGACGAATACAGTAAAAGATTCAAAAGGATGTAGGTTGCCGAAAGTATTCTCAGATGAAGAGAATTGCACAGGACAGGGTAGCGTGGAGAGCTGCATCAAACAAGTCTGTGGACTGAAGACCACAAGAACAACAACATAACGCAAACAGAAAGAAAAGTTTGTTACTCACCTGTATTACACAAGGAGGTGCTGGAAAGGCCTCCCTTCGTCGTTCGAGCATTTCTGACACCTGCTGAGGAAGTTGCTCATTACACTCTGAACTTCCCTCTCGGAAATTGCAGTGATTTCATGACGAATGTTTGTTTTTAGTTTATCTAAAGTGTGGGGATTTGATTTGTACACTTTCTCTTTTACTGCTCTCCACAGATAAAAATAGCACGGGGTTAAATCGTGAGTTCACGAGCAACCCCTGCATGATCGAAAAATAGGAATGTGGTGCGCTGTTTGCGGAGAGAGAATAATAGGCCCTATATTTTATCAGGAAACAATTAATAGTGACAGGTATGTTTGAAAATATATTGCGGCCTTTTTTACCCAATTAACTGAGAGAGAACGTGCTTTTGCGCCATTTCAGCAGGACTCTGCGATGGCGCATACAGCCAACTTATCATTATGGGAAATTGGTAATGTTATCACTAAGAACATTTGACCCTCTCGTTCTCCCGATTTTTCTCTACGGGGAGCATTAAAAGAGAAAGTGTACGAATCAAATCTCCACACTTTAGATGAACTAAAAACAAACATTCGTCATGAAATCACTGAAGATTCTGAGAGGGAACTTCAGAGTGTAATGAGCAACTTCCTCAGCATGTGTCAGAAATGCTTGAACAACGAAGGGAGGCGGTTCCAGCACCTTTTTACGTAATACAGGTAAGTAATAAACTTTTCTTTCTGTTTATGTTATGTATGTCAGAAATAACTTGCGCGCCAATCCGTGTTAACTCAGTGACAGCGAAAACTAAAGAAGCCAAACGAATGGTCTGTGTGTAATTGTTGTCCGAAGTCTGTTGTTGTACACCGTAGCAGTTCCATGCCGATAGCTATAAGGGGGTGGAAGATATGGTGGTTGAAAGTTGTCAAATTATAAAAAAATTCGGACTAAAGGCCAGCGATGACGTGTGCGACTCTTTAGCAAGGAGGTTACATACAGCGAAACGTGATGCCACAGACCATATCTTTAGTCTATGCGTGCTACAATTTCTTCAGCTCTTTCTGTGTAAGGAAATATAAGAATACATAAAGCAGTCAAAAAGAAATGTCTTTTAATACATCTCTTTAAACAAATCTATTTGATGTTTCGCGCATTACATCAAGTAATCGATCTGTGATATTATTACAATCATTATTGTTGAATTTCCTTTAATCCCTTCAGATATGCCATTTCAGTTCAAAAAGACTTCAGTTTCCAGTTCGACTAGCTTTTTCCATGACAGTTAACAAAGCTCGAGGACACTCATTAAACGTCGCAGGAATCCATTTACAGCCCTCATGTTTTTCACATGGTCAGTTATACGTCGCTTGCTCAAGGGTGGGCAACCCAAAAAGTCTCTACAGTTACTACAAATAACGTAGCTTACTAGATTGCCCTAAAATGAAATTAAAATGAATTTGGACATTACTGTCACCATACGTGTTGAGATATTGCAACACAGGCTATAAGGAATAATGTATGTATTATTTATTGTAAATCATTAAGCACTTCACATAATTTTATTTTTGTATTCGAATGTTGATGAAAAATGTTTGTTTCTAAAAAAGGTATTGTATTTCATTTCATCCTTCGAAACCAGTCTCATAGCACACTACTGAAAGATAACTTATTGCCAGCCGCGGTAGCCGAGGGGACTGAGGCGCTTCAGTCACGGTCTGAATCCCCCCTCGGGCATGGATATTTGTGCCGTCTTTAGTATAAGATAGTTCATAAGTAGTTTGTAAGTTTAGGGACTGATGACCCCGTAGTTAAGTCCCATAAGCTTAACAAACATTTGAACATTTTTTGATAACTTATCTATCATAATCTACCAACACGCGAGCGGAGCCGCGGGTTCAAGCTAGTCTGCTTCTAAATTACGTACGCCGGCAGCCGTTCTTGATTCGAGTTCTTCATTTCGTTAGTCGTGATTCCTGCGGAATTGCACATCTGCACAGAACTGTACCCACGGCTAGCGGCTTTCTCCTGTCTATCGGCTGTCACAGGCAGAGTGTTTGGAGGCGCGGTAACGACGTCTGTGGACACGCACGCAGAGCGCGGTCAGTTTTTGAATCGTCGACGGCAGGCGCGTGCGGCCGCATTGAGCGCACCAGCCGCTGTGCAGACACTGTGCGGTCACTATGCGCCGCGCCGGTACACACCGTGCTGCGCCTGGTTCACGCCGCCGCGCCGGCCGCTGTGATGGATGGCCAAACAGGCCGCATCGCGCCCCGTTTTCTCCCCGCCCGGCGATCGGCTGTATATTTTATGGTAATTCCCGACCATTATAGGCCCTTCGTGCCGCGTACCGATGCCCCCGTTATCGCGGGCTCTGCATTCCGCCAGTGCTCTCGTTCTTGTCCCCTTTCCTTTCTCCACCCGTCCCCCCGATCACTCACTCTACAAACGGCTCACACGAATTCACCTGCTAGTGGAAAACCGAACACTGGATTTCGATAACTGACCTAAATAAGTCCCCCGACGGAAGATTACAATTGGGCAGTTTCTGCCAGCTACCATTCTTTCTAATTCTTTCAATACATTTCTAAAATAGATATCAATGACGTACATTTTGGCACACTTTAGGTTACGGTAGTAACACTAAAAGTGGGCCTTTGCGATGGTTTTTGACAGCTCGAAATTTAAATGAAAATAACGGCTTAACCATTCATCTGACACGAAAATTGAATAACCGAATTTGTAGAGGAGAAAATTCTGTACAACTCTGCTTTCTTAGGTTTTTTTATATCTCGTATCGTTTCAGAGATATTTGCAAAAATAAAGGCGATTTTGGGATGCCTGTCTGTCCGTAACGTGTTCCCATTTTTTAAGACGAACCGTTCAACCGATCAGCACTAAATTTTACAGACATAATTGTAGGCCGCCACAGACCAGAACCTCCCTTTTTCAAATTTTTCGTACAAAAAATACGGCAGTCATACAAAGAAAAAAAATGTAAAAACGTTTGTAATATAATTGTCATTCCAACAAACCGTTCATCTGACACGAAAATTGAATAACCTAATTGGTAGAGGGGAACATTCTCTACAACGTTGCTCTATTATGTTTTTTTCATATCTTGCATCGTTGAAGAGATATTTGCAAAAATAACGGCGGTTTGACGATGTCTGTCTGTAACGAGTTCCCACTTTTTAGGTCGAACCGTTCAATGGATCGGCACCAAATTTTACAGATGTCATTGTTGTCCGCCAGAGACCGGAACCTCGCTTTTTCAAATATTTCGGACAAAAACTACGTTAGTAACGCAAAAAAGCAGTTTGTAATATAATTTTAATTGCAAATAAACCGCTCATCTGACACGAAAATTGAATAACCGAATTTGTAGAGGAGTAAATTCTCCACAACTTTGCTCTCTTACGCTTTCTTCATATGTCGTATCGTTTGAGAGATATCTGCAAAAATAACGGCGATTTGACACCGTCCATTGATTTCACGAAAACCAGCCGTTCGCAGATGTCACGTGACATTCCACGCCCAGAACTCTCTCTGGCATACGCCTTCTTGCCTTGCGTATTTGATGATTTTCTTATTATAACTTACACATTGTTATTTCAAAGCAACGGCGCACTGAAGAATTAACAAAAACACGTCGTACTTCGTACGATAAATGATAATCTATTGTCTAGAATGCCTTATTAGCATCAGTTAATAACTGCCATCAATAGTAGGAAAATAGAGGACGAATTTCGCAATTGTTCGCTGTAGTGTAGTAGGCAGCGCGTTGGATTGTGATGTTCATAGTTTGTTGTTCGGGACCTGCCATTACCGAAAAATTTTTCTCCTGTTTTCCTAAAAGGTTTACGTGTTTGGTGCATATATATTATCACAATAGTAGAGTCGTAATCATATCACTATAATTTTTTATTATTTACATTATTATTTTTGTCCGAAATGTTTGCAAGAAATTATAAAACTACAAATTTAAAAAGGGCCGTAAAACACGTCAGTGTGATTTTTTCGGAAGAACAAACGTCTGTATATAACTTAGTACGTAGTGAAATACCTCATGAAAACAAGTGTATTTATTTCACACCAGCTGAAACCCCCGCGTTTCCTGGGTATTTCTTTATTCCGTACTCTCAGTGCGTCTCCCTTTCAACCTTCTCTCTCCACGTGTCCCTCTTTTTCTCTACCATCTCCTCCTCCCCTCCTCTCGGCGCATCTATTCTGCCCCTTCCTCTCCCCCCCCCCCCCCCAAAAAAAAACAACCACTTTCTGTTCATCCCCCCTGTTCACTACTTCTACTCGAGTAGTGTGTCCTTTCAGAAGAACACAGCTCGCGGCATGCCTGCTTGTTACGGAGCTGAGAGGCACAAACTTGAATACCAGCAAAACACAACTTTTTTTCTTCCTCTATCTCATCCCCTTCCCTTCCTTTCTACAACACCTCGAACATCTCCGAGTCCTTTACACTACCCGCAAAATAGAATCCAAAAAACCCCTGGTATACCCCATCCTCACCAATCCTGGGCCTCTGCCACGCCTCCACCAAAATATCCCTCCCGGCCTTCACCTCCACACACTTCATATCCTCTCCCAGGGCAACTTCCACACGAAGATACTTGGTGAAGACACATATTGGACCATTCCTTGGACATTGTACATCATTTAGGGACTCCTATACTGTAGGATACGACGAATAGCGGCAAGTTTCGTCGCGGTAACTTTTATTAAGCCTGAGGTTGTAAAAGACTTTCGACAATCAGCGACAGCAGACACTACAAAAGGAACATCGTGTGTTGTGGAGAAGGGTGCTAATCAAACTGCGAGAGCTAACACTTGCCCAACCTATCACACGGAAATTAATTGATAGTTCTTCTTGGTATGCAGAATTCGCTAATAGAACAGTGGTTTGCGCAGAATGGAAGTAGCTGTAGGCATCGTAGCTGACACGTTCTGTCCTCCTCGAATTGTGGCTCGCCTCTCTTCCCATTTCGGGCTTCCGAGAATACACTGTAATTAATAGTAACGGCACTTTAAGCATCTCTCTCGGTACTCGCAACAGAACCTCGCCCCATTAAACTTCGCAAACCAGCCTGACAGTGACTTACGGCAGCCATAAAACTCGGCACTCGTGTTAGCTCTTTGTGCGTCATTCGGAATCACCCTGCCCTGGAGCCCGGCCGTCTGGATCCCTGCTAATTCCGGGCTGGCTGTCGCGGCATTTAGTGCAAACCGCTGAAGTGATCTGCAGGAATGTCGCCATCTGGCCACTTTGCGCTGGCTCGAAACTTAGAAAGGCGGAGCCATTACTGGCTGAATGGCAGGTAATATACGACTCAAAACTTCGTTCTCTCGCCCGTTCTGTGGGAAGTACAATCTACCTGTGCGTTTCCGGTCTCTATAAAGTCTCCCATTAGTGTTTTAGGAACGGAGCTGCTTCCATTACTTTCGACTAGAATGTAACTTAAGGGTTTGTATTTTGTGATCGTAAGTCCGTCGTCAGGTGGTACTGAATATTTAGCCGCGGTGGACAAGCCGGACGCTCTAAGGCGCCTTCCTGCGGAGCGCGCGGTTGCTCTCCGTCGGAGATTCGAGTCCTCCGTCAGGCATGCGCGGGCATATGTGTGTCTGTGTGTTGTCCTTAGGTTAATTTAAGTAGTTTGTACGGAACTGATAACCGCAATAGTTAAGTCCCATAGATTTACAAACATTGTAGTTGTTGTTGTGGTATTCAGTCCGCAGACTGGTTTGATGCAGCTCTCCACGCTACCCTGTCCTGTGCAAGTCTTTTCATCTAAGAATACGTTCCCAACATACAACCTTTTCAATCTGCTTACTATATTCGTCCCTCGGTCTCCCTCTACGATTTTTACCCCACACACCTCCTTCTAATGCTAAGTTAACTATTCCATGTCTCAGAATGTGTCCAATCAATCTATCCCTTCTCTTTGTCAGGATATGCCAGAAACTCCTTTTCTCCCCTATTCGGTTAAGCACCTCCTCATTAGTTACGTGATCTACCCATCTAATCATCATCATTCGTCTGTAGCACCACATTTCAAAAGCTTCTATCATCTTTTTATCTGAACTCCTTATCGTCCACTTTTCACTCCCACACAATGCTACACTCCAGACAAATGCTTTCAGAAAGGACTTCCTAATATTTAAATTAATATTGGATGTTAACAAGTTTCGATTCTCTAGAAACGCTTTTTTTCCCATAGCCATTCTGCATTTTATGTCTTCTTTATTTCGCCCATCAGAAGTTATCTTGCTACCCAAATAACAAAATTCATCTACTACGTTTCTTGTCTCTTTACCTAATCTAATTCCTTCCGCATCGCCTGATTTTCTGACAATGCATTCCATTACCTACGTTTTACTGTTGTTAATGTTCAGCTTATATCTTCCTTTCAAGACACTGTCCATCCCATTCAATTGCTCTTCCAGATCTTTTGCGATCTCTGACAGAAAACCGCAATGTTTTTATTTCTTCTCCCTGCACTTTAATGCCCTCTCCAAATTTATCCTTCCATTCCTTCACTGCCTGCTCAATGTACAGATTGAACAACACTGGGGAAAAGCTACAACCCTAAGTTACTTACAAACATTAAAACTGAATATTTACGAAATCTCTTTTGAGATTTTTTTTGCGACGTTGTGAGTATCGGTGTAAACTCCGTACAGTATCATCGCCGACACTGACAGACATCTTCAAGGAAGAAAGGTTAGGATTTAACGTCCCGTCGATGGCGCGGTCATTAGAGACGGAGCTTACGTATCTACTTTTAGGTAGAAGGTGCTACACACACAAATTGTTTATTATGTTGTGGGTTACGTGCGCATCATTCACTTCTGCGACTACCCTTGACTAATGTGCAGAAACATACTAGACGGCAGTGGTTTTAGTCGTACCTGAAGATACCGATCAGTCACGCGGGGATTCCATGACGACATCCAACGTCCCCAAATCGAGATGATCTCTACAGTAATCCCCAGGAGAAGCCTCACGTAACACAGTGTAATTATTCGTTTCTGTCATCCTAGTCGCCAAGTTCTCAAGTAATGTGAACTAAAATTTGGGCATAATTATACAACATTTCGACAAGCTGCTGCTGTCACGCGTAATTTACTAATGGTTTATTTTCCACTGAACACGGCTTATGACAAGACTTATGACCCTAAATTCTGTATCATCCATCGTTGCGTCGATTTCTTTCGCTACGTCCGCTTCTGTAGGCCAGTGGACACCGTGTTAGATTGCCACGCAGGGGACCCGGGTTCGATTCCCGGTCTTGTCGGAGACTCTTCTCCACCTGGAGGTTGGGTGTTGTGTTGTCTTTCTCATCATTGCATAATCACCGACGCGCAAGTCACTGAAGTGGCGTCACCTAAAGACTTGGCTACAGACAGGCCGAACACGATGCCATCTGGGGTCTAACGGCCAAAAATGCCTCACGGTTATCACCTTTTGCTAGAATTTTCAGCCTCCGACAATAAAGTTCGGTAAATAGTCCCTTAACACTAAAGTAGATGAACTACAGTAAGCTTATTGAACTAATTTGCGGAGTATGGTTAGTTGGTTGGTTTTTGGAAGGGACTAAACGGCAACGGTTATCAGTCCCTTGTTCCAGTCATAGAGGTAAAACAGTGTGTTAAGCTTCCCTAAGTAATTGCGTTAACACTTCAAAGTTTAAAAAGTACAAGTGAAGACAAAGAAAGGATAAAAGGACAGACATTACAAGGGTGTTTGTGCTGGGACATCACAAAAATAAGTAAGACGTCCAGCCACTCTGGTACACATCAGAAACACCCACCTAACAGACTTAGGCGGTTGGAGAATAGATCAATGACGGACACACAACAAACTTTAAATAGCTTCATTTAAAACTTCCGGGCTCATAAGCCGTGGTCGATTTGTAAAACTTTCCCCTAACGTTTCATCTTCGGCTGCGGAAGACATCTTCAGAGGTAGAGTGGCGAACTGCAATGTGAACTTGAAGGAGCGCCGTATATATAGGCGATGCAGAGGGCACCACAAGACATCACGTGACGTCGACTACCACACTATCTCTGGTATTGCCAACATTCTTAGCAGAGAAGAATCGATTGTCATTCCGCTGGTGAAAAGATGATGTCCAAAGTCTGTCGAATTTAACTGCTTCCTCTTTCCTGTTAAAATTATTGCGATGTTTATAGATCTCGATTGCTTCTCTATATGTGCGCGCATGATAGTGCGAAGTTTTTGAGATGACACTGGTCTCATTAAATTTATTGTCGTGGTTGCCTTCTTGGTATATATGTTTCGCTACGGCCGATTTCTCCGTGTGCCCCAAGCGGCAGTTCAATCAGAATCACAAATACTTGACCTCTATTTAATAATATCACTGCAGTATAAAAGTAATGTCTGAATGCTTCCAATAGCAGTTAATCAACTATTTCAGTAGAGCCTGCTTACTTTCGTATCCTATCGTATCGTATATACCGGGTGATCAAAAAGTCAGTATAAATTTGAAAACTTAATGAATCTCCGAATAATGTAGATAAAAAAAATGTTCAAATGTTTGTATAGCTTATGGGACTTAACTACGGGGTCATCAGTCCCTAAACTTACAAACTGCTTATGAACTAGCTAACACTAAGGACGGCACAAATATCCATTACCGAGGAGGGATTCGAACCCCCGACCGTAGTGGCCGTGCAGACCGTGACTGGAGCGCCTCAATCCCCTCCGTCACCGCAGCCGGCTTTTTTTTTTTTTTTTTTAATGAACCACAGCTGCAGGGAATTTTATATACACCTGGTGTATTCACCGGATGTCGTACGTCTTACGCAGATCCTGAATATTCTTTTATCTTCCTCGAAGGTCTGAAAATGGTTTCTACCCCATACTTGTCCAGCAATTTTCCAATATGGTCTGTAACCTTATTTATGGACGGAATAAAAACTTTCCCCTTGGGCGGTTGTTGTTCCTTGCTGACATTGACTTTCTCTCTGGGACGAAGGGCTCTGTCTATTTCTTTGGTAGAATAGCCGTTCTTTTGGAAGGTGGATCGTAAATGCTCCATCTCATCTTTTAAATAAGTAGGTTCACCTAGGTTCTGCCTGCTAGATTACATAGTTCAGTGCTACAAAATTTCTGTTTTGGTGTGTTCTGCACTCTGCAATATCTGACTAATAAATTCCATTAGCCAAGTTATAGAGATAGCTCTGAACTTAAACGCGAGAAATTATTCACAAACTGTTTCTTTTGGTTTGCGTGATATCGTTAGCGGCTCAAGCAGCAAGCGCATGAAGCAGCTAGGTGGGGGAACTTCTCCCTCCACCTGCACGCGCAGACCACGCCGCTCAGTCGTCACTGGGAGCCGCTCCCGATCGCAGACCGTTATGCGCAAGTCTAACATGAGGCACAGTGCTAGCACATGTCCGAGGCTCAAGCGAGACTGACTCTTGAGTCTCGGACACCCAGTCCCATTGACCGAACAGAGCAGCCACGGCTTCCAATGTGTGCACTTTTTCTTCAGAGACGTTAGGATGACCTGCCCGAAGTATTTTTGTCATAGTTTGCTGACCTTTGGAGGCTTTTACCAACGTGCCACTGTTCTGTACCGCAATGCAGTTTCCCCCGCACGCCTCTTGAAGATCTTGATGGCACTGTCGTGCTGTACGACTTCCGTCACATTCAATCTTGATCCAACTCCTTTGTTCCTGTTTCGAAAACATAGTGACAACGTTGCCTCAGACCGCTCACAAGCGACTTCTTTCCGTCGATTATGTGCACGCCGGTGACGTAAAACGGGCGAGTCCATTTGTTCGGAGGTAAGGTAGATATGTCAATAACATGTGCGATCAATAATAGATTCCATTGCATAGTGTCACCATAGCCTTGTTGCCACTATTTAAGTTCCAACCCTCTTATATACACAAGGAGTATCAAACAGTATGGCGCAAACTTACACGGTTGAAAGTTCAGCTAGGTGGGGGAACTTCCCCCTCCACCTGCACGCGCAGACCACTCCTCTCAGTCGTCACTGGGAGCGGACGAACTAAAAGAGCAAACTAGTTCGCGGCAGAGCCGCGAACTAAAGTGAGCGCTCCCGATCGCGAACTATTATGCGCAAGTCTAATGTAGATGTGAATGACTACAGTGGAAATGACCGGCGGCGAGAATACAACGGCAGAAACACCCGTCCCCCTTGATGTAAGAGAAAAAGAGACTCAATTGTGAAACAGTTTAAATGAAAAGAAAGCGATGAAAATGTTAGCGGACGTGTTTCGCTCGGTTTGTACCCGGCTCGGCAATAAATCTGCGAAGTACTGCGGAAGTCGTCCGAGACTCAAGTTTTCAGGACTCGTGCAAGAGAGAGGAGAAGGGGAGGAAGGAAGAGCGTGCAAGAACAGGCCGGGCGCTGTTAGGAGCCGTCGTAAGCGATCGGCCGGCGCCACTGCGACTGCGGCATCGTGAGCGCGGTTGATCCCAGAGGCTTTTACGCCGCGCCGGCCGCCGTGTCTAGCTCATACTTGTCCGTCTGTTTTTTTATACAGGAAACAGCTTTTTCCCCCCACCGCCGCCGTATCGAAAAGCTGTAAAAATTTATGCCGGACGGACTTTTTAATGTCCTTTTACGGCGCACTAAAACATTCGTTTACGAGTAGGGGCCGGGTAAGTGGACCAGAAGTTTAAATACCGGCGGCAGAGGAAGCGGCGTTTGCTGTTTCACTTGGCCGGCGATTCAATCGGCGCTGGCGGCACTATAAAAGCGCAGCGCGCGCTGCCTCCGCGTTATAATTCGGCGCATTGAGGGCTTTTAGGGCCGCCGACAGGGCATCATGGAGGCCGTAAAAGCGTCCTGCTCTGCTGCAGGTAACTGCCGCCGCCGCCGTGCTGCGGTAACGTAATTACGCCCGTGTTTTATTGTGTGCGGGTTGTAAGGCGCCTGCAACCACCGCGTGCGGCCGATAGATGTTTCGTATACAGTAGCTGTTACCAACAGTTCTGTGGCGGACGTGCACTATGTGGTGCAAAGTATCCGGACACTTGGCTACAAATGACTTACAAGTTCGTGGAGCCCACTCTCGCAGGCATACGTTCAATCATGTGATAGAAGATTCGGTGGCCGAGGGGACTGCGGCAAGACGCAGAGGATACCGTGCTCACGGGTGCGGTTCCTTTAGGGGATGCTTGTCCACTGTTGGTCGAGGAGAGTAACTCGGGAGTCTGATTCTTGCTTGTCGAGAGTGCAGTCGTGCTCTCCCGATATTCCATTTTTACTCTGGGGCAACGTCCCAGAGATAAATTAAATTGGTCCCAATCCCCTTGGTTCCGACCAAGGTTTTCGGGAGGTTTTCCTTGGTTGTAAGGCGCATGCCGGAACTGGTAAGCCCCTCCCACTTATTCCCATATATATATATATATATATATATTCAGCTAGTTCTTCAACGGAGTGCTGCACTGAGCAGCGGCATAGGCGTACCCTGGGTTTCATTTCGGGAGGGATTTTGAACAAACGACCATTGTATATATACATGTGGCGTCTGTTCCGAAAGAACAGACGTCACTTCTGATCATGCAGTTCTTATTCTTTAATATTCATAGAATATATGACATCAACTGCGATTGGGCAAAGCTGAAAATGTGTACCCAGCCGGAATTCGAACCCGGGTCTCCTGCTTTCTAGGCAGTTGCGCTGACCCCTACACCACTGGGAACACAGTGATCACCTGCAAGGACAACCTAAGCAGCTAAGCAGCTTTGCCCAATCGCGGTTGATGTCATATATTCTATGAATATTAAAGGATAACAACTGCAGGATCAGAAGTGACGTCGGTTCTTTCGGAATAGGCGCCACATGTATATATATATAATGTGCCGGTGACGGGCAATGATCCTATCGTTAGTGGGGAGGGGTGGGCAAGTTTGAAGCCCTTACTCTTACGGGAATTATTTTCATAACTACGAGTTTGAGTACTGTGGACAGGGTGAAGCTGGCAATTTGTATCTGATGGGAGGCGTGATTAGGTAGTCCTTGCAGGTGCGGTGATCACTGTGTCCCCAGTGGTGTAGGGGTCAGCGCAACTGTCAAATGTCAAATGTTTGTAAAGCTTATTGAACTTAACTACGGGGTCATCAGTCCCTAAACTTACAAACTATTTATGAACTACTTACGATCTATGACGGCACAAATATCCATGCCCGAGGGGGGATTCGAACCCCCGACCGTAGTGGCCGTGCAGACCGTGACTGAAGCGCCTCAGTCATCTCGGCCACCGCGGCCGGCTCAGCGCAACTGCCTAGAAAGCAGGAAACCCGGGTTCGAATCCCGGCTGGGTACACATTTTCAGCTTTGCCCAATCGCAGTTGATGTCATATATTCTATGAATATTAAATGGACATTGTAATAACGTGCACTTGTAATATAACTCAAAAGAACACTAATACTGTATATATTGTATATTACGCTCGAAAAGAAAAAATGTTTACTAAAGAGCCACCAACATTACGAAAAAATAATCTGTGTTGTTGTTGTTGTTATTGTTGTTATCTTTAGTCCGGAGACTGGTTTGATGGAGCTCTCCACCCTACTTTATCCAGAGCAAGCCTCTTCATCTCCTCATGTGTATGACAGCGTGTTCTGGGGTCCCAATTTCTCCACATGTACAGCATGGGTTGTCACTGAGACCCACACGTGCGAGGTGTGTGGGGTAGGAGCCGTGTCCTGTTAGGAAGTGGATCATACCCGACTGGGATTGATATGACCCATTCGAAGGCGGCGGTGGAGTAGCCAAGCGGTGTAAGGCGCCTCGCTGCGGAGCGCGCGGTTGCTCGCCGTTGGAGTTTAGAGTCCTCCCTGGGGCATGTGTGTGTGTGTGTTGTCCTTAGGTTAGTTTACTTTAGTTTAAGTAGTTTGTAAGCTACGGACTGATGACCACGCAGTTTGATCCGATAGATTTACAAACATTTGAACTTTGAACCCATTCGAAGACGTTCCCTTATATTCGGGAAAAAGTCATAGACACGTCGTCCTTTCTCGCAGTTATCCCATTCCTTTTGCCATGTGTCCATTCTCCATTTAATTAGTTGGCTTCGTTCTGTTATCTCTTGTCGAACAAGTTCGCGGACCTTGTCGTATTTCCCCGCCTTCAGCCAGTACATAGCAGCTCTTAGTCGTATGGTAAGGTCTATTGGTGGTATCCCCAGTACCACGCAGAGTGCTTCGTCCGAGGTAGTGTTGAAGGCTCCATTTGGCCTTGTTTGACCTTTCCTAACAGTGGCAATGTTGGTCTGTAGTGCCAGACGCTGTGCCTATGAACTGGCCGCAAAGCAGATTACTGACTCAGGATAGAGTAGGATTGAGAGCTGCATCGAACCAGTCTGCAGACTTAAGTTCAGAACAACAACATACTGGCCAGGTGTCATCTGCCGTTATCTTTTGTGTCTCAGCCTCGTCGCCGCTTTTGTGTCTCGTTTCCGTCGTAGGTGTCGGTGGCCGAGTAGAAAGACCGACACAGGAATAAAGGATGCACGCTTGTGCAGGTACGAGGTGACCAGCCAGTGGGACAGCAGAAACTAGAACACTAGAGTAAATTAGAACGAGATATATGTTTCATGGAGTCTTGGTAATACTTAACTTTTACATAGTTCTTGACTGCAGAATGCTGATACATAGTTGAGCTAGAGGCCTGCCTAGTGCCTATCCGATAGCCAAGTCTTCACTGGTGCCTATCTGATTCCGAAGTGTTAGCTGGTTCCTGTCTCAGTCCCAAGTGAACGATGTCGTTCAGTGGTGGCCACGAGCGGAGTAGTAGAAGAGGGAGCTCGTGGCCGATGTCGTAAGAACACCGCGCCCCCCTCAGGGGCTCAGCATTAATTTGCTGAGTACGGGCTTGGCGACCCCGGGGTCCTGAGCTGTGGGCTGTGTCGCGCCGACAGTCCGCTACACCGTAAGCTCTGTGCGTGCTTCAACGACCATCGTTCGGCGCGACGGTGGAACGTTGTACGTTTCAGAGCCCGGGGATCTTGGCTTAATCGCCCGGGTCGCGAGGACGGTACAAACCTCTATAAAAAACCCCTCAATCTCAAGGTGTGCTACGTGCCGAGGAGATGCATGGCTGTTGAGGTTGAACAGCCGCTAGCGAGCAACCTCTGAGGAACCTGCCGCACCTCAGTTGTATAAGGCTTACCCAGGCAAGCGGGGCTCTGTCTGGGTGGACCTTTAGATCCCTAGCTGCTCGTGGGAACGAAATGAAACGAGCAACAGAACACGTTGGTGGACGTACAACCACCGTCTCTAAGCGTGGGAAGTTTCATGCCTCTTCTTATGACCCCAAGTCGTTTCCTTCCTTGGCCACGCCCTGGGAGGAACGCAGGGCTGCTACCGGAAATGAGCAATATTCACCTAGATATTTAGTGTGTACAAGGACTGATGGGGAATCTTTTACGGCAGTGAAGCCTCAGTTCTTTGTTGACCACCTGGAGGACAGGTTTGGGGAAGTGGACTCCATTTCTAAAATGCGCAACGGGTCTGTACTCATCCACACAGCATCCCCAGCCCAGTCACGGGCGCTACTCGCTTGTGACAAGCTGGGTGACGTTGCGGTGACCATCACTCCCCATAAGTCGCTGAATATGGTTCAGGGAGTAATTTTCCACCGGGATTTGTTGCTCCAGACAGACGACGAGCTACGGACGAACCTTGAACGACGTGGCGTTCATTTTGTCCGGCGCATCCATAGGGGCCCAAAGGATAATAGGGTCGCAACTGGTGCCTTCATCTTGGCCTTTGAGGGTGATACGTTGCCCGAAAAGGTCAAGGTGATGGTCTACCGTGTTGATGTGCGGCCTTATATTCCTCCCCCTGTGCGGTGCTTCCAATGCTGGAAGTTCGGCCACATGTCTTCCCGTTGTACGTCCAGTGCTACATGTAGGGACTGCGGGCGTCCAGAACATCCGGGCGCCTCATGTACTCCGCCTCCCATCTGCGTCAACTGTGGTCAGAACCATCCTCCCTGCTCGTCGCAATGTCCCGCACTTCAACGGGAGCGGAAAATTACGGAGTACAAAACCCTGGACCGTATATCCTATAATGAGGCCAAGAAAAAGTTTGATCGTTTGCACCCGGTAACAATGACAAAAACGTTCGCAGCAGTGACGTCGTCGCCACTCTCCTTGGCGGCGACAGTAGTTTCTACTTCCTCTGTTCCTGTGGGCCCCCAGGGCCGCCAACCTAAGCCTGCCCCCACGGAGGTTGGGGGCCATCCATCCAAAGCTCCCAAGGCGAAAGCCTCGGGATCAGCTACCACCTCTCCGCCGGAGAAAGAACAACCTTCTCCGGCTTCCCTCACACGGAAGGGGTCCCTTGGGACGCTCCCTTCCGCCAGTGTCGGTAGCGACACTAACCAGCAGCGGGCGCGCTCGCAGACTGCTGGTCGTAGGGCTTCGCGCTCCTCCTCAGTCCCTGTGGCTGAGTCCGAGGAGCACCTCCCACCGGCGAAGCCCCCGAGGGAACGGAGGGGAAAACAAAGGCCAAAGAAAGGCCAATCACAAGAATCCACGGTGGCTTCAGTGCCACCACTCCCCTCTGCCTCCGCCTCTACTTCTGAGGATGAGGTGGAGATTCTTGCGTCACCCGAGGACCTCGCTCTTGGGGACGCCCTTGACAAACCTATGACTGAAACTGATAAACCTCCATCGGTGGATACAAGTGATGCTGAGGTATGACCCGCTCACTTGTCTCATTCATGTCTTCCCAGCACTCGAACAATGTCATTCTCCAGTGGAACTGCGGCGGTTTCTTTTCCCACCTGGCTGAGCTACGGCAGCTTCTGAGCACGACGCCTGCTCTCTGCATTGCTCTTCAGGAAACTTGGTTTCCAGCAATGCGGACCCCTGCCCTTCGTGGCTACAGGGGATTTTACTGCAACCGTAGCTCATATAACCGGGTCTCAGGTGGAGTGTGTGTTTATGTCCTCACCTCTGTGTATAGTGAACCCGTGCCCCTTCGAACACCATTAGAAGCAGTGGCTGTCAGGGTGAGGACCACACAGGAGTTGACTATCTGCAGTATCTACTTGCCGCCAGATGGTGACATATCTGTGAACGTCTTGGCTGCACTTGTTGCTCAACTACCCCCACCTTTCTTACTGTTGGGCGACTTCAATGCCCACAGTCCCTTGTGGGGTGGTTCTACGATCTCAGGTCACGGCAGGGTTGTCGAGGATTTCCTAACTCAACTCGACCTCTGCCTCTTAAATACAGGTGTCCCCACACACTTTAGTGTGGCACATGGCACATTTTCGGCTATTGATCTGTCGATCTGCAGCCACGGCCTTCCACCATCTGTTCACTGGAGAGCCCATGACGACTTGTGTGGCAGTGACCATTTCCCTGTCTTCTTGTCACTCCCACAACGCGAGTCCCCTGCGCGCCCGCCTAGGTGGGTTCTGCACAGGGCTAACTGGGAAGACTATGCTTCTGCTGCCATCGTTGGCCCTCCCCCACTCGAGGAAATCGATGTGGTGGTCGAGAGCGCCACACATTCCATCATTTCTGCTGCGAACGCGACCATTCCACGTACATCAGGGTGCCCACGGTGTAAGACAGTGCCGTGGTGGTCGCCGGAGATCGCTGAGGCCATTAAAGACCGCAGGCGGGCCTTACAGCGATACAAACGGCACCCCTCTCAGGAGCACCTCATCAATTTTAAACGGCTTCGCGCTCGTGCTCGCCAGCTTATAAGAAGACGGAAACGGGAGTGCTGGGAGAGGTACGTTTCCACTATTGGGACAGGTACCTCAGCCTCGCTGGTCTGGAGTAAGTTCAGGCGGCTACAGGGAATACCGACTACATCGGGAATCCCTGGGATCTCCACAAATGGAGTCCTATGTACGGACCCGGCCACTCTTGCAGAGATGTTTGCCGAGCATTATGCTCGTGCCTTTGCCTCTGCAAATTATCCACCGGCCTTCCGGGCAGTAAAGGAGAGGGTAGAACGCCAGTCTCTCTCCTTTCGTACCAGCCGCTCTGAATCTTACAACACTCCTTTTACAGAGTGGGAGCTCCTCAGTGCTCTTCAACAATGTCCTAACACGGCGCCTGGGCCTGATAGCATCCATAGCAACATGCTGCAACATCTATCAGCAGATAGTCGGCGCAACCTACTTGCGGTCTATAACCGCATTTGGTGTGATGGTGTTTTCCCGTCACAGTGGCGGGAGAGTATCATCATCCCAGTGCTTAAGCCCGACAAACATCCTCTGAACTTGGATAGCTATCGGCCCATTAACCTGACTAACGTGCCATGCAAACTGTTGGAGCGGATGGTCGATCGGCGGTTGTGTTGGATTCTTGAGACTCGGGGTTTATTGGCTCCGTGCCAGGGCGGTTTTCGCCAGGGTCGATCTACCACTGATAATCTGGTGTACCTCGAGTCTGCAATCCGCACAGCCTTTTCCCGGCGCCAACACCTCGTTGCCGTCTTCTTCGATATGCACAAAGCATATGATACAACCTGGCGACGACACATCCTCAACACTTTACATGACTGGGGCCTCCGGGGCTCCCTACCGATTTTTATTCAGAATTTTTTAGCCGTCCGTACCTTTCGTGTTCAAATTGGTGCTTCCCTGAGCTCCTCTCATATCCAGGAAAATGGGGTTCCTCAGGGTTCCGTTTTAAGCGTCCCTTTATTTTTAATCGCCATCAACGGTTTAGCCGCAGCGGTTGGATCGTCGGTGTCCCCCTCTCTTTATGCTGACGACTTTTGTCTCTCTTTTAGTTCCTGCAGCACCCAAGTTGCCGAGCGCAGGTTGCAAGGCGCTATTCGGAAGGCGCAGAACTGGGCGCTTACCCATGGCTTTCAGTTTTCTGCCTCCAAGACCAGAGTGATGCACTTCTGCCGGCGTCGGACCGTCCACCCACACCCTGAACTTTATCTGAATGACGAACCACTTACGGTAGTGGAAACTCACCGTTTTTTAGGACTGGTCTTTGACGCCCGGCTGACGTGGCTCCCCCACATTCGTCAGCTGAAACGGAAGTGCTGGCGCCATCTCAACCTTCTCCGCCACCTGGGTCATACGACCTGGGGTGCTGATCGCTCGACACTATTGCGGCTTTACATGGCGCTGGTGCAGTCCCGTCTTGATTTTGGGTGCATTGCCTATGGGTCTGCGGCACCTTCGGCACTGCATCTCCTGGACCCCATTCACAACTGTGGGGTCCGCATTGCGACGGGCGCTTTCCGCACCAGCCCGGTGAACAGTTTACTAGTGGAGGCTGGGATCCCACCTTTGGGGATCCGCCGCCAACACCTGCTCGCAGCTTATGCAGCGAACGTGTATTGCTCCCCAGGCCATCCAAACCGTCGTTTACTTTTTTCTAATGTGGTCGTCCCTCACCATCCGCGACGCCCCAGGTCAGGTCATACGATAGCCTATAGAGTTCGGTCCCTCCTCCTGGAACTTGAGTCTTTGCCCCTTCAGTGTCCATATCGGGTCCAGGTGCATACACCTCCATGGTGTTTGACAAGGCCGTCTATTCGGCTGGACTTGGCCCATGGGCCCAAGGACTCAGTACCACTGGAGGCGCTCCGCCGTCAGTTCTCGGCTGTCATAGCGGAGTTCCGTGGTTATGACCTGATCTACACCGATGGCTCAATGGTGGATGATCGTGTTGGATTTGCCTATACACACGGTGACCATGTGGAACAGCACTCTCTGCCGAATGGCTGCAGTGTTTACACTGCAGAGCTGGTGGCCATTCACAGAGCTCTTGTGCATATCCGGTCTTGCTCAGGCGAGTCTTTTGTTGTTTGCAGCGACTCCCTGAGCAGCCTTCGAGCTCTGGAGCAGTGTTACCCCCGGTCTACCCTGGTGTTGGCCGTTCAGGAGACACTTTATGCCATTACACGGTCCGGGCGATCGGTGGTGTTCGTCTGGTCTCCAGGTCATGTTGGTATCCCGGGCAATGAACGTGTTGACAGGCTTGCCAAGCAGGCTGTAGGTATGTCCTGTCTAGAGATCGGCCTCCCGGCTTCTGATCTCCGTTCATTGTTGCGCCAGAAAGTACGTCAGCTGTGGGATACTGAGTGGCGTAGCCTGCGCACGCCCAACAAGCTCCGGGTGGTCAAGCAAACGACGGTTGCATGGCGCTCCTCCATGCGCGGTTCACGACGGGACTCAGTGGTCTTGTGTCGCCTCCGCATTGGGCATACATGGCTCACCCATGGACATCTCCTTCGGGGTGAGGACCCAGCCCAATGTCGGTGCGGCTCCCGTCTGACAATCGTCCACATTTTGTTGGACTGCCCCGTTTTAGCTGCTTTGCGGCGGAATTTTAACCTGCCTGCCGTTTTATCAGATGTTTTAGGTGACGATGCTGCAATGGCAGATACAGTTTTACGTTTTATACGAGCAGGGGGTTTTTATCATTCGATTTAACTGGAGATTTCTGTGGTTGACTTTTCCTTTTTTTTATTCTTATGGTCGGTCAACCACGGCCATCGGTTTATTTGTTGTAAGTTGTGTTTGTGTGACCGTCTCTTCGTTTTGTCTTTTTCTTGATTATGTTTTATGGACTCGGTGGGACTCCTCTCCCACATCGCAATTTTAACATCTGTGCGTGATATCTTTCACGTGTATGGTTTTACTTTTGCCGCCTAGAGGTGGAATGGGGGACTGATGACCATTGTAGTTTTGTCCCCCTTAAACAACCTAACAACAACAACAACAACAACACCGCGCCGTGCGTGTATGGCGGCGCGCGGCGAAAGTGGGTGGCGCGCACTTTAGACTTGTGCGACACCACATTATCGGATCAAAATCGACGTCGTTTTTCCTAGTGTACCCGTTACATTTTCCGGCGAGTTCCGGCTGGTAAGCAAGCAGACTGCTCTCTGGTACAGCCGACTGCCGCGGCCGTGAAGTTCTCACCGCGCAGATACGCGACCGCGCTAGCCAGTAAGCGCTGCGCCGGACTTCACGAGCTGACCCGCGCTTTGCTGTCCGGGAAGTAAAGTCGCCTCCCGAACGGCCCGGCCTGCCAGAGGCCGAACGCCGCCGTAAGCAGCCGTGTTTACGAGTGCCGCCGCACAGAGTCGTAATAACGGCAACAGCTTGTTCCCCGGCCAGGCCGGTGTTCTTTACGGCTGCCGTGGCCGCGTCAGATGCGGCGAACGGGCGCGGACAGGCGGCCGCCCGGGTTTTACTGGCGGATTAACATACGGCTGGCCGGCGCCACGGCTTCCGGCCGGCAGCACACAGTGTCGCCTGCTTAATGCACACGCCGGGGCCTCACTGCGGTAATTAAGCCGGCACAGGGCGGGCGGAGCACGCGAGGCGCGGCCGCCGACACGCGAGCCACCGCCGTGGCGGTACAGGCCGAGTCAGCAGTCGCACAACCAGTGGCGCAACCAGCATTTTATTTCGGGGAGGGCTCACTCGTATATAATGATATATTTTGACATTGAGTGCCGAGGCGCACACATATTACGTACATGCATACAGGCATACTTACATATACATACACATACAATTAACTGTGTAGCCAAAAAAAAAAAAAAAAAAAAAAAAAAAAAAAAAAAAAAAAAAAAAAAAAAAAAACCTGACATTTCGGGGGGGGGGGGGGCAGGGCCCGTTTGTCCCATAGCTAGTTGCACCTATGCGCACAACACAAAAACTTATCTTTCGCAGTATGTGCCTAACCTGAGAGCCATCTTGAAATCGGCCACCTCGAATCTAATTTTTTTTCTAGCCTTTAACCACCGTGGCGCGGTCTATCTGACCGCGCGCTTTCGTCAACAGTTGAGATTTAGCCATTTCCTTGCCCATTATTGCGCCCATCGGCCAGGGTTGCCAGGTGTGGCGATTTTTCGCATTCTAGCTTTCTGGCGACTGGCGATTAGATTTGCCCAGTAAGAGAATTAGTTGGCGACTTAAAGGCTATTTCATTTTGCTTAAAAAACTAATCTACCAGTGGCGTAACTATGGGGGGATGAGGGGGATAGAACCCCTCCTCCCAGAACCCGAAAAGAGAAGAGAGAGGAAAAAAAGAGAGAGAGAAAGAGAGAGACGTAAAGAAAAAGAAATCGGATGACAGCAATCTGGTAAAGATGGAAACTTGGGGTGTTTTACCATAAGCTTTCATTGGAAGGGAGTGAATTAGTTTCTTCGACGGGAGTGGTAGATGGTAGTCTGTCTGGAAACTGACTAAAATTTTGCCCGTCAAGCAGATCAGATCTATACCCTCCCCCCCCCCCCCCCCCCCAAAGCCAAGTCCTAGTTACGCCACTGGAATGTACAGCAATCATTTTTGAGACATTGGGTAAATGATAGCGTCCAAACATCGGTAAAATGATGGGAAAATGTAATAAACCTACAGAAGTTAGCACAAATGTCCACAGGTATCTTTGATCTGTGGGAGAGTGTCTCAGAGATACAAAGAAACTGAACTTGCAGACTCTTCAAGATAGACATAAACTACGTTGAGGAACCTACAATGGTTCAAGAACAGGCATTAAACGATGACTCCTGAAATATATTACAGCACCATATGTGTGGCTCCTGTAGAGATAGTGAGGTTAAGATTATATTAATTATTTTTATCTCTCTATCTACATTATTCCGAGATTTGTTAAGTTTTCAAAGTTCTACTGACTTTTTGATCACCCGGGATACGAAAGTAAGCAGGCTCTACTGAAATAGTTGATTAACTGATATTGGAAGCATTCAGACATTACTTTTATACTGCAGTGATATTATTAAATATAGGTCAAGTATTTGTGATTCTGATTAAGAGCAAAAGTTGGACGTGAATGATTTGTTAATGATTTACTTCTATGCGTAAAACTAGGGCTATTAACTAAACACCGTAAATGAATACTTGTTCGTAACATTATTCTCTTACTTCTGAGTTATTATTTAAAACAGTCCACAATCCGAAGATTGGTTGAAACACCCCAGTGCTTTACGAGGCATGGTCCTGTTTGGAGGTGGTATGCCACTGACTTACCCAGCCAGTTATAGGGGGACCTACAATTTAACGTGGGTTCCGAACCACAGTACTACTCGGTATTTTTCACATGAGCAATGCTGCCAGAGGGGAAAGAAGTGGAAAGTGACAGATAAAAATCCTAGGACCTGGCGAGGATCGAACCCGCGACCTTTGGATTTGTAGTCTGGCACTCTACCACTGTGCTACGGAGCCGATCCTTTGCAAATCAGCGATTATAGAATTATGTTGTTGATAGTTGCTACAATTTATAGCACCACATAAGCTCCTAAATACGAAGGTGGTTCGAATGTGCTGCTTCACTCCAAATACAAAATCATTCCTCGATCGTTTCGCGGTATGTTATGCGACCCAGCCGCTTGGCAGCGCTGCAATCGACAAGTTGCAGAAATTCACTGGGAGTTTCGTGACTATGGCCAGAGTATGCCAAAAACTCCTTTTCTCCCCAGTACAGCGGGAAAAAAAGTCTACAGGGGGTATGTTAACTGGTCCTATATCATTTCCTTTCCTCCTCCATGTTGCCATGGATGACGCACAACAGATTGCGTTTGTACCGCAATAACAGTGTACACGAGGGTTGTAGTAACTCCCCACTGTACTGTGTGAAGAGTAGAAACTCTGAAAGTTCATCAACCTGACGTCTTCTATAGCTGTCGTCCCCACGCAGATGATAGCACGCAGTCCACTACACTCAGGAAGCGGCTACACGGGTAGCGGGGGCTGTGTGGCGTGGACTGGGCGGTTTTTTAGGTTAGATGGCCTCGGGAATACACAAAATGGGTTTCAGTCTCAAAGGGGGCAGGTCAGACACGGGAAGAAAGTAGACATAAAAACCATTGGTGTAACAGTTGTAAATTGTCGTAGCTGTGTTGGGAAAATTCCAGAGCTCCAAGCGCTGATAGAAAGTACTGAGGCACAAATCGTTATAGGTTCTGAAAGCTGGCTGACGCCTGAGATAAATTCGGCCGAAATTTTTTCAAAGGGCCAAATGGTCTTCAGAAAGGATAGAATAAATAAAACAGGGGGTGGCGTGTTTATTGCTGTTACAAACGGTTTATCTTGCAACGAAATTGAGGCAGATACTTCCTGTGAATTGGTCTGGGTAGAGGTTATACCTGACCACCGAAATAAATTAATAATTGGATCTTTTTATCGGCCCCCTGACTCAGACGATGCGGTTGCAGAAATGTTCAAAGAAAGCTTGAATCATATTTCAAATAGGTATCCGAAGCATACTGTTATAATCGGTGGCGACTTTAATTTACCCTCGATATGTTGGCATAATTACGTATTCAAAACAGGGGGCAAATATAAAACATCGTCCGAACTAGTTCTGAATGCTTTTTCTGAGAACTACTTCGAACAGTTAGTTCATGAACCCACTAGAATAGTACGTGGTTGCGAAAATACTCTTGATCTCCTAGCAACAAATAATCCCGAGATAGTAAAGAGCATCAAAACAGATACAGGGATTAGCGAACATCGAGTTGTAGTAGCGAGACTGAATATCGAAATTCCCAAATGCACCAAAAATAAACGAAAAATATATCTATTCAATAAAGCAGATAAAAATTCGCTTCACGCTTTCCTGAGTGATAGTCTCCAGTCCTTCAAAACTAAAAATGCGAGTGTAGATCAGTTGTGGCTTACATTCAAAGACATAATATCAGTAGCAATCGAGAGATTTATACCAAATAAATTAATAAAAGAGGGGGCTGACCCCCCGTGGTACACAAAACAGGTCAGATCACTGTTACAGAAACAAAGGAAAACGCATGCAAAATTTAAAAAGACACAGAATCCGCAAGACTGGCTATCTTTTACTGAAACTCGCAACCTAGCGCGGACTTCAATGCGAGAATCTTATAGTTGTTTCCACAACGAAATCCTGTCTCGTAATCTTGCAGAAAATCCAAAGAAATTCTGGTCTTATGTGAAGTACACTAGCGGCAAAACACAAACAATACCTTCACTACGCGATAGCAATGGTAATACCACCGACGACAGTACTGCTAAGACAGAATTACTAAACACAGCTTTCCGAAATTCTTTCACCAAAGAAGACGAAGTGAACACTCCAGTATTCAATCCAAGAACAGCTGCCAGCATGCGAAACTTAGAAGTAGATGTTCCTGGAGTAGTAAAACAACTTAAGTCACTAAACAAAAATAAATCTTCCGGGCCAGATTGTATACCAACTATATTGCTCTCAGAGTATGCTGATGAAATAGCTCCCTACTTAGCTATAATTTACAACCGATCACTCAGCGAAAGATCCGTACCCAAAGACTGGAAAGTTGCCCAAATTTCTCCAATATTCAAGAAAGGCAATAGGAGTGATCCCCAAAATTACAGGCATATCTCATTGACGTCGATTTGCAGTAGGATTTTGGAACATATACTTTGTTCGAATATTATGTACTACCTCGAAGAGAACGACCTATTAACCAATAGTCAGCACGGATTCAGAAAGTATCGCTCTTGCGAAACACAGCTTGCCCTTTATTCACATGAAGTGTTAAGTGCCATCGACAAGGGATCTCAAATCGATTCCATATTTCTGGATTTCCGGAAGGCTTTTGATACTGTACCCCACAAGCGGCTTCTAATGAAATTGCGTGCTTATGGAATATCTCCCCAATTGTGCGATTGGATTCACGATTTCCTATCAGAAAGGACACAGTTCGTTGTAATTGACGGTAAGTCATCGAGTAAAACAGAAGTGATATCTGGTGTTCCACAGGGAAGCGTTATTGGTCCCCTACTCTTCCTCGTGTTTATAAACGATTTAGGAGATAATCTGAATAGCTTCCTTAGACTGTTCGCGGATGATGCTGTCGTTTATCGGTTAGTGAAGTCAACAGAGGGTCAAAAGCAACTGCAAAGCGATTTAGACAAAATTTCTACTTGGTGCGAAAATTGGCAATTGACACTAAATAAAGAAAAGTGTGAAGTAATACACATGACCACTAAAAGAAATCCGCTGAACTTCAATTACGCGATAAATCAGTCAAACCTTAAGGTCGTAAATTCTACCAAATACCTAGGAGTTACAATTACGAACAACTTTGACTGGAGAGAACACATAGAAAATATTGTGGGGAAGGCGAACCAAAGGTTACGTTTCATTGGCAGAACGCTTAGACGATGCACCAGCTCCACCAAAGAGACTGCCTACATCACACTTGTGCGTCCTCTTGGAGTACTGTTGCCCCTTGTGGGACCCTCACCAGGTGGGACTGACGGAGGATATTGAGAATGTGCAGAGAAGGGCAGCTCGTTTTGTTTTATCACGTTACGGGGGGAAATCGTCACGGAAATGTTGCACGAATTGGGGTGGAAATCATTAAAAGAAAGACGTTATTCATTGCGGCGTGATCTGTTTGCGACGTTTCAATCACCGACTTTTAGTTCTGAATGTGAAAATATTTTGCTAGCACCCACCTACTTAGGGAGACATGACCATCCCAATAAAATAAGAGAAATCAGATCGAAAACGGAACGATTTAGGTGTTCTTTCTTCCCGCGCGCTATTAGAGAATGGAACGGTAGAGAAAAGTTATGAAGGTGGTTAATGAACCCTCTGCCAGGCACTTAAATGTGATTTGCAGAGTATCGATGTAGATGTAGATGTAGATGAGGTCGGAGTTCTTGCATGAGGCTGAAATTGCTAAACTATTGGCAGGAACTGATCTAATTAGGGAATAAAACTTTCTTGTGAGATACCATCTAGTTTATTTAAAGAAAGCAGAAAACTATCAAACTGCGTAATAACATCAACTTGACACAAATTATTTTAAATGAAATTAAATATGCTCTAAGATGGTTAAACAGTGTCTTATGACCGCCTTCGTATGCATGATACTCCACCGAGTGCCTATTCTGAACTCATATATTACTCCTCCGAGTGCATGTACTGAACTGAAGTAGGGCGGCTCGATGCAAGGCTGCCTTCGTTCCGCAGTTTGGCGCGTAAACATGGCCGCCGTGCATCGTCCGTCTTATATTAACTGTTTTGTTTATGTTTTAGTATTTGTTAATATGTTTTACCTACTCAGGGCATAGTTTAGCATTGAGGGGTATTTCTAAATTGAGTTTGACTTTGAATATATTATTAGTTTATTAAATATTAATACGTTTTGGCGCGTGACCGCCAGTGCTACAGCCAATCGTCGTCCAGTGGCTGCCGCTCGGGGACTTCCCTAGAATTCGGGGAGATTAGCCAGTGCTCTTTCCCATGAGAACCAGACCTATTGTACCACCTGTCGTAGTTCTCACCAGATTTTACTATATGTCGCCTACTAGTCCGAACCGGCTGCATTGAAGCAATACTCCGAACTTAATACTTAGCTTGCATTTATCGCGAATATTGAATTCAGCGCAAAGTTCCTAGTGATTGGAAAAAAGCGCAGGTGACTCCCGTTTATAAGGAAGGAAAGAGAACTTACCCACACAATTATAAGCCAATATCGTTGACATCAGTTTCATGTAGAATTTAAGAACATATTCTCAGTTCGAATATAGTAAATTTCCTTGAAACGGAAAAGCTTCTTTCCATGAATCAGCACGGGTTTAGGAAACATCGTTCATGTGAAACTCAGCTTGCCCTTTTCTCACATATCTTGCGAGCCATGGATGAAGGGCAACAGGCGGATTGTGTTTTTCTCGACTTCAAAAAGGCGTTCGACGCGGTGCCACACTGCAGACTGCTAACGAAGATACGAGATATGGAATAGGTTCACAGATTTGTGACAGGCTGGAAGACTTCATAATTAATAGAACGCAGTACGTTGTTCTCGACAGCGAGTGTTCATCAGAGACGAGTGTATCGTCAGGCGTGCCCCAGGGGAGTGTGATAGGACCGGTATTATTTTCTATATATATAAATGATCTGATGGACAGAGTAAGTTGTATTTTGCGGCTGTTTGCTGATGATGCTATGGTGTATGGGAGGGTGTCGTCTGTAACTGACTGTAATAGCATACAGGATGACTTAGACAAAATTTCTAGTTGGTGCGCAGAATGGCAGCTAGTTCTCGATGTAGAAAAATGTAAGGTGATGCGCATGAGTAGAAAAAACAATCCTATAATGTTCGAATACAGCATCAGTAGTGAGCTTCTTGATGCTGTCGCGTCGTTCAAATATCTAGGCGTAACATTGCACAGCTATATGAAATGGAACGAACATTTAAGGACAGTTGTGGGTAAGGCGGACAGCCGATTTCGGTTTATTGGGAGAATTTTGGGAAGATGTACTTCATCTGTAAAGGAGGCCGCGTATAAAACGCTTGTACGACCACGTCTTGAGTATTGCTCAAGTGTTTGGGACCCGCAGCAGATCAGTTTAAAGGAAGACATAGAGGCGGTTCAGAGACGAGCAGCTGGATTTGTTACCGGTAGATTCGACCAATGCGCGAGTGTCACGGAAATGCTCCGGCAACTCAATTGGGGATCGGCTGCAAGAAAGACGACGTTCTTTTCGTGAATTTCTGTTAAGTAAATTTAGAGAGTAGGAGTTTGAAGCTGAGGGTAGTACGATCTTGCTGCCGTCTACTTACATTTCGCGTAAAGATCACAAAGAGAAGATGAGAAATTAGCGCTCGTACGGAGACATATAGACATTCTTTTTTTTTTTTTTTTTTTTTTCATCGTTCCATTTGGGAGTGGAATAGGAGAGGAAATGCCTAGTAGTGGTACAGTGTCCTCCGCCACGCACCTTACGGTGAATTGCGGAGTATGTATGTAGATGTAGTATGATAGCTTTAAGCCAGAAATATTATACCAGTCCCGTTCGGTACCTCCTCATTAGTTACGCGATCTGCCCACCTAATCTCCACCATTCGTCTGTAGCACCACATTCCTAAACAGGAGATCTTCTTCGTTCATCGACTCGACAATATACCTCAGGCAGCTGCCTGGTCGGGATGAGCTCGTGAATGCAGTGTGCAGCGCCTTTTGTCGGGGAGCAAATTAAATTGTGTAGCGGCCAGCAGCGGCAGGTGGATGCTGTGGCGGGCACGCGCGCGCGCCATATTTCCCGGTAAGCCCCATAACTGCGGCTGCGCGGCCACTCGCGCCGGATGAGAAACGGCCGACAATAAAGCCGCCGCCCCCGCCACTGCCGCACACCGCCCATTACGGCCGCCGCGCCGCCTGCCCGTCTAATTTTCGAATTGCCGCCGCCGCCACCGCCGCGATGGAGTCGAGTGTGCGGGCTCCTAAGTACGTGCCGGCGAGATCCCTGGCCGCCTTTATGGCCCCGGAGTGGCCTGTTGGGCTGCCCCCGCGTGTCCAGACGTCAGCCGCCTACCGCCATCTGGACCTACAGACACACCTCCCATCCACTCGAAGTGCGCCTAGCCAACGCCCCGTAGATACAAGGCCTGTGCGCTGCCTGCCAACAGTAGTCATAACACAAGAAAACTATTTGTCTTACGTAGCGATGTAATGACTTTGCGAATACGACAGGTTGCACAGTGTGTTTCACAATGTTCTTAAAGTTATTTATGTTATTCACAGACAAATTTGTTTAGGTATAAGATATTTATGAAATATTCGTATTATAGCTTACCGATTTGGAATCGGACAATTCATATTAAGCATTTTGTCTCATATGAGCAAAGATTTGCACGAAGAATTACATAAATAACATTAAGAACATTCTGAAATACTGTGTGCAACCTGTAAGTATTCCCAAACTCAGTACAACGCTACACAAGCCAAATAGTTTGCTTGTGTTATGACTACTCTTGGGAGGCAGCGCACAGGACTTGTATCTAGGGGGCGTCGGCCTAGCCTACTGGCGGCACCACTTCTTGACATTGGATCCAGTGTCCTCAAGGATAGACTTGCGCATAATAACTCGCGATCGGCAGCACTCACTTCGCTCTTTTAGTTCGTCCGCTCCCAGCGGCGTGGTCTGCGCGTGCAGGTAGAGGGGGAAGTTCCCCCACCTAGCTGCTTCATGTGCTTGCTGCTTGAGCCGCTAACGACATCACGCAAACCAAAAGAAACAGTTTGTGGATTTCTCGCGTTTAAGTCTAGAGTTATCTCTATATCTTGGCATTATGGAATTCATTAGTCAGATATTGCAGAGTGTAGAACACATGAAATTAGAAATTTTGTAGCACTGCACTATGTGATCTAGCAGGCAGACGCTCACCTCGTAAGACTCATCAGCAGAAGGCAAACACGTGATTTTTAATTCTGCTACGCGCCCTCTCGCTATTTCCCGTCGGTCTTCGGAAAAGAATCCAACGAACTATGAAGCGAAATACGTATGGCATAATCGTCCGTTGCTCCTAGTTCGTCCGCTGCTCCTAGTTCGTCCGCTCCTTCTAGTTCGTCCGCTCCTTCTAGTTCGTCCGCTCTTTTTTGTCTTTTGCTACCGCTACTAAAAGAGCTCTTTTTTATGACAGCTTTTTTATATAATGAATCAGTGTTACCAAAGCGTTTGCTTTTACCCGTATTTTTGGACAATTTGACATCAAATACTTAGGCAAATAAACCAGTTATTTACACGAATGGGTGATACAATGGTATTCAACTACTATGCTTACAGAGTACTCGTAGTACTTTATTTTTAAAATAGATTTCTTGCGGCAGTGAACTATGAAACTACAGCTGAGCTCAAAATTACTAAAAAAAATTCCGTGTGTAGTGTAGTGGATTTATTGTCGAAACTCAGCGTTTCGTCCCCGACTGCGGAGGACATTCTCAAGGGGGATCGTAGCACTTTCAATGTCCGATACATACCCTGGCTCGCTACTCAGTCAGGACATTGAAAGTGCTACGATCCCCCTTGAGAATGTCCTCCGCAGTCGGGGACTAAACGTTGGGTTTCGACAATAAATCCGCTAGATCATGGCATAATAGCCCGGAAATTTTTAGTAATTTTGACCATTCCGGCCGTGAAAGTTTACACTTTACAATACAGCTGAGCTCTATCTCAGGTCGAAATGAAGGTAATTGGCAGAAGGGAATCTCGCGATTCTGCGCGCTCTCGCCTCCTCTCGCTTTTACCCGTCAGTCTTCGGAAAAGAAGCGGACGAACTAAGAGGCGAGGGATCTGCGAACTAGTTCACGTAGTTCGCCTGTGGGAGCGCTCTTCCGAACTAGTTCTTTCGCGAATTACACAAGACTACTCGAGAGTACTTTCTTGACAGTATCATTCGTCTCGAAACTACTTTCTCGTTCTCTCCACGTGCGGCGCCGAACAAGTCACGCAACATATCGCTTCCTACACTGCTGATGATGAAGTGTGGTATTTTTGGCCGTTAGACCCAGCTGTTGGTAGGAAGTTGACCGTTAGATCCAGCTGTTGGTAGAAGCCGACCTTGGGGAAGATCAATTTGGATTCAGGAGAAATGTAGGAACTCGGGAGGTAATCCTGATTTTACGGTTTATCTTAGAAGATAGATTAAGGAAAGGCAAACCTACATTTCTAGCTTTTGAAGATTTGGGGAAAGCTTTCGATAATGTTAATTGGAATACACTCTTCCAGATCTTGAAATCAGCTGGAGTAAAATATAGGGAACAGAAGGTTATTTACAACTTGTACAAAAACCAGACAGCAGTTATCAGAGTTCAAGGGCATGAAAGAGATGCAGACGTTGGGAATGGCATAAGACAGGGTTGTAGCCTTTCTCCAATGCAGTTTGTGCATTGAGCAAGCTATAAAGGAAAGCAATGAGAAATTTGGAGAAGGAATTAAAGTTCAGAGTCAGGAATTAAAAACCTTGCGTTTTGCCGATGACATTCTAATTCCGTCAAAGACAGCAAAGGAATTGGAGGAGCAATTGAACGGGATGGACAGTGTGTTGGAAGGAGCATATAAGATGAACATTAACAACACTTTGGGATACTACAATAGCTGCAGTCATCTCCGATTATGTCTTCCATGGCATAGCTTCGGGGAATTGACGTTGTTGTTGTATTGCATTATGTGCTCACGACACTACCTGAACGCAACTCCTCGTGTAATTCGTTTGGTAGAGTGAACACAAATCAGCATCATCCCCTTCTGCAGCACCACACGGCTGCCGTAATGTTGCTGTCTCCACTCCGTAGAACGGACAGAAAGACGTCGAACCACTTTAGGTTGTTCTTCCGTTGTCAGCACTTCAGAACCTAGAAATCTCAACTGATATCCTAATTATTAATTGATTGATATAATTAATTGATGCCCCAATTGTTTTGACCAGTATATGTCTGATAGACAAGTGTACTGTGCTGCGAATACATAGAAAGAAAGAGCCTGTATCATTTAGTTACACTATAGGTCAGTAACTGGAAGCATTTAATTCCATAAATTATCTGGGAGTAGGCATTAGGAGTGATTTAAAATGGAACGACCACATAAAAAAAAAATTAAAAAAAAAAAAACGTTCAAACGTTTGTAGAACTTATGGGACTTAACTACGGGATCATCAGTCTCTAAGCTTTCAAACTACTTATGAACTACCTTATACTAAAGACGACAGAAACACCCATCCCCGAGGGGGGATTCGAACCCCGAGCATAGTGGTAGTGCAGACCGTGACTGGAGCGCCTCAGTCCCCTCGGCCACCGCGGCCGGCAGTAATGATTCTGTCCAAGACGTTGTCCCCTTCGTTACCATATCGATCCAAACGTTTTTTTGCAGATGTCGAGGCGCGTTTGCTTATGCAACTATATCAGTTGTTTTGGGACCCATCTTGCACAAACTTTACGAAACCCAGGTCTGTTGTGAATAATTTCGTAGGCAGAACCATGACTAATATGAAGACGATGAGCCACCTTATCAATAGCTAATCGTCTGTCTAAGAGAATCATTTCACGTGATCTCTCAATGGTTTTTTTCATTTGTGGCGGTAAACGGTCGTCCGGCTCCTTCATCGTGCTTAACATTCGTGCGACCGTTTCGGAATTTTTCAATCTACTCGTACACACGTCGTTGTGGCAAAACACTGCTACCGTATTGTATTGAAAGTCTTCTGAGAATTTCGGCCCCTGATACACCTTCCGCCCACAAAAAAACGTATCACTGAACGTTGCTCTTCTTTGGTGCAAATAGGCAGCCAAGCAGCCAAGATTAACAGCACGGCAGCGACAACGAAACTAACGTAGCAGCTTGAAAATTGCAAAGATATAACAACAAATAAACGAAGCATGCGTCGCCAATGTAAAACGACAGTACTACCAACATAAACAAAAATATAACTAAATCGCGGATAATAATTGATTTACCCTCGTAGATGTAGAGAGCTCTGGTTGCTCGGGCTAAGAAAATGTGCATACTTGCAGCGCGACGGCCGGTTTTGGGGAGCAAGGTGGTGGGTTGATGCGCAGAGGTAGGTAAAAGTTTGTGGGCGGATTCGGCGAGCAGGTGGAAGTTGGCGAGAGCGGGCAATGAAGATTAATCGCGCGCCCCGCTAGCGGGCCGTGATGTATGGCCGCGGATTGATAGCGCGCCTTTGTGCGCTAATAGAGGCGAGGCGGGCGGGCGTCCGTCTGCGAGTGTTTTGCGCCAGCCTTTGTCTGGCCGCGTGTTTTCCGCGTGTCAGCCGCCGAGTCGCCACACTCCCGGCCGGAGCGGCCGCAAAAACCCGGCCGGCCAGCGCTGCCGATTAATCATTGCCCGCCGTGTGTGCACCGCCGATGCTCACGTCCCGCCTCCGCCACTTGCACGTTCATCCGTATTTACGTCAAATGTTCAAATATTTCTTAAGCTTAAGGGACTTAACTGCGGGATCATCAGTCCCTAAACTTACAAACTACTTATGAAATACCTTATACGAGGCGCGTCCAGAAAGTAAGTTCCGTTTCGTAATAAAATGAAATTGTACACAGATACCTTTGTGTCCCAGCCTCTTCGCCGCTTTTGTGTCTCGTTTCCGTCGTAGGTGTCGGTGGTCGAGTAGAATGAGACCGGCACAGGTAGGAGGTGAGCAGCCAGTGGGACAGCAGAAACTAGAAACTCTAGAGTAAATTAGAACGAGATATATATTGCACAGAATTTATACAATACTTAACTTTTACACAGCTCAGTACTGCAGAATGCTGATACATAGTTGAGCTAGAGGCCTGCCTAGTGCCTATCCGATAGCAAAGTCTTCACTGGTGCCTATCTGATTCCGAAGTGTTAACTGGTTCCTATCTCAGTCCCAAGTGAACGATGTCGTTCAGTGGTAACCACGAGCGGAGTTGTAGCAGAGGGCGCTCGTGGCTGACGTCGTAAGAACGCCGCGCCGTGCGTGCATGGCGGCGCGCGGCGAAAGTAGATGGCGCGCACTTTGGACTTGTGCGACACCACAGATACAAAAGAAATTTTTATTGCACAAAATTCTACAACTCTTAAAACTACTTTTCCACATAACTGCCGAAATTTTGTCGGCACTTGTCATAGCGTGCCACAAGCTTTTCCACGCATCTTTCACAGAAGGTTGCCGCCTCGGCACAAATATCCATGCCCGAGGGGGGATTCGAACCCCCGACCGTAATGGCCGTGCTGACCGTGACTGGAGCGCCTTAGCCACCTCGGCCACCGCGGCCGGCAGCTCTTTATCATCGTTGTAGTGTTGACCACCAAGGACAGGTTTTAGGTGTAAGAAGAGATGAAAGTCGCTAGAAGAGACGTCCGAGCTGTATGGAGGATATCAAACAGGTCCCATTGAAATTTCCCTAAGAACTGTTTGGTCACATTCGGTGTGTGAGGTCAGGCATTATCGTAAAAAAAAAAAATCTTTTGACAGTAATCCTCTTCTTACACCTAAAATTTGTCCTTGGTGGACAACACTTCAACGATGATGACGAGCTGAAAGAACATGTTACCACATGGTTGAAGACACAGGCGACAACATTCTACGAAAAAGGCACACAAAACCTTGTGCCATGCTATGACAGTTGCCTACAAAATATCGGAAGCTATGTAGAAAAGTAGTTTAACAGTTGTAGATTTTTGTACAATCAATATTTTTTCTATATCTGTACCCGTTCGTTATATATAACCAAACGCAACTTACTTTCTGGACGCGCCTCGTCCTAAAGACGACACAAACATCCATGCCGGAGGGGAATTCGAAACCTCGACGGGGAATGGCCTCGTGCATCGGAACATAGCGCTTCAATGTGCCTGGCTACTCTGCCGCGGCTTCGGAACAGATATTCCTCTTCCCATTGGCGTATTTCAGTACCACTGGCAGCTAATTCCCATTCATAGTATTCCTGGAAATTAAAATTCCGTGAAGAAAAGATTTCGCTACAGTGACAGTGCCTTTTCCTTAAATTTGAACAATTGCCATCTCAATATACGTATGATATGCGTGACACCCCCCCGACCCCTATTTCGGCACATTACAAGACAATCTTATACAGGGCGTTACAAAAAGGTACGGCCAAACTGTCAGGAAACATTCCTCACACACAAAGAAAGAAAATATGTTATGTGGACATGTGTCCGGAAACGCTTAATTTCCATGATAGAGCTCATTTTATTACTTCTCTTCAAATCACATTAATCATGGAATGAAAACAGACAACAACAGATCGTACTAGCGACACTTCAAACACTTTGTTACAGGAAATGTTCAAAATGTCCTCCGTTAGCGAGGATACATGCATCCACCCTCCGTCGCATGGAATCCCTGATGCGCTGATGCAGCCCTGGAGAATGGCGTATTGTATCACAGCCGTCCACAATACGAGCACGAAGAGTCTGTACATTTGGTACCGAGGTTGCGTAGACAAGAGCTTTCAAATGCCCCCATAAGTGAAAGTCAAGTGGGTTGCATTGACTGCAAAACCACGTTCTTGATGAACACTAACCAGTTGATGCTACGTACTGATGTTAGTACTGTAGATCAATGAGTCGTATGTTAACACAAGCACTGAAGTCAACTTTACTTTCCTTCAATTGGGCCAACTGGCGGTGAATCGAGGTCGTACAGTACATACTAACGAAATAATTGGGTATTTTGACAATTGTCTGCACGAATTATTTCAATTTACATTTAAAGAGAAATTCTAAAATGAGCTCCAAGATGGAAATTAAGCGTTTCCGGACACATGTCCACATAACATATTTTCTTTCTTTGTGTGTGAGGAATGTTTCCTGAAACTTTGGCCGTACGTTTTTGTAACACCCTGTATATTATTAGGGTGGTTCGGAAACTAAGTTACGGTTCGTAATCAAGAATCGAGTACAGATAAAGAAAGCAATTTATTCCACAAAAATCTATTCACACCACTCGTGCTTTTCAACATAGCGTACATGATTTACCAGACATTTCTCAAAGCTTGGTATGTGTTCCTTCTGCATCAACTGTTGCCAGCCACGTTGGCACGTGTTCTCTTCACTGTTGTTGAATCGCTTATGACCACGCTTATCAGATGTCAGACGAGATGAAAAACGCTAGGAGATGGACGGAAACTGAATAGAGGTTAGCCAGAAACATCCCAGACAGAGTTCGAAATGAGTTGTCGTGTAACATTCGCAGTTTGTGGTCGGGCGTTGTCGTGAATGAAAATCTCATCTTTTGAAATAATACTTATGCCCGGCGTAGTTTTTTAAGCATGGCGCAACAAACATTTTAACTGATTGCATCACCTGATGGTAAAAAATCATTAGGTGAAGTGCGTAGTCTGCCCAAAACCACTGGGCACAGAAACTTTCGGGATGTCAAGACTCTCTTGTGTTTAACCTTTCGTGACGACGAAGTGTTCCCCCTCTCCGTCGATTGACGTTTTGCTTCATCACTGGATGCATATTACTTGGTTTGACGTTTTAAAAACACGAACCGAACTTCTCATTTCACACGCGGCGGCATTTTCGATCAGCGATGCAATTATAAACAGTAACTACCAACGAGAGAAACTTAGAGCGAGCTGGAAATGGTGTCATTTCGTTCAGCTTGAAACAATTGTACTATTTCCAATAGACATTTATTTATGAAATGGAAATTTCCATATATCTTAGTTAATTCAGGGTGTAGAAACCATTCAACGGCGGTAATTGAATATTTGTGCCGGTCCAGGACTCAAATCCGAATTTACTGCATCGTACCAGCGGTCGCCAGAACCGTTCGTTTATCTGGACACTTTTGCTGTTCTGACAAATTCTAAATCTACTGTACTCGACTATTGCAGTGTCTTCCTCTAGCTCGCAGCTTAGCCTTTAGCCCCTGAAGGAGAATTCAGGACTGTTTCTTTCAAAACTCGCTTCATGCAACAAGAAAAAATTTAACAGGAATCTTATTGATTTACGTATCCAACAAGCAAGGTTTTCATGGCAAGTTGTTTACAATTAGGAAAGCACGTACACTTGGGTGTGTTTTACGGCAGTCTCTGTGCGTATATTAAAGTGCTGAAACAAGACTAGTCACGCCTCCCATAAATTCTCCAACAGTTGTTATCTACAGGGTGTCACAAAAAGGTACGGCCAAACTTTCAGGAAACATTCCTCACACACAAAGAAAGAAAATATGTTATGTGGACGTGTGTCCGGAAACGCTTAATTTCCATGTTAGAGCTTATTTTAGTACTTCTCTTTAAATGTAAATTGAAATAATTCGTGCAGACAACTGTCAAAATACCCAATCGTTTCGTTAGTATGTACTGTACTTCCTCGATTCACCGCCAGTTGGCCCAATTGAAGGAAGGTTGAAATCAAATGTTTGCAGATCTATTGGACCAAACTGCGTGGTCATCAGTCCGTAGCTTACAGACTACTTAAACCTAGGTAAACTAACCTAAGGACAAACACACACACCCATGCCCCAGGGAGGACTCGAACCTCCACGGCGAGCAACCGCGCGCTCCGCAACGAGACGCTTTAGACCGCTCGGCTTGAAGGAAGGTAAAGTTGACTTCAAGGCTTGTGTTGACGTGCGACTCATTGCTCTACAGTACTAGCATCAAGCACATCAGTACGTAGCATCAACTGGTTAGTGTTCATCACGAACGTGGCTTTGCAGTCAGTGCAATGTTTACAAATGCGGAGTTGGCAGATGCCCATTTGATATATGGATTATAACGGGGCAATAGCCGTGGCGCGGTACGTTTGTGTCGATACAGATTTCCAAAACGAAGGTGTCCCGACAGGAAGACGTCCGAAGCAATTGATCGGTCTCTTAGGGTGCACGGAACATTCCAGCCTATGACTCGCGACTGGGTAAGACCTAGAACGACGAGGACACCTGCACTGGACGAGGCAGTTCTTCGTGCAGTTGATGATAACCCTAATGTGAGCCATTCTCCAGGGCTGCATCAGCACATCAGGGATTCCATGAGACGGAGGGTGGATCCATGTATCCTCGCTAACGGAGGACATTTTGAACATTTCCTGTAACAAAGTGTTTGAAGTCACGCTGGTGCGTTCTGTTGCTGTGTGTTTCCATTCCATGATTAATGTGATTTGAAGAGAAGTACTAAAATCAGCGCTAGCATGGAAATTAAGCGTTTCCGGACACATGTCCACATAACATATTTTCTTTCTTTGTGTGTGAGGAATGTTTCCTGAAAGTTTGGGCGTACATTTTTGTAACACCCTGTATATACTGCTCACTACTTTCAGAGATTATGTAGATGTAGGAACTTGCAGCGTCTGTAGGAATGGTAAGGAAACGCATTATCTTCGTTACATTATTCATCTTTTCTGCACTCACATAGTTTTTACCGTCACGACAAAGAGACGAAATATAAGTGTAACACATAAATTAATCTGCAGTTTTCTCCTCTGCAGATTCCGCCTAACTTGAAGACCCTTTTATCATTTTCAGTTCGCCCACTACTCTGTACTTACCGAGCGAGGAGACCCAGTGGTAAGACACTGCACTCGAATTCGCGGGGAAGGTTGTTGAAAGCCATCTCCAGCCATCCTGATTTAGATTTTCCCCAAAACGTTGCAAGGAAAGGCTGGGAACGTAAAGTGCTAGGGTGTCATTCTAAGTTGATTAAAATAGCTTTAGGGTCTTCAATTACAATTTCTTTCAGCAAGGTCGCTAAGAAACCGAGCTGACGTCTTTTTTTAATCCAGTCACAAACCAAAACACGTTTTTATATACTTTTTTTATATTTAGTGTTATGCAGTGACTTCACACAGAGAAGCAATAGCTCTGCCACAACTCTTACACATACCAAAACTTTCATTCTACGACGACTACGGCACACATAAAACAACGAAACTGAAGTGTACAGTATTGGCGCCGTGTCCACAGACACACATGAAACCAGTTGCGCGCAATTCATTTCCTGAAACGAGTGTAGACTAGCCATTATACGGTGACGCTAAGAGAAGTTTGCCATTACGAAAAAATATTGATAAAATTTCATTAGAAGCTACATGTGAGGTACAATGTCCAAAGCCTTCCGCAAAATCTAGAAATGTAAAATCAACTTGAGATCCCTTGTCGACAGCACTAGTCACTTCATGTGCATAACTTTTTTGAAGAACAATACTTTCTGAGCTACGTGTCTACTATGGGGCGATAGATAGTTCTAAATGTACAAATGTTTGTAAATCTATCGGACCTGGTCATCAGTCCGTAGCTTACACATACTTAAACCTAGGTAAACTAACTAAGGACGACGCACACACCCATGCCCCAGTGAGGACTGGAACCTCCACGGCGAGCAACCGCGCGCTCCGCAGCGAGACGCTTTAGACCGCTCGGCTACTCCACCGCGGCAGAGTATCCTGTGTCGTGTCGGGATAGCTCAGTTGGTAGAGCGCTTGCCCGCGAAAGACAAAGGTTCGAATTCCGGTTCCGGCGCACAATTTTTATCTGCCAGGAAGTTTCATCTCAGCGCACACTCCGATGCAGAGTAAAAGTTCGAAGTATGGATGTTCTACCAAATGGTGAGATATGAAAAAAAAAAAAAAAATATTTTTTCATGTCACCATTTGGTAGAGTATCCATTCCTTATACGGTGACGCTGAGAGAAGTTCGCCATTACGAACAAATATTGATAAAACTTCATTAGGAGCTACATGTGAGGTACAATGTCAAAAACCTTCCGCAAATCTAGAAATGTAAAATCAACTTGAGATACCTTGTCGACAGCACTTTTCACATCGCCGCGGTGGAGTAGCCGAGCGGTCTAAAACGTCTCGCTGTGGAGAGCGCGGTTACTCTCCGTGGAGGTTCGAAGTCCTCTCTGGGGCATGGGTGTGTGTGTGTTGTCCTTAGGTTAGTTTACCTAGGTTTAAGTAGTTTGTAAGCTACGGGCTGGTGACCACGCAGTTTGGTCCGATACATTTACAAACATTTGAACTCATCACTTCATGTGAGTAACTTTTTGAAGAACGATACTATCTGAGTTACGTGTCTACTACGGGTCAATAGGTCGTCCTCTCCGAGGAAGTTCATACTGTACGAACAGAGTATACGCTCCAAAATGCAGCTGAAAAGCGACGCGAGTGATAGGGGCGTGTAATTTGGCGGATGGCTGCTGTGGGCTTTCTTGCATATGGGAGTGACCCGCGCGAGTTCCTCGTGCAGAGGCAGTGGAGTTGTTTGTGCGGGCCGGGCGGCGGCGGCAGCCGGCGGAGTGGCTCGCGCAAAGAGCCCGCGCGGCAAACAGCGCGCGGCCCTGTTTGCGCAGGCATTACGCCGCCGGCCGCCAGCGCCGGCGCGTCATATTTGTGCAGGCCGCGGCGTGTTTGCGGGGCCGCTCGTCGCCTGTCGCTCCTGTGGCATCCGGCGCCGCGCGCGCTAATAAGCAAAGTGTGCGCGGCGGAAACGGGGTTCCAGACGGACTCCCACGAACAGGTCACGCCGGTGGCTTTTGTCGTTTAGCGAATCGTCATATTCGCCTAAAAACACTGTATGAAGCCAACACAGGGCGGCGGCTCCAATGAGCCATTGGGCTCAACTATACGAGGGGCATTCAAGTTATTACACCTCCGAGATCTTTCCTCAGGACTGTTACACACACACACACCCTACCTAGTTATCGTATACATCATGTAATCAAAAGAATCCCCTCCCCCCATACGTTGTTCATGTTAGGCGCATTCTGCTGCCACCTACTGCTAGGTACGAATACTCCATATCAGCGACCTCAGTGGTCATTGCGCGCCTGGACACTGGACTAACATTCGGAAGGATGGCGGTTCAAATCCAATTCCGACCATCCAGAGTTAAGTTTTCCGTGATTTCCCTAAAATCACTCCAGGCAAATGCCGCGATGGTTCCTTTAAAATGGCACGGCCGATTTCCTCCAACGTCCTTTCCCAAACTCACCGAGCGTAAGATCCGCCTTCCATGACGAACTTTCTTGCCTCAGTTGACTGCTCGAGACGAGTGGGACTACAGCAACCCTGGCGTGCTATTTCCGTACAGCGTCTATCCTGTCTCCAGTAGTAGTTTTCATTTAGAAGTCAACAGCACAGTTATAGAGTTCAAATCAAATGTTTGTAATCCTATGGGACTAAACTACGTTGGTCATCAAAGCCTAGACTTACAAATTACTTAAACTAAGTTAAAGTGACCTAAGGACAACTCACACATCCATGCCTGAGGGAGGATTCGAACCTTCGACGTGGGAGGCCACGCGATCCGTACCGTGGCGCTCCAGACCGCTCGGCTACTCCCGCACGCCAACTACAGAGTTGTCTGCTATGTAGTTTCGCAACTGAATGCAGAAGTGAGGTTATGACCTCCTGGAACATTCAATCTTGATCCAAGTCCGTTGTTCCTGTTTTGAAAAGATAGCGACACCGTTACATCAGACCGCTCGGTCACAAGTGACTGTATTTCCCTCGACTGTGCGCATGTCGGTGACGTGGGACGGGCGGGTCCATTTGTTCCGAGGGAAGGTAGGTATGTCAACAACGTGTGCTATCAGTGACAATAGTAGATTCCATTGCACAGTATCTCCAAAGCAGTGTTGCCACTATTTAAGTTCCAAACCTCGTATCTGAAGAATGGCAAAAACGCTAGGATGAGTGAATGGCATTCACAAGAGACTATTTTGAGAAGGACCATCAAAAATACGAGGATGAGTAAAGATAAGCTGTAAAAAGATGGTGATAATAAATAAAAAATAAAAATCATCATTCTTTATTGAACAAGCCGGGTATGAACTTTTTTCTTCAGATTTACTTGTAGAAAATTGTTATTGTGGTCGTCAGTCCACAGACTGGTTTGATGCAGTTCAGTCCACAGACTGGTTTGATGCAGTTCTCCATGCTGCCCTGTCCTGTGCAAGCCTCTTCATCTGAGCATACATGCCGTGGAGGAGTGGCCGAGCGCATTGAGCCGCTATGCTCCGATGCGCGAGGCCGTTCCCCGTCGGGGGCTCGAATCCTGTCTCGGGCATGAATGTTTGTGTTGTATTTAGTATAATGTAGTTTATAAGTAATTTGTAAGTTTAGGGATTGATGACCCCGCAGTTTAACAAACATTTGAACATTTTTGAGAATACGTACTGTAACCTATATCCTTTTGAATCTGCTTACTGTATTCGTCCCTCGGTCTCCCTTCCGTTTTTTACCCCAAACACTTCTTTCTAATGCTAAGTTGACGATTCCATTATGTCTCAGAATGTGTCTCACCAATCCATCCAGTCTCTTAGTCAGGATATGCCAGAAACTCTTCTTATCGTCATTTCTGTTGAGCTCCTCCTCATTAGTTACGTGATCTACCCATCTAATCATCATTCGTCTGTAACACCACATTTCGAAAGCTTGTAACATCTTTTTGTCTGAACTTTTTATCGGCCACGTTTCACTGCCATACGATGCTACACTCCGGACAAATGTTTTCAGAAAGGACTTGCCAACATCTAAACTAATATTGTAGGGTAAGGTGGTACAATTTCGATCATTTCGGACAAATGTTATTGTAACTGGAAATATATTGAGAAAAGATGTAATTTTAATAATAGCACTTGTTCTTGGATGTTTAACTAATATGTAACACAAATATTAGACAATAACATATGTCGGTATAGACACAAAAAAGTTACAGAATTGAGAAAAATCGATCGAAAATGTACTACACTATGTACAATTGTGATCACTTCCGAGTAGAATTTTGACTAAGGGCATCTTCCACGTGTTGTGTTGTTGTTGTTGTGGTCTTCAGTCCAGAGACTGGTTTGATGCAGCTCTCCACCCTACTCTATCCTGAGCAAGCCTTTTCATCTCCTCATAAGAACGACAACCCACATCCACTTGAATCTGCTTGTTATACGCGTCTCTTGGTCTCCCTCTGCGATTTTTACCCCACACACTTCCCTCCAATGCTAAATTCACAATTCCTTGATGTCTAAGAATGTGTCCTACCAATCTATCCCTTCTTCTAGTCAAGGTATGCCAGAAATTTCTTTTCTCCCCAATTCGGTTCAGTACCTCCTCATTAGTTACGCGATCCACCCACCTAATCTTCAGCATTCTTCTGTAGCACCACATTTCAAAAGCCTCTATCCTCTTTCTGTCCACACTGCTTATCGTCCATGTTTCACTCCCATACAAGGCAACACTCCATACAAATGCCTTCAGAAAGGACTTCCTTAGGCTTAAATCAATATTAGATGTTAACAAATTTCTCTTTTTCAAAAACGCCTTTCTACCCATTGCCATTCTGCATTTTATATCCTCTGTACTGCGACCATCATTTGTTCTTTTACTGCCCAAGTAACAAAACTCATCTACCTCCTTTATTGTTTCGCTACCTAATCTAATTCCTTCAGCATCACCTGATTTTCTTACACTGCACTCCATTACCCTAGTTTTACTCTTGTTAATGTTCATCTTATATGCACCTTTCAGCACACTGTCCATTCCGTTCAATTGCTCTTGCAGGTCATTTGCTGTCTCTGACAGAATTACTATGTCGTCGGCAAAACGCAATGTTTTCAATTCTTCACCCTGAACTTTAATTCCTTCTCCAAATTTCTCCTTGCTTTCCTTTATAGCTTGCTCAATGTACAAATTGAACAACATTGGGGAAAGGCTACAACCCTGTCTTACTCCCTTTCCAACCACTGCATCCCTTTCATGCCCTTCAACTCTGACAACCGCTGTCTGGTTTTTGTACAAGTTGTAAATAACCTTACGCTCCCTATATTTTACTCCTGCTTGCTTCAGAACTTGAAATAGTTTGTTCCAATCAACATTGTCAAAAGCCTTCTCCAAATCTACAAAAGCTAGAAATGTTGGTTTGCCTTTTCTTAATCTATCTTCTAGGATAAGCCGTAAAGTGAGTATTGCCTCCCGTGTTCCTACATTTCTCCTGAACCCAAACTGATCTTCCCCGAGGTCGGCTTCTACCAGCTTTTCCATCCTTCTGTATATAATTCGTGTTAATATTTTGCAACCATGACTTATTAAACTGATGGTTCTGTAGTTTTCACACCTGTCTGCACCCGCTTTCTTTGGAATGGGGATTATTACATTTTTCTTAAAGTCTGAGGGTACTTCACCTGTCTCATACATCTTACACACAATGTGAAACAATTTTGTCATGGCTGGTTCTCCCAGAGACTTCAGTAGCTCTGACGGGATATCATCTACTCCAGGGGCCTTGTTTCGACTTAGCTCTTTCAGTGCTCTGTCAAATTCATCTCTCAGTATAATATCTCCTATTTCATCATCATCTACATCCTCTTCCCTTCCTACAATAGTGTCTCGAAGTTCATTTCCTTTGTAGAGCCCCTCTATATACTCTTTCCACCTTTCAGCTTTCCCTTCTTTGCTGAGAACTGGTTTTCCATCAGTGTCCTTGATATTCATAGAGCTGTTTTTCTTATCGCCAAATGTTTCTTTTATTTTCCTGTAGGCTGTATCTATTTTTCCCCTATTTATACATTCTTCTACATCCTTGCATTTGCCTTCAAGCCACTCCTGCTTAGCCATTTTGCACTTCCTGACAATCTCATTTCTTAGTCGTCTGTACTCCATTTTGCCTGTTTCATTTACTGCATTTTTATATTTTCTCCTTTCATCGATTAAATTTAGTATCTCCTGTGATATCCAAGGATTTTTTGTAGGTCTTGCCTTCCTACCTATTTTGTCCTCTGCTGCCTTCACTATTTCATATCTCAATTTTACCCATTCCTCCTCAACTGTTTTATTTTCCCCTGTTTCTGTCAATTGTTGCCTGAAGCTCCCTCTGAAATTCTTAAGAACTTCAGGTTCCTTCAATTTATCCAGGTCCCATCTCCTTATTTTCCTACCTTTCTGTAGTTTCTTCAGTTTCAGCCTACAGTTCATAACCAACAAGTTATGGTCAGAGTCTATGTCTGCCCCTGGATATGTCCTACACTTCAAAACCTGGTTCCGAAATCTATGTCTTACCATTATAAAATCTATCTGGTATCTCCCGGTGTCTCCTGGTCTCTTCCACGTATACAACCTTCTTTTGTGATTCTTAAACCAGGTGTTTGTTATAACTAAATTATGTTCCGTGCAAAATTCTACCAGGCGGCTTCCTCTTTCATTCCTTTTGCCCAGACCATATTCCCCCACTATCTTCCCTTCCCTTCCTTGTCCTACTACCGAATTCCAGTCTCCCATAACAATTAAGTTTTCCTCTCCCTTAATTGTCTGAATAATTTCCTTTAGCTCCTCATATATTGATTCGATTTCCTCATCATCGGCAGAGCTAGTTGGCATATAAACCTGTACTACTGTTGTCGGTGTTGGCTTCGTATCTATCTTGACAATGATAATGCGATCGCTGTGCTGGTCATAGTAGTTTACCCGCATTCCTATTTTCTTATTCATTATCAATCCTACTCCTGTGATACCCCCAACTGATTTTGTATTTATAATCCTGTAGTCACCTGACCAGAAATCCTGTTCATCCTGCCACCGAACTTCACTAATCCCCACTATATCTAACTTCAAACTATCCATTTCCCTTTTTAAATTTTCTAATTTTCCTACTCGATTAAGGGATCTAACATTCCACGCTCCGACCCGTAGAATGCCAGTATTGTCTTTCCTGATGATCTCATCCTCTTGAGTAGTCCCCGCCCGGAGATCCGAATGGGGGACTATTTTACCTCCGGAATATTTTACCCGAGAGGATGCCATCATCATATGTTCATACAGTAGAGCTGCATGTCCTCGGGAAAAATAATGGCTGTAGTTTCCCCTTGCTTTCAGCCGTTCGCAGTAGCTGTGTGGCAAAGCCGCATTAGCTGATGTTACAAGGCCAGCTCAGTCAATCATCCAGACTGTTGCCCCTGTAACTACTGAAAAGGCTGCTGCCCCTCTTCAGGAACCACACGTTTGTCTGGCCTCTCCACAGATACCCCTCCGCTGTGGTTGCACCTACGGTACGGTTATCTGTATCGTTGAGGCACGCAAGCCACCCCACCTCGGCAATGTCTGTGGTTCATGGGAGTGGCATCTTCCACATAAAAAGCACTTTTTCCGTCAGGCACCAACGCATACTTCGTTGTACCAAACATTGCATTTTGGGTAGAGAATCTAGTCACCCTTAAATAGAAAATTTATAAGAGCTCGTTTCCCAACGAGCTCGTTTCCCAACGTGAAAAATTTATCTATGCTTAGCACAAAGTGGTGTATTCTTGGATAGGAGCTGTAGAAACTTGCTAACGCTACAATGCCACACAACCAGACACTACGAGACTGACAAATAGCGCGAAAATTTATGTTGATCGGAATTGTACCTATATCGACGTCGTACCACCTTAACCTATGTTAACAAATTTCGCTTCGTCAGCAATGCTTTTCTTCCCATAGCCATTCTGCATTTTATATCTTCTTTACTTCGGCCATCAGAAGTTATTTTGCAACCCAAGTAACAAAACTCATCCTCTACTTTTATTGTCTCATTGCCCCATCCAATTCCTTCAGCATCGCCTGATTTTCTGACACTTTATTCCATGAGCCCCGTTTTACTCTTTTTAAAGTTCACCTTACATCTTTCTTTCAAGACCCTTTATTCACATGAAGTGTTAAGTGCCATCGACAAGGGATCTCAAATCAATTCCATATTTCTGGATTTCAGGAAGGCGTAGCGATTTAGATAAAATTTCTACATTGTGCGAAAATTGGCAATTGACACTAAATAAAGAAAAGTGTGAAGTAATACACATGAACACTAAAAGAAATCCGCTGAACTTCAATTACGCGATAAATCAGTCAAACCTTAAGGTTGTAGATTCTACCAAATACCTAGGAGTTACAATTACGAACAACTTTGACTGGAGAGAACACATAGAAAATATTGTGGGGAAGGCGAACCAAAGGATACGTTTCATCGGCAGAACGCTTCGAAAATGCACCAGCTCCACCGAAGAGACTGACTACATCACACTTGTGCGTCTTCTCCTGGAGTACTGCTGCCCCTTGTGGGACCCTCACCAAGTGGGACTGACGGAAGATATTGAGAAGGTTCAGAGAAGGGCAGCTCGTTTTGATTTATCACGTTACGGGGGGGGGGGGGGAAGCGTCACGGAAATGTTGCACGAATTGGGGTGGAAATCATTAAAAGAAAGACGTTATTCATTGCGGCGTGATCTGTTTGCGAAGTTTCAATCACCGACTTTTCGTTCTGAATGTGAAAATATTTTGCTAGCACCCACCTACTTAGGGAGACATGATCATCCCAATAAAATAAGAGAAATCAGATCGAAAACGGAACGATTTAGGTGTCCTTCTTCGCGCGCGCTATTAGAGAATGGAACGGTAGAGAACCCTCTGCCAGGCACTTGAATGTGATTTGCAGAGTATCTATGTAGATGTAGAAGACACTGTCCATTCCATGTAATTGCTCTGTAACACATTACAATGTTTGCCTATCTTGTGTGTATACTGGTGGGCTGGGAGCTCTCCGCCAGTTTACCGGCTGGCCGGCAGCTACGGTAAGCGTCATTAGACGCCGGTGGGCGTGGCCCCGCACGACCACGCCCCCTCCCCCGCACACCCCCCCCCCCCCCCCCGGCAGCGGTCGGCTAAGTGCCCGGCGCACTAGCGGCTGTCACTCGGAGCCGCTTATTATTTTTTAACGGCGTAATGACGTCGTATGGAATGACGACCGTAAAAATAAAAAAGCGGGCGTTCTCCTCGTCGCCCGGCGCCCTTCCCGCAGAGGTATAAAAGCTCCCTGACATTTCCTATTACAAGCGCGCGGCCGCGCAGCCATCTCCATTCTTAGGCTTCTTTTTAATGAATGTCATTATCCGGGCTTGTGTAGTGTCCCCAGAGGAGAGGGCCGCCTCCTCATGAAATTATTATTTCGACCGCTGCGAAGCGCCGACCTCCTCGCCGCTGCCGCCGCCGCCGCGGAAGCAGCAACCGGCGTAACGAAAAACAAAATTAAAGAGGAATTTTTTATGACACGTAAAGCTGGCGTCGTGCCGTCTGCCATTACAGCTCTCCCCCTATCACGCGCACCTTCTACTTCCTTTTCGTAAGCTACCACTGCAGCCGATTTCCGCATTTGGAAATCGTCTTGCTCTTAAGTCGAACAAGAATTTAATTCAACTCTGAAATACACTCGGTAAAAGAACGTTTTCCATCACCGTAAAAACGTGAATAATGAGCAAAATGCCAACTAATTTTGACTGCAGACAAGGATTTATCTCATTAACTGTCACACTGAATAAAACTCGTTTATTTTGTATTAGCTGAAAACCTGGCGTTGCCTGGGCATTTATTTATTTATTCCTGCATTGAGTTAGTACTTCTCCAACCCTTCCCTCTCTGTCCATCTTCTTTTTTCTAATAACATGTTGTATTTACCAGAGAACAGTTGCACAGTGGTAGAGTGCCAGACTACAAATCCGAAGGTCGCGGGTTCGATTCCCACCAGGTCCTAGGAATTTTTATCTGTCACTTCCACTTCTTTCACCTCTGGCAGTATTCCTCATGTGAAAAATACCGAGTAGCACCGTGGTTCGGAACCCCCGTTAAACTGTAGGTCCCCCTATAACTGGCTGGGTAAGTCAGATCGAAGGTTGGAGGAAGGCAACGGCATACTACCTCCAAACAGGACCATACCTAGTAAAGCACCGTGGTATTCAAACCAATCTTCGGATTGTTGACTGCTTTACCTTTTTTTATGGGAAGAAGAGCGTTTCTGAAGAAGCGAAATTTGTTGACATATAAGTTTAAATGTTAGGAAGTCCTTTCTTAAAGCATTTGTCTGGAGTGTGGCGTTGTATGGGAGTGAAACGTGGACGATAAGGAATTCAGATAAAAAGATGATAGAAGCTTTTGAAATGAGGTGCTGTAGACGAATGATGAAGATAAGATGGGTAGATCACGTAACTAATGAGGAGGTGCTCAACAGAATGGGGGAGAAAAGGAGTTTCTGGCATATCCTGACTGAGAGGAGGGATAGGTTGGTGGGACACATTCTGAGACATCAAGGACTCGTCAAGTTAGTAGTATAAGGAAGTGTGTGGGGTAAAATTCGTAGAGGGAGACCGAGGGACGAGTACAGTAAGCAGATTCAAAAGGATGCAGGTTGTTCTCAGACGAAGAGGCTTGCACAGGACAGGGTAGCGTGGAGAGCTGCATCAAACCAGTCTGCGGACGAATGATACGACTAAATTGTTCTCGTAACGTCATGAGTACTATATGTCCACACATACTACATGTCCACAGATATAATCTCTGTATATGATTTCCCGCCTTAATAGTCAATATTGTGCTTCACTTAAGTCAGTACTGAGCTTGATTCTGAAGTGCCTCTAACGTATACTTTGAGAATGATGGATTTTGTCATTTTATTATTGACATGTAAATTTTATTTGCGTGACACATCAATATGGATGTATACCACTGTGCTATATTAGAAATTGTTGTTACAGTCGTGATGTAAAAAATTACGACAGGTCTGAAGATGGCGTCTAGCACGCCGAAACCGGTCATATAATTAAAAGAAGAAAGCTGCATTGGCTGAAAATTGTTATTAAACAATTCTAGATTGTCCCAACAATGTGTTCCTTATATAAAATTATTTTATTTCCCTGGAAATTCATTATTATTCAGTTATATTACGTCCTAAAACGCCCTGGAATCGAAGCCAGAATGATATATATCGCTCTGTACCCGTGTTAATTACTTGCAGAATGTCTTTTTATGCAATTATCCTCGTCTGCAGTGAAATAGGTTTTGAAGCTAATTGTACTCTGAAATACGTAATTTCCGCGGCAGTTATAGCATGTTTACTTCTTTTTGTTCGGGTGTCACCTGTTAAAACGTCATTAATTTACGTCCAGTTTGCACGTAACAACTTGTCATGTGTGTAGGAACATTGTTTTGCATCGTCTTGTCTGCAACGAAAAGTTTAGCCGTATTTCGACTAAGATAGTGCTTGTTGCTGCCAGTGTGCACATAAATTAGCGATATCGACTGCTGTTTTCTTTTTTGTTTTCAAAATATATAGCTGTTGCGGCCTATTTAAAGTAAATGAAATGCAACTTCAAGCGGGGAGTGACATAGCAAATGGTGCTCTTTACCTAAGAAAACTATGGCGGACGGAACTTCATCTTGCTTCAAACATGTCGGACCATTAGCCACTCTATTAAACTTAAACTCTTTGTGTGAAAGATATAGAGGCTTTGGATACCCACCAAATCATGTATATCTATAAATGTGAGTGTCTGTTCGGTGTACGTTTATCACGTCTGAACCACAAGACATAAAGAGCTAAAAATTTGTACAGTTACTAATGTCTATCCGAGGAAGGTTTTAGACACGCTTTTATAGCGATCGGATAGCTATTTTTCTATATATATATTAATGTGAATGTCTGTTCTGTGTACGCTTATCACGTCCGTACGACAAGAAGCAGAGACTTAAATATTTGTACAGTTACTAATTTATACCTGAGGAAGGTTTTAGGCACGGTTTTATAGCGATCTGATAGATATTTAGTAATTTGAAGAATATAACGTGAAATGCGGAACAGTAATAACTTTTGAAAATTATATTTATGCTTTGAAAATGGTTTTATTGGTTGCATTGTTTCTTGAGGGTTGATAATGATAAAAGGGTGGAATATATTGGGATGGAAAGTTATCGGTGTATATAAAATTCTACGTGTGTGTGTGCGTGTGTTAATATTTCGCTCTGCAGCGAAAACTACAGAACGCAAACGAATGGTCTGTGTGTTATTTGTTGTCCGAAGTCTCCCGTTGTACACCATAGCAGTTCCATGACGATAGCTATAAGGGGGTGTAAGATATGGTGGTTGAAAGTCGTCAAATTATAAAAAAATTAGGACTGAAGGCCAGCGATGACGTTTGCAACTCTTTAGCAAGGAGGTTACATACAGCGAAATTTGATGCCACAGATCATATCTTTGGTCTATGTGTGCTACAATGTCTTCAGTTCTTTCTATGTAAGGATAAGCATACGAATAAGGAAATAAGAATAAATAAAGCAGTAAAAAAGATATTTCTTTTAATACATCTCTTTAAAAAAATCGATTTGACGTTTCGCGCTTTATAATAACCAACGAACACGCGAGCAGAGCCGTGGGTTTAAGCTAGTATTTCTATATAACGATCTGTCTTTAGAGATAATATAAGATTTTTGTGTTTCTTGTCTAATTACGTTCTTGGCACATAAAGATTTCAGACTCACTAACAACTCGTCTCCAAACTCAGTTTTACTCACGGAAAAGTTATGCGGTCGCTCCTGGATGCGGTATACAATTAACGTCACAACGGAGTGTTGAATGCGTGGCAACAGGAAGAGCACCTGCATTTTATGTCATTAACACTGCCAAACACACAATGGCATGCAGGCCCTGCGACGACACGGGATAAGGCTACGAGAAACAACAAGTAGTGCAGCCGTAGATGTAATTGCGCCACCGGGCGCGAGCGAATGTGGCAGCGTAGTCGAGCAGGTGCTAACAAAGGACGAAAATGCCGCAGCGAGACGAATAAACAAGAGAGAGAGAGAGAGAGAGTTTGAATGGCGGGCGGGAGGGCGAGGTGAGCTTCTTGTCGCTAACGAAGCCTTCGCCTGCATTGTGCGGCCGGCAGCAGCACGTGCTAATGAGAGCGGCCGCGTGCTACACACGTGGCCCGCACGTGTTCCTACAACAAAACACTGCGCGTCCCGACGTCTCAGCGAGACGAGTGACGTCACTCAACCGCAGCTTTTTCTAGGGGTCCACTCGCTCGCTGTCTTAAGAAGTTTGCAAAAAGACGTGGCACAGCGGGCCTGCGACAAGCATCGGTAATCACACCAGAACCGTAGCCCGCATATGCAATCCGGGATTACTAAATTACGGTAGCAGTTATTTAGTCACACGCCACAATTGGACGCCCACCACAGGTAATGCCCAGAGCAGTGTCCAGGTGCAGTGGACCCGCCTTAAATCGATGTTGCATACAAGATACCTGGTTTTATCTTGAAGACATTCTGCTGCCACAACAAACACGCCTGCGCGGTTCTCTGGCGATTTAACATGTGTTTAATACACAGTGCTCTTCAGATCTTCCTACGTCAGTAAATGTGCCCTCAGACAAGTGTCAACTGGACATCGTTCCTGTCTTTCTGTCCTGGCATCCTCCATTTGCTTGTAGCTTCTTCCTTTCTTCACGTCTGTGAACATACCAAACCATCTTCTTCCTCCCCCTCTTTTTCCTTCTACTTTTCCCTCCGTTGTCAACTGCAGTAGATACTTCATGAGGAATACGTGTCCCACCTAAGATATTTTCTTCTTCTGAATCATCCTCATGAAGCTCCTTTTCTCTTTTAGCCTGCTCAGCACCTCCTCATTTCTCATTTTGTCTCTCCCTTTCACTTTTCTTCACCCTTCTCTATATCCACATTCCAAAACCTTTCTACACTCCTGCCCATTAAAATTACTACACCACGAAGATGACGCGCTACAGACGCGAAATTTAACCGACAGGAAGAAGATGCAGTGATATGCAAATGATTAGCTTTTCAGAGCATTCACACAAGGCACCAACCGGTGGCGACACCTACAACGTGCTGACATGAGGATAGTTTCCAAACGATTTCTCATACAAAAACAGCAGTTGACCGGCGTTACTTGGTGAAACGTTGTTGTGATGCCTCGTGTAAGGAGGAGAAATGCGTACCATCACGTTTCCGACTTTGATAAAAGTCGGATTGTAAACTATTGCGATTGCGATTTGAAAAAGAAAAAAGAAAAAAAGAAATAGGCGCGATTTGACACTGTCTGAGTGCCTGACAGTAAAGTGTTCCCGCGTTTTAGGTCTCGCCGTTCATACCGACCCGCAACAATTTTTACAGACGATTTTGTGGGCCTTAACGAGGAGAACCTTCCTATGACGTTATTAACGGACTCCACTCTACCTCGACTATTATGCTTCGGAAAAAATTAAAGAGTGTTACAATATTTGTAAATCTATGGAACATAACTACTGCGGTCATCAGTCCCTGGGCTTACTCGAACCTCCGACGGGGAGAAACCGCGCACCGCAAGCAAGACGCCGTTTAGCGCTGGGCTATTCCACAGCGGCAAAAATTTCAAGTAATAGTTGTTCAGAATTTAATATCGAGTAACTTGAGCTACATTTTTTTCCGATATTTTGACTCGGAAAGTTGCTACACACGCATAAACATATAATTCTTCAGATGGCTCTACCACTGAATTCTTTGGCTCTAAATCACTTATTGGAGGTTCGAAGAATGATATTTCATCTCGGGATGAAAATATCGCAAGAAAGTACCTTTTTACAATAAATAAGAAATTTATAAAACCATGAATTACAACTGATAGTCATGATTCATGATTACTGGAAATGGTTTCATTATTTCGTTATCCCCCTTGGTTTTTCTCATAATTGAATTTCTTTGAAAAAGTCTGTCATAAAGACCAGAAAGAAATTGTTGTTGTTGTGTTGGTATGGTCTTCTGTCCGGAGACTGGTTTGATGCAGCTCTCCTCCCTACTCTATCCTGAGCAAGCCTTTTCATCTTCTCATAAGAACGGCAACCCACATACATTTGAATCTGCTTACTATATGCGTCTCTTGGGTTCCCTCTGCGAGTTTTACCCCACACACTTCCCTACATTACTAAATTTACGATTCCTCGATGTCTAAGAATGTGTCCTACCAAGCGATCCCTTCTTTTAGTCAAGGTATGCCAAAAATTCCTTTTCTCACCAATTCTGTACAGTTCTTCTTCATTTATTTTTTTTTTTTTTTTTCTTTGGGTAGATCTTTGATTTACGGCCGTTGGTTCGGTTTGTTCATGGTTGTTCGTTGAATATTTGGTTCAGCGTTTTAATTACAGAGAGACATTACAATAAAGTTCCGGATTGCTGCTTATATTTTATGTAATAGTGCTACAGCTGTTTCGACAGTTTGTCATTCTCAAGCGGGTCTACGATGTTTGGACGTTATATACTGACATCTGGCGTAACTGTTGCATAAACTATATGGAAAACGTATTTAGTTGTTGTATACGGTTTTTAGCTGTCACGAATTATGCAACTTTTTACGTTAAAACGTTAAATTTAAATTATACAACTAAATACACGTATTTAGTTGTTGTATATTTCCATATAGTTTATGCAACAGTTACGCCAGATGTCAGCATATAACGTCCAAACATCATAGACGCGCTTGAAAATGACAAACTGTCGAAACAGCTGTAGCACTATTAAATAAAATATAAGCAGCAATCCGGAACTTTATTGCAATGTCTTTGTACGACATATGTGATGCTGCAGGCCCAACAATTAGGAAATTACAGAGAGCGCTCAGCTCTCTGGCCGGGCGCGCTGAGCCACGGCGCCCGGCGCTACCGAGCCGGTTGGAAAAACCTACTGCAGTGTGCGTACAATTTGTCTCCCTCTCCATCTCTCTCTTACTTCTCCCCATCCATCTCTTCATGTTCTCCAATTCTTGCCCGAAGAATCTTACAGGCAATAATGTAGCGTCTTTAAGATATTGTTTACTTTGTAATTCATTTATCATTTTATTTTCGATGCGATGTGCCCAATATTCTTATCGTAACATGACCATTTATTTACATTAGTGTAGAAACATATTTATACTTTTACTTCTATGTGTTGCTTCCTGTGGTTTTATTTTATAGCCTATATTGTTTTGTAGTTTAACTAATGCATTTTGTTTTCTGTATGTAAATGCTTTGATACTCGCATAATTTCGTAACATTACATTCAACCTTAAGAATCCTAAATTCACGATATCTATGCAAAAGAACATTAAAAATTTACAAAAGATTCTCTACAGATAGCCCTATATCACAGAAACATAAGTAACAAGGACTTCTGACAAGCAGTAACGGGTTCATCAAGGAACGTGTAAATTTGTATGGTCACAAAAATAACATGTGTGTATATCATCGTCAACCTCTGCATATAAAAGTTTAAATAAACGTAATTCAAAAACTGGCTGGGTAAGTCAGTTCGAAAGTCGAAGGTAGGTAACGGCATACCACCTTCAAACAGGACCGTGCCTGATAAAGAACTGTGAAGTCCAAACCGATCTTCGGTTTGTTGACTGATTTATGTTTTCACTAATCCGAATGTGACACAATTGCTCTAATTCCTAAGTGTTACAAAAGAAAAGAGCTACTTTGGATCAGTCAGTTTGACATTACGATGGGTCGATAAACGGCATTATTTATAGCATTTTGTAATAGCTGTGAATATTAAGTAGATGTTTACCTCTTGTAAGTCACTTAGAGCTCAATAAATGCAAATGATTAAGATAGTTTACATGAGCTTGCTGCCACACTTAATTTCAAGCACTCACTAGTCCTTGTGGCGCAGTTTGCATATAATTCCCTGAAGTGTGGGACGCATTTACATACATTAGCGTCCAGTCACGGACACTTCAGCGGCAGCTCGATCAGAGTCCAAGAGCAGGAAAACCCACCACCGGGGTTGTCCGCTGCTTGCTTTGCTTACGTAACGGTCTGGCTGGCTGCGCGCTATCAAAGGGATTCTTTACAAAGGCCGACCGAGTCGTCGAGGACTCGATATCTTCGGGACCACTGCACTCCACCGCTCCATCTGGTACGCATCAGCTCTCTTCTGAAGCGGTCTCCTATCCGCAACCAGCAGTCCTTTATTCCATACTGTCAACCATCAATGCGTAACATTCTTTTGAGATTTAATAAGCCCTTTAATCCTACAATCAGCTGCTAATACATTCTTAATCGTTGCGGCATCTGAAAAATTAGTTTTGTATATTCATCTCCAGGTAGATGTAATATTGCAAGATATTTAACAAACAAAAACACTGAAATACACAATTTCGTGGCCATGTGGAGACACTCTGTTGTCGAATTTATCTGTAGTGAGTAACGAGTAGAACTTAAGATTGAAAACAGCATAACTACAGCCATAACTACACATCGCAAACGAATAGTGTTTCTACGTGGTAGTAGGTATGTTCAAATGTTTGTATAGTCTATGGGACTTAACTACGAGGTCATCAGTCCCTAAACTTACAAACTACTTATGAACTACTTACGAACTAGGACGGCGCAAATATCCATGCCCGAGGGGGGATTCGAACCCCCGACCGTAGTGGCCGTGCAGACCGTGACTGGAGCGCCTCAGTCTCCTCGGCCACCGCGGCCGGCCATAGTAGGTATCAGTCTCCCATTGTGCGCTACGGTGGTAGAGGATTGATAACGAAATGGGAGTTGAAAATTACCCACTTACACAAAATTCTATGTGTGGGTGTGAATAGTTTGCTCTTCAGGAAAAACTACACAATGGAGACGAACGATCTCTCTGTGTTGTTGTAGTGCAAAATGTCCCGTTGTACACCATAGCAATTCCGTCTCGATAGCTGAAAGTGGTTGAAAGTCTCCAACTTATATAAATTTCGGACTGAAGATCAGCGATGACTTTTGACACTATAATAGCAAAGAGGTTATATACAGCGAAACCTGATGCATATTCTTCGGTTGTTTTCCTGCAACAAGAAAACGAATAAAGAAAAATAAGTGCACATTGCAGTTTGAAAAGTAAAACTACCAAGAAAGATGCCAAAGCGTGACAAAGAAATTTCGAGTTCTGGATCCGTTTCTAAAAGACAGGACACGGTGCTGAAAAGTGAATGTACAGACGATAGAAACTTGAAATTTGTAGAAGTTTATCTTACACTGCAGGCATCAGAGATTTTTCAGTATTCCCATCCCTAAGGGGGTGAAATAGGACATAAACGGTTTTTTGAAAATACGTTGCTATTAACGCAGTTTTGAAGCAAGAAATACAAAACTTCGGATTCAGATTTTTCATTGGAATTTAAAAAAAGAAAAAAAAAAAAAAAAAGTGTTTCGGGATGTTTTGAATTCTGCCATCGGGGGGGGGGGGGGTGGCAAGGTTTAACAAAATACTTAATTAGGAAAGCGTTTTTAAATGCGAAATGTATGAAAATTTATATTTAGATATGGAAACAACCAATTTAAGCTAGTCCAGTATAATTTCTAGAGATGTCAACGAGAAATGTTTCGATTAGTGGAAGCAGCGGTAGGACAAATGCAGTAGTTGAAAAGGAGAGTTTTTTTGAAGGGTATAAGATTGTCGTATAAACAATTTGAAAATATATAGCTTTTTTTTGCCCCTCCTCGTAAAACATGACAAATAGGGGCTACCACTGAAAACGGAGTAAACCAGTCGGCGTCTCCCTAGCTGTGCAACGCCATCTCGCATCTCACTGACCTGGGTCTCCTATACGACGCATAAATCCGCCACGTCTTATTCAGTATTTGATGCCTCGGTATGAGTTACGACGTGCAAATTCCACGTTTTAGCAAAGCGGAACTGGACCGACAAGGGTTCGCAAATCGATTCCGTATTTCTTGATATCCAGAAAGCTTTTTACACCGTACCTCACAAACGGCTTTTAATCAAATTGCATGGTTATGGTATATCGCCCCAAATTTGCGATTGGATAGGGGATTTCTTCTCAGAGAGGACACAGTTCGTAGTAATCGATGGTAAGGCATCGACTAAAACAGAGGTGATATCGAGCGTTCCACAGGGTGGTGTTATTGGTCCTCTGCTGTTCCTTATTTACATAAACGATTTCGGGAAAAATCTAAGTAGATCTCCTAGGTTGTTTGCAAATGACACCGTCTAGTAAAATCATCTGAAGATCAAAACCAACTGCAGAACGATCTGAATAAGACATCAGTATGGTGTAAAAATGGGCAATTGATTCTACATAATGAGAAGTGTGAAGTTGTCCACATGAGTACGAAAAGAAATCCGTTAAACTTTGTTTGCAAGATAAATCAGTCAAAAGTGAAGGCCGTAAACTCCACAACATACCTAGGAATTACTTTTACTTCAGACGTAAATTGGAAAGAACACGTAGATAATATCGCGGGAAAGGCGAACCAGAGACTGCGTTTTATTGGCAGAACCCTTAAAACATGCAACAGAACTACAAAAGAAACTGCATGCAGTATGCTTGTCCGTCCATTTTTGGAGCATTGCAGCCCAGTGTGGGATCCTTATCAGGTGGGTTTGACAGAGGACATCGAAAGAGTCCAAAGAAGGGCAGCTCGTTTCGTATTGTCACGATACAGGGGAGACAGCGTTACGGAAATGATACAGGATCTGGGATGGCAATCATTACAACAACGCCGCTTATCGCTGCGGCGTGGGCTACTTGCGAAACTCCAATCGCCAAGCCGGCCGCGGTGGCCGAGCTTTCTGCGGCGCGTCAGTCACAGTCTGCACGGCCACTACGTTCGGGGGTTCGAATTCCCCCTCGGGCATGGATATTTGTGCCGTCCTTAGTGTTAGCTAGTTCATATGTAGTTTGTAAGTTTAGGGACTGATGACCCCGTAGTTAAGTCGTATAAGCTCTACAAACATTTATTTATTTTCCAATCGCCAACATTCTCCTCCGAATGCGAAAATATATTGTTGACTCCCACTTACATAGGTAGAAATGATCATCAGAATAAAATACGAGAAATCAGTGCTCGAACGGAGAGAGATTCAGGTGTTCTTTCTTTCCGCGCGCTATTCGAGGATGGAATGGGAGATAAAATAGTATAACGGTGGTTCGATGAACCCTCTGCCAGGCACTTAAATGTGATTTGCAGAGTATCCCATGTAGATGTAGATGTAGATGTAGACCAGCTCTCGGTGCACGCCCTATGTGAGGTGGTCTGCAGCGGCAGAGAGGGACGTGAGCAGGGCACGGTTGCCCGTAGAGACGGCGGGGTCCGGCCGCACGTACCAGCAGGCGATGGGGGAGGCGCGAGTTATACAGGGCAGGCCAGCAGGTAGCCTACGCGAGGGCGAGGGGGGAACACGCAACGCTGCCCGACGCACCTGCCGTCCGGTCGCTCTTTTTACTTCTGCCTATCTCTTCTTAATGCCTGTGCCGCGGAACGCGTCGAGAGTAGTCTTGTGTAGTTCGCGAACGAACTAGTTCGGAAGAGCGCTCCCACAGGCGAACTACGCGAACTAGTTTACAGATCCCTCACCTCTTAGTTCGTCCGCTCCTTTTCCGAAGACTGACGGGGAACAGCGAGAGGACGCGAGATCGCGCAGAATCGCGTGATTCCAAAATGTTCAAATGCCTGTAAATCTATTGGACCAAACTGCGTGGTCATCAGTCTGTAGCTTACAAACTACTTAAACCTAGGTAAACTAACCTAATGACAACACAAACACCCAGGGAGGACTCGAACCTCCACGGCGAGCAACCGCGCGCTCCGCAGCGAGGCGCTTTAGACCGCTCGGCTTCTCCACCGTGGCAATGTGATTCCCTTCTGCCTGTTCCCTTCATTTCGAGCTGAGATGCAGCTGAGCTGTATATTCATAGTTCAATGCCACAAGAAATCTATTTTAAAAATGAAGTACTACGAGTACTCTGTATGCAAAGTAGTTGAATACCATTGTATCAACCATTCGTGTAAATAACTGGTTTATTTGCATAAGTATTTGATGTCAAATTGCCCAAATATGCGGGTAATAGCATACGCTTTGGCGACACTGGTTCTTTATATGAAAAAGCTGTTATAAAAAAAAGAAGTCTTTTTAGTAGCGGTAGCAAAAGCCAAAAAGAGCGGACGAACTAGAAGGAGCGGACGAACTAGGAGCAGCGGACGATTATGCCAAACGTATCTCGCTTCATAGTTCGTTGGATTCTTTTCCGAAGACCTTCGGACAATAGCGAGAGGGCGCGTAGCAGAATTAAATGTCACGTGTTTGCCTTCTGCTGATGAGTCATTTCGAGGTGAGCGTCTGCCTGCTAGATTACATATTTCAGTGCTACAAAATTTCTGGTTTGAAGTATTCTGCACTCTGCAATATCTGACAAATAAATTCGCCTCGGTTGCACAGTGGTAGAGTGACAGACTACAAATCCAAAGGTCGCGGGTTCGATCCCCCACGGGTCCTAGGATTTTTATCCGTCACTTTCCACTTCTTTCACCTCTGGCAGTATTGCTCATGTGAAAAATACCGAGTAGCACGTGGTTCGGAACCCACCTTAAACTGTAGGTTCCCCTATAACTGGCTGGTAAGTCAGTTCAAAGGTCGGAGGAAGGCAACGACATACCACCTCCAAACAGGACCATGCCTAGTAAAGCACTATGGTGTTCAAACCAATCTTTTGGATTGTTGACTGCTTTACCTTTAAATTCCATAATGCCAAGATATAGAGATAACTCTAAACTTAAACGCGAGAAATTATCCACAAAGTGTTTCTTTTGGTTTGCGTGATATCATTAGCGGCTCAAGCAGCAAGCGCATGAGGCAGATAGGTGGGGGAACATTCTCCCTCCACCTGAACGCGCAGACCACGCCGCTTAGCCGTCACTGGGAGCGGACCAACTAAAATCTAGTGAGCGCTCCCGATCGCGAACTATTATGCGCAAGCCTACACTGTATCACGAGGAGAGGACTTGCACTCGAACGATTCTCGAATGTTCGGCAGGAGCGTTCGGTGGCGCGCCTTCGCGGCTCGCCCGGGTGCAGAGAAGGTGTCCCATGCGCTGGCCCCGTTTTCGCCGACGGGCCCGGACGTGCTGCGCCGCCTCTTAATATTTCGGCGAGCGCCACTTAGCATCTATAACTGGGCCCCTTCGGCGCCCCGGCGACAAATTCAATTTCCCGTGCCGGCGAGTTTTGCGCTGACAAACTGCTTATTCTCTCGCACGTCGCGAACGCCGACAAACTTGGGGCCCGAAGTTGCGCCCTGCGGTCCCCGGGGCCAATATTTAGGGCGTCGACTTCCACGGCCGGCGCCCGCTCCGCGCTCAATTAATTTACTTGCCGGCACATCTGAAAGGTAGACGAATAAATAATTCTCTTTCCGTAATTGGTTTTCCTTTGTTCGTCAAATCTAATAAGGCACTTTGCCGAAACAATGCAGGTATTTATGAGTGGACGGCAGGCCGTTCCGCCCGGAGCAGTAAGCGCTCGGAAGGATCATTCATTGTTTTGGGTGGCGCCTCGTCCCCCCCCCCTCGTCTGTCTGCCCCCCCCAACACCCCCTCCCACGCAGCCAATCCCCTACCCCCGAGGCTATAGCGCCCGGGCCCCTCGCGGTAAATGCAATTACACAGTTGCCAGAGTTTCACGGGGAATTGAATCTGAGAGAGCGGAAACGCCTCGCAAGGGGGAGGCCTGCTGGCATAACTACACTCCGTCTACAAGGGTGCAGGTGTACAGGGGCGCTGACTTTTGAAAATCGGTGCTCGTCGTTTCATTCTCAATTACGTTTACGGCCACAAGGTTCAAACAATGGGCCAAGCAGTGCTCAATTTCACTGATGTTTGCTTGCAACCTAGAAAACGTACCAGTCATATTTGTCGCTCTGACAGTAGTAATAACATTGTATCTGCCATCAGGGCATGTATGGAGGAGAATTTGCGTAGGTGCTACAAAGATCGTAGCATCTATATGTATTCAGACAGCCATGCAGCCCTGAGATCACTGGCAGCTCCTGCAACAACGTCTAAAATTGTTGCAGAATGTCATAGGGTTCTGGTGGAGCTAGGGGAAATCAATAGAGTAAACCTATTGTGGGTCCCTCGCCACTCGGGGATCAGTGGCAACGAACATGTCGACAGATTAGCCAGGATGGGGGCAGAGTCTCCATTTATTGGACCGGAACCTGTCCGGACAATCACCAAGGCAATGATCAAATTGGAGCTACGTAACTGGCCCAGAAGACAGCACGTAGAATATTGGACCAAAGTCCATCAACAAAAACATGGCAAGGTAATGATGCCAAAGCCATGTTTTAAAAGAAGCTCTGCAATCCTGGGCCTGAACAGGAGAGAGATTAGACTCATGGTTGGATTGCTGACAGGCCATGGGAATTTCAAAAAACACCGACATACAATGGTAATAACAGAAGAGGGCCCTAAATGTAGGATCTGTGACGAAGGTGATGAAACTGCATCACATCTAATCTTCGAATGCATTGCATTGGAGAGCAAAAGGCACAGAACATTTGGGACAACCAGACCCGAAGAAATTGTGTCTAATAAAGAACTGGTAAAGGGACTCCTTGCACTGTTCAAGGGCATTGGTTGGCTTTACTAGATATACAGGGAGCGATACCGCACAATAAACTTAGTTTTGGTACGGGCAGTGGCGGGTTGGACCAAGACTGTTTTGGCTTTCCTGGAACAATCAAATCAAATCAATAACATTGCATGATTTGATTTTTGGAGAAAAACAAGAGAGATCATCCAGTGACATTATTAACAGTACTTCAACTGTGGTAGATTCAGTATTATAGAAAACAAAATAAGAAACAAACAAAAAATCATTACTTTGATAATTAGCACCACTTGTACGTCCAGGAAATTTTAAGAAGTTTATAACGAATCAGACGATTGAAGTATGTTACAATTTCGTTACAAATTTGCCTCTCATGTAGACGAAACTCTTTCATAAACACTTTGATTTGGCCCTGCATCTCCATTATTAGATGCTCTTAGCCCTGCAATGACTAATTTCTTAAAGTGCATAGTTATGTGAGTATGGAACGATAAATTTAATACCCAGTTTTAATCTATTCGACAATGAACTTTGCCCCTTTCATTTAGATAGACATACTTCCTCATGACTGACAAACAAAGTAAAGACAACTAAGCCAAGGAATTGTACTGTGCCAAGATATATACCCATGCTGCACTTGCATAACTTTCAGGAAACATTTGAAACGGTGGTTATTTATACGGCGACAAAGCACAGATCCCACACACGCGACGTCTTTTATTACGGCGCCTGGTTGCACTCCTTTAGCAGACAATGGCGCTTCGTGAATGTAGCAAAGAATAGTCAAAACGTCTTTCCTGGATTCACTTTTCAGTTCATTTCTGTATATGTGTCATTATTAAGCTCGGCTACTAGCCATGCAGGTGCTTCGCCCTCTACCTGCCCGCGATGTTTTACGTGAAGTCGTGTCTAACGCCACTGTACTAGTATGCTGTACTTGTTAGCAGAATTAAATAGTTTGACGTGAAAGACAGTGCGGATGTCATTCTATCTTAATGAACAGAATTAATGGAGCTGTCGCAGCAAACTATGGATGTCACGAAACTCTGATTGTTGCATCGGTTACGACGTCATGCTGCCAGGGGTCAGTGGTCTCGCCCTTCCGAACGGGCTCCAATCCTCTGCAGTGTGTGCTCCTTGGGGCACCGTTGGAACAGCCTAGCGGCTAGGTCGTGATTGCTACACTGCGATGTCGAAAATGCATAATTGCTACGTTATTTTCCTCCCTTATTTTGTGTGGGTGCTGAGCACCCCCAAAAATTTCGTGGGGGGTGCACCAGCACCGGAGCACCCATGAAGTCGTCGCCCCTGCAGGTGTCCAACAGGACAACCTCACGGTATGTGACGGAGGACGCGTGGTGGCCCACAGTCTCTTCCAAACACTCCTGTTACAGCGGACAAAGTACACGGGAAAAAAAGAAAAAGAATTGCTGGTTGATAAACATTCGAAAATACAGCACATCTGTTGCAAAGTTACAGGTTGATTACATGACCATGGTTTCGGCTTCAACTAAGAAAGCCTTCGCCGGCCGCGGTGGCCGAGGTGACTGAGGCGCTCCAGTCATGGTCAGCACGGCCACTACGGCCGTCCTAGTTTGTACGTAGTTCATAAGTAGTTTGTAAGTTTAGGGACTGATGACCACGTAGTTAAGTCCCATAAGCTTAACAAACATTTGAACATTTTATTTTTAAAGAAAGCCTTCATCAGAAGTAAAAATTGTTAGTTACCTACAATTAAAATCAATCTTATTATAAAGGAAGCAGTATCTGTTGTGACCTCGTCGTAGTTTTGTTGTTTACTCGTCCCGGTCTGGTTGCCAATAAAGATATTGGTGCAGGATTCTTTGACATCTAAAACATTGCTATAGTTTGTATTACAAGATATATATTAACTGAAATTTACAATACTCATCTTTAGAACATGTGTCTGTTTCTTCTCTCTTCTCGCGACGTCGTCCGTATGATGCTAGCTGCGCTGAGACCTAATGAGTAGCCGCGTTCTAACTTAGTATAGCCATATTTCTGACTTCGTAGCTGTCTCGAAACTGCCCGAGTTCTGAATAGTAACTGACTAGTTCTCACTAGTAACTGCCGGTCAGTCCAGACGTATGTCGGCCTAGATATAGCCGCTTGTAGAGGGCACGCCTCTTCGGTTACTCCCTTCAGGATGCGTGGCGCCTGCTTGCTATTGGCTTTCGGTCGATCGCTGCCTTCTCCACGATCGTTCTCTTACGTCCGGTGTGTGGCGCTGACTTTACGCTACAACAGTATCAATTCCATATTTTTAGATTTGTACAAATAAAACTGGCTCACATAAAATGGACAATAGTTCTTGAGCAACAGAGCTCACGTTCTAGTTACAAACGTAAAATTACATGCGTCAGAATTAAAAAGCAGAACATATTTCATGTAACTAAATCGCGCCACTATGGGTCATGTGTGTGGCCAGCACAGTGGGTGGCATCAAACTGACAGGCAAGCACGCCGTCGATGCTATGACGTGGACACGATATATCGCTCCATCTGGCATTATTTTATTTTTCGTGTCCAGAACGCCATCCATAAGTGATAACTATAAGTGATAGTAGGATGCTGTCACTTATACTGATATTTAAACTTTAACTACAATTACACAGTGCATCTATGCACTTTAAATCATTTTATACAACAACTGTTGACATCACAAGATGACGGCTTCGTAAAAAATATTTATACCAGAAAATGATGGCAGCGAAACCGGTCGTCGAAATAAAATTATAAGCTAGAGATCTTGGCTTTATCCTTTTTGGGACCTATGATAATGAAGAAGTATTTAAAAGAATTGGGGAGAAAAGGAGTTTTGGCACATCTTGACTAAAAGATGGGTACACATTATTAGACACCAAGGAATCATAAAATTAGCATTGAAGGTGTGTGGGGGGAAAATCGCAGAGGGAGACCAACAGTCAAATACAGCGAGCAGATTCAAATGGATGTGGGTTGCCGTTCTTATGATGTGATGAAGAGGCTTGCTCAGGATAGAGTAGGGTGGAGAGCTGCATCAAATCAGTCTCCAGTCTGAAGACTACAACTACAACTATTATTAGGTAAACCACAGAAAGTTATTGTGCAGATTGTATCATCTCACAGGGGACTGTAGGCTGACAATGGTTATTGGTAGCCTTCTGCAGAATCGAAGATTTTATGTATCTCTAAATGGCAAAAACAGCAGATGGCGACTGCAGAAGAATGACTTACCACAAGGAAGTGTACTTTCTCCGATCTTGTATAATATGTACACTAATGACCAACCTATCCCTCAAGATACATGATTGTTCGTATATGCTGATGACACAGCTGTGGCTGTCCAGGGATCCAGTTTTGTCGAAGTATCCCAAAAACTATCCAGTGGTCTTGAAGAACTTGCTCAGTACTACGATGCCAATCACCTAAAGCCAAACCCTTGTAAAACACAAGTATGTGCTTTCCATCTACGTAATAGAGATGCTGGAGTTGATCTTGACGTTGCGTGGCAGGGTAAGAAGCTAGAGCACTGTCCAACACCTAAACACCTTGCGGTTACACCTGACAGAACGCTCTCCTTCAAACAACATTGCCGAAATACCAAGGCCAAAGTTTGCTCCAGAAATAACATCATCCGCAGGCTGACAAACTATGAATGGGGAGCTCAACCATCAGTACTGAGAACATCAGCACTTGCTCTATGTGTCTCAGCAGCAGAATATGCAGCACCAGTATGGGACGCATCCGCCCACACTAAACAGGTTGATGTAAGTGTCAACGAGACTATGCGCATTGTTACAGGTTGTCTCAGACCCACACCAACAGATAATATGTACCTCCTTGCTGGAATTGCCCCACGCAGAATTAGAAGGCAGGTGGCAGCAGACGCTGAGAGAACAAAGAAAGAGAATGATTACCGACACCCATTGAATGGGCACGTCACCCAGGCTCAGAGGCTCAAATCTAGAAACAGCTTCATCGCAAGAACTAAGATCCTTGACGGTTCGCAGGAAGATAACAGAGTCTGTAAATGGAAGAATGAACAAACCGGACTGCCAATAACGCCAAAAGAGGAAATGGCACCTGGAAACAAGCTTCCCTATACAGTTTGGAGAACACTAAACAGGATGAGGGCTGGTGTACCCAGATGTAAAACTAATCTGCGCAGGTGGGGCCTGCTGACTAACGATGACGATGCTCTTTGTGAATGCGGAGAGGTTCAGGACGAGGCACATCTGCTTACGTGCCGACTATTGCCGGAACCCTGAAGTTTCAGTGACCTGCTACAAGCCAATAACAAAGCCGTGGCTGTGGCTAACTATTGGAAAAACAAAACTTGATCTGGACACGGAAATGAAATGAATGAATTAGGTCGATCGATATTTTTCGTGGCACCAAAGCAATAGACATCCCTATATCAAAAGAACCACTTCCGTAAAACTAGAAAGAAATGTATCCTACGCAGCATGTTCAAAGGCCAGAGAATGCTAGCACAGAACAAAAAAAGAATAAAGCAGTGTGGCGAGGGCAGGAGAGTTAGCTGCGCCGGCAACGACCGCAGACGGTGGCTAGCTATGCGGCAAACGGGGCGTAACTTTACACGCCACTGTTGTGGCGCGTTTATACGGTCCCCGCACGCAGCGCACTCTGCCATCTTTTCCGCGCTTACGGGGACGGAAAAGCGAGAGAGAGATTTCTTTGCTGGCGCGGACAAAGATACTAGGGGGAGGGGGAGGCCACCCGATGCCGCCGTCAGGCTATTTACATGTGTATGCGGCCCGCCGTGTTGCTGCCGACGCGGCGCGCGGGGAGGCGAAATTCCCTCGCCCGCGCCGTCGCCCTAAGTAGTCTTATGAATCATTTTTCGGCGGTTTGCATAATACAGGCCGGGCTTACGAGTGTAAGTCAGGGCTTCGGAGGCGGCGGCGGCGTCTGCGAGGGCTTCGCCGCCGCCATTAATCGAGGATCGGACGGTGGCGCCGCCGGCGGCGTAATCTCCGAACTTTGTGTACCCGGCGTTTAGCGCCCGGCCGAGTGCTAATGCCGCCCGCATTCGATACGGAGCGGCACTTAAGGCTGCGTTAACTTTTTGCTCCCGTTGCCCCTCTGAAAATGTTAAGAGGGGAGGCAGTACCGAGTGTCTCAACTGGTCATAAATTGCAGCCCGATGTCGATGCAAATCTGTACGGAAACAAAGCGGAACGAAATATTTACTCTGGGTATTAAAATATCTACTGCGTTCTCCAACTGCCTCCCACGCTATCAATAAAAGCTATTTTAATAATGGGTTTACCTTTGTTTATTTAATAACTAGCCTCAATACCTGCGTTGCCCGAGGACGTATTTATTCCATTGTGACGTTAGTCCGTTCCCTCTTTCCATTCCGTCCCTCTCGCCTTGCATCCATCGTTCCTTTCTCGAATAGCGCTCGGGAAAAAAGAACACCTAAATCTTCCAGTTTTAGATCTGATTTATTTTATTACGACGCAAATGTCTCACTATATAGGTATAGGCCAGCACAAAATGTTCTCATTCGAAGGAATGTTGGTAAATAGATCTCGACGAGACGAATTGCGCCTTTCTTTTAATGATTTGTATCACAACTCGTCCATCGTTTCCATGGCACTCTCTGCCCTGTATAGCGCTAATACAAAACAAACTGCCCTACAATAACATACTTTTTGATCTTTATTTAATGTTAGCCGGCCGCGGTGGCCGAGGAGACTGAGGCGCTTCAGTCACGGTCTGCACGGCCACAACGGTCGGGGGTTCGAATCCCCCCTCGGGCATGGATATTTGTGCCGTCTTTAGTATAAGGTAGTTCATAAGTAGTTTGTAAGTTTAGGGACTGATGACCCCGTAGTTAAGTCCCATAAGCTTAACAAACATTTGAACATTTTATTTAATGTTATCTACATCTGTATATATATACTCCGCAATCCATCGTAAAGTGGGTGGCGGAGGGTACTCTGTACCAATACTAGACATTTCCTTTCCTATTCCACTCCTAAATAGAACGAGGAAGGAAAGAATGCCTATATGCCTCTGTACGAGACCTAATTTCTCTTGTCTTTGGGATCATTACGCGAAATGTAAGTGGGCTGCAGGAAGATAGTTCTACACTCAGCTTCAAATTCCGGCCCTCTATATTTCCTCGACAGAATTTCTCGACAAATAACTTCGTCTTTCCTCCAGCGATCCCCATTCGAGTTCCTGGAGCATTTACGTGACACTCGCGCATTGGTCGAACTTACCAGTATCGAACCTAGCTGCTCGCTTCGGAACTGCTTCTACGTCTAGCATTAAACTGATCTGCTTCGGTTCCCAAACATTTGAGCAATACTGAAGACGTGGTCGTACAAGCGTTTTATACGCGGTCTCCTTTACAGATGAAGTACATCTTCACAGAATTCGTACTTCACTCGTAGTTGGCGTTTAAAAAATTCTACAATTTTTTTCCCTACAATAATAAAGTAAGGACAGTTCACGTCAAGTCAGTAATGGAGGAGGGGCAGTTCACGTCAAGTACGTCCGTCCCAGTTGTATAGTTGTAACAGTTAAGCTAATTATTTGGCAGTTCGCGTGGAGGACGTACCTGAACTGTTTCGAGTGCTGTTTAGATTGGAACAGTAATTTACTTGACAATTTAATATCTTATGTGCGTGTGATGTTTTTTTAAAAAAACAATATACCAGTTTACTGAGAACTGTGTTATTGAATTTTCGTTTAGTTCCCGAGTCATCTAAATTTCATAGAGATTAGGAACATTCTATTACAGTTTCGATTAAGTAAAATATGAAGTAACTGACAGAGGATTAAGAGCAGTAAGTTCTCCATCGCTTTCTGGCTGCTCATAATATTAATTTTGAGGCTCTAGAAAAGACAGTGTTTTATATTATCGCGCACAATAACAAACCATTAATTACAGAGTCCAACGACAGAGCGACCGTAAGAAAATCACAATTAATTTAAAAAAAATAAAACCACCCCGCTGCCCCACAAAGGCTTGTTGAGGCTTTGGATTCATTACGTTGAATCATGTATTGTAGGAGGCACCAACCAGTGAAAGCATATTCACTCGACGCTCAGAAGGATATAGTGCCATAAATGGAGGGATGCACTGCCGTGAATGGACGCCAAGTGGAACATCTCCTATAAACACGTGATTATGTTACAAAGCAGTGGCGTATCCAGGATCGTGGTCTGGTGGGGGGCTGAGGTCAATCCGAGCTGACTTGATTTCAAAATGTTCAAATGTTTGTATAGCTTATGGGACCTAACTACGGGGTCATCAGTCCCTAAACTTACAAACTACTCATGAACTAGCTAAGACTAAGGACGGCACAAATATCCATGCCCGAGGCGGGATTCGAACCCCCGACCGTAGTGGCCGTGCAGACCGTGACTGAAGCGCCGCAGTTCCCTCGGCCACCGCGGCTGATTTCTAACGACGCCCCCCCCCCCCCCCCCCGGATACACCACTGTTACAAAGTATGCGTTTCCGGACTCATATGTTCTCGACCTCTTTTATTGTTACGATAAGTGCTACCAGGTCTCAAAATATTAGACTTTTTTTTTCTTTAAATTAACACCCTATTTTCATATAAGCCTTTTTGTTCTTCTAAAAAGCAGAACGAATCATAGGTAACTGTAGAAGGAGGTGAGAGAAGTAATGCACTTGAAAAAAATGCGAGAAAGATGTGAAAAGAAAGAGTAGGGAAAGAAGGAGATTGTCTGTTTCACTTTCCATAATGCGCGGTGCGATAACAGTGATCGCGGGTCGGGCGAATAACAGGTGAAGCGGGGGCGTGGCGGTGTTTAGATGCAAATGCGCGCGTGCCAAGTTTGGCCCGGAAGCGGTTGACATTTTGGGGCCACAATTTGCGGCCGCGGCGGAGGATACCCCGCATGGCTGCCAGGCACGCGACGCATGCTCTGGGGCGGACAGCTGAGGGGAGCTCTGTTCAAAACAATATCCCGCAAATTTGTACACGCTTGTTTTTGTGGTCTTCATAATCCAGTCTATTCGGTGTTCAAAACAGCCTATTTCGAAAGTTATTTATTTACTAAAGTCCGTTCACCGAGAGCTGGGACGAAACGTAAACAGTGTCACGTGAGAGATTACGGTCGTTTCCAGAGAAATCATTCGGTGTTCACGTGATACGTAGGGTGTACAAAATCCTTGGCGCACGCTTTGCAGCTGGCGGCGTTGGCTGGCTGCCGAGCTGACATCATAGCGGACCCTGGGAAACCTGGACAACAATGTAACGAAATAAAGCACGACATAGAAGATTCAAATCCAGTTACAATAATGTTAAAAGTACGATGAAACTGAGTTCATTGTGTCAAAACAGATTTGTTTTTATACAGGTTGCTTTTTTTTTTTTTTTTTTTTTTTTTTTTTTTTTTTTAATGGGACTTAACTACGGTGTCATCAGTCCCTAAACTTACAAACTACTTATGAACTACTTACAAACTAGGACAGCACAAATATCCATGCCCGAGGGGGGATTCGAACCCCCGACCGTAGTGGCCGTGTAGACCGTGACTGGAGCGCCCAAGTCTCCTCGGCCACCGCGGCCGGCATACAGGTTGCTAACAACGCCCCATTCATACACAATTTTTAATAACACTACCAGTAATACAGGTTACCTTATTCATAAGGTAGAGGTTACAGATATGAAAGTAGCAAGAATGATTGCAGGTACTAATAGGTGGGAACAATGGCAGGAGGGTGTCCATAATGAGGAAATCAAAGAAAAACTGGAAAAGAACACCATAGATGAAGCAGTTAGAGTGAACAGACTGAAATGGTGCGGTCATGTTACACGCATGGGAGAAGCAAGCTTACCTAAGAGACTCATGAGCTCGGCAGCGGAGTGTAAGAGGAGTAAAGGTAGACCAAGAAGAAAGTACTTAGATTCGGTGCAGAATGATTTTGAAGTAAAAGGCATAACATCAGACGAGGCATCAATGTTAGCATTGAATAGGGGATCATGGAGGAATTTTATTAGAGGTACTTTGCTCCAGACTGAACGCTGAAAGGCATAATCAGTCTCTAATGATGATGATGACTACCAGTAATAATAATGGTAAAGGACGGCGAAACAAGGTTCATTCTGTCAAACTTGAACTGTTTTCATTGAGGTTTATATCAAACCGCGCCTCTCTCTCTCTCCTCTAGAATTTCCACATTTGACTTTCAACTAAAACTACGACACGGAGGGCGCACTTGTTCCAGACTTCTGCAGTCACTGTTCTTATTGCTTCTTCTTGCAATTCTTTAACTTCCGGCAGTTTGTATGTTATGTCTTTCGCTGCAACACAGCCTTTGATTCTGGCCCACACTTACTCGATGGCGTTTAATTCACAGCGGCATGGAGGAATTCTAAGAACAGTTTTCCCTGCATTGTTTGCCATTTCATCTATCGCGTATTCGTTGTGCACTGTTCTGTAAGTTTGAAATATATGTAAAAGTTATTTTTTCAACATACCGTCTTCAAAATCTAGGTTTTTAGATTTTAGCCACGCTGATATTTGGTGCTTACTGGAATTTGCACTTGGAACTTTTTCTTTTCTACGATAATGGTACGCCGCTTTATCAACAACAATTAACTGCAAGCCGAGGAAGAACATCTTAAAACCACTTCTCGAAGGTTCAACTAATCTTTCAAGCGACTTTAAGAATGAACTTAAGAGATCCTGAAATCGCCGCTGTAGAACACGCACTAACGAGCTCACACCTGCAATGGAGACGGCCAGCCGGCCGCGGTGGCCGAGGGGACTGAGGCGCTCCAGTCACGGTCTGCACGGCCACTACGGTCGGGGGTTCGAATCCCCCCTCGGGCATGGATAATTGTGCCGTCCTAGTTCGTAAGTAGTTCATAAGTAGTTTGTAAGTTTAGGGACTGATGACCCCGTAGTTAAGTCCCATAGACGCTACAAACATTTGAACATTTTGTTTTGGAGACGGCCACGCTGACTGCGCGCCCCTGCCTTGTACACCCCTCGTCGGCAGCGCTGTGGTCACGCGCCTTGCAGTGTTCACAGAACGTCTCTCGTTTCGGTGAATGGGGTATAGATGACCCGCTGAACATCGTATCACTTACCTCTTAAAATAAACCGCATTAATTTAAATCCAGTAGCTTTATAAAGGCATCATCAGATAGTCCAAGTATCGGCTCGGTAGTGGGAGGAAAGAGTGGGAAAATCACGCACACGTGTCCAGGATAATGTTCGTCTCTCATTCGTGCAAGTTTAGGGAAGGTTTAAACGGTAATAAAATATGGAAAACTTTATCGTAATCAGATGAATGGTACTGATATTTTATAGATAAATGTCTTTCTATTTTTTCCGAATTTTCCAATTTTCTGGGATACTTTTCCAAATTTTTATTTCATAAGACCGTTACTCTTGCTTTTGAACGTCAAATGTGCAAACTTTATCGCAATCAGACGAATGATATTGATATCCCATTGAAAAAAGCTCTTTCAGTTTCTCGCGAATTTTCAAATTTTCCGGGTAACTTCCCTAAATTTTTAGTTCATAAAAACGTTGATCTTTCGTTGAACGTCAAATGATCAAAATTTTATCGCAATCGGATGTACGGTTCTCAACTTATACTGTTGAGTACATTTAGAAAAGGAACGTGGTTCTAATATTTCGACTTTCCTTTGTATGTGTCCCTATTTTTTTATTTTTTTTTTACTGAAAACCATAATGAACCAAACAAAAAAAAAAATTACCACTCTCAGTCGTGCGAAAAGTCAGTTATAGTACTGAATTCAATCAAAAACACATTGAAAAACGCAGTTTGTTTTTCTCAAATTTTCCAATTTTTCGGTAGATTTTCCAAAAACATTATTTCATACAAACCTTGTCCTGTCAAGCCGTACTCAAGTGATGCTCTTACAACCATGTGGCAATTGATTTTTATTCATAGAAAAAAATGGCTTTCGGTTTTTCCTAAATTTTACTTCTTTCCGGGCGACTTTTCCAAATTTTTATTTGATGCTAATCTTCCTCTTGGTTTCAACATGAAGTGTACAACATTTTATCACAGTTGGACGAACGGTGTTGGTAGCTCAATGGAAAAAACTGTTTCAGTTTTTCTCGATTTTTCCTCTTTTCTGGGCAACTTTTCCATATTTCGTCACCGTTTATAGTATTTCCCATCGTTACCTGGATCTCTTCTTCTGTTTCTGCTAGTACAGGCATTTGATCTGCGTACTTGATATTTTTTTTATTCTTTCTCATTCAATGACCTTATTGATTTCTTTTTAAGCATATCCGCCGGGCGGATTCGAACCGGGGCCAGTACTGAAACTAGTTTGGGTGCACAATAAAACAGTGTTTTGCATATCAGGCGGACCTCATACCCAGAAAAAATTCAGTTTCCTTCCCCATCTATTTTGCACACGAAAGGGTTAAGTAGTTTGATTACGTGCGAGTAGTCAAATTACGTCAAGTGATGAAGAATGATATTGGGAAAGGACGACATGAAAGCCGAGTCAGATTTTTGCTCTTTTGCCAAAAATAAATAAATAAATGTTCAAATGTTTGTAGAGTTTATAGCACTTAACTCCTGGATCATCAGTCCCTAAGCTAACAAACTACTTATGAACCAAGCACAACGGCACTTATGAACGGCACAAACATCCATGTCCGAGGGGGGATTGGAACCCCCGACCGCAGCGGCCGTGCAGACCGTGACTGGCATGCCGTAAACCGCTCGGCCACCGCGGCCGGCAATAAATAAATAAAAACAGACGTCGAAGAAAGTAATGGGGATAGAAAATTCATACAAAAGCGTTCCTGAAAATCATAACTATTTAACAGCGAAAACTAAGTTTTAGAAAATCTTCTGTGAGAGTGCGCTGAATGTTGCACGATTAGCAGTGCGCATTTGTTGGACTCTACTAATTGGGATTATCGGGATTTTGCTATAGTAATTTTTGTTGTTGTTGCTCTGTAAAAGGCTTTTCACGCATATTCCCAGATACGTAATGGATGTGAATGCACCCAGTGACGGTTCGGCAAACTCGTAATAATATAATAATGGACTCCCGCATATTTGTAGGCATTACATTACATATTTATATGCATTACATTACATTGTAGGGTAACTGCCATTCCCCGCACCAGGCATCGAATTATTCGTCTTCCTGCGTTTCGCTACATTGTTCTGAGGTGGTTGGAACATAGGCTAAGAATTTCTACCATACCTGGTTGTAGAGCCCATTTGATTTTGCAAAACTTAATTAATCTAATCTTTTAGGAGGTATGATCATAAGTTAAAAGTTTAAAATCATAAGTCGTGTATGAAAGTTAGCAACTGTTTCTACGTATCGTGGTAGCTTAAGTAACGGCGCAGCTGGTTTCGTAAAATAATTATAACAACTAGCCACACGTTTTTCATAAATTATTTTATTCCACTGTTACTAGTTTCGAGCCTGAGCCCATGATCACACGGTTGCGTTGATCTCAAATGACATTTTCACTGCTGTTCTAGTGTGAACTAATAGATTACTAAGTTTGTAGGCTTCTGTCCTAAATATAACAAAGTTTTATGCTTGAATTTTTTACACGTGACTTTATATTGTATATTTTGTATATAGCATAGATGAAATGTGAAATCGTCATTCTGGTCACTATTTCCCTCAAACAAGTTTGACCCAACCACACTTCCTCGTAAATCCAAGCCATATTGTCACTTCGTCATACATATCATTAGGAGGTTTTTAAGAACCAGGAGCGGAATTTCTGGCTTAACCTAGCCAGATAAATGAAAATTATCTTCGTTGTTTGTCATGAGAGCCAGATAATCAGGCATCAAGCTTTTCTTAATACTTACCCAACAGTGGACATTGACGAAAGAGTTAATTATCACAATATGACCAGAAACGTTTTTACTAAGTGGCAGATGTCAGAAAAACGTTTCTAAATCGGTCAATGTTTTATGGTCGTCTGGCTTGTCAGTGAACGTCCTTTTAACTTTCGTAACAGAACTGAATCAGTTTTGTGAAATAAAATGAATTCGCCTTCAGTGACAAATTGTATTTTATTTTACACAATGCATTTCGAGCCCTTAGGGCTCATCAACAGGTGCCTCTATGATTTATTATACATGTTTAAAGGTCTGTATAATAAATCATAGAGGCAGATGATGATGAATCCTCAGGGATCTAAATGCATTGTGTGAAATAAAACACATTTTGTGAATGAAGGCGAATTCGTTTTAGAAATGTTCAAATGTTTGTAAAGCTTGTGGGACTTAACTACGGGGTCATCAGTCCCTAAACTTACAAACTACTTATGAACTACTTACGAACTAGGACGGCACAAATATCCAAGCCCGAGGGGGGATTCGAACCCCTTGATCGTAGTGGCCGTGCAGACCGTGACTGAAGCGCCGCAGTCTCCTCGGCCACCGCGGTCGGCTTCGTTTTATTTTACTGAAGTACAACAGCCACGGAACAACACTGGCAATAATGGACAAAATTAAGTGAATCAGTTTTTCTGAAGTTTTTCTCCCATGAAAATTATGTTAGGCTCGTAAAGACCACGTTAAAGTGCTGGAGAAATTGAGCATAAGTTGCAATGCAACAATCAGCATTTTAAAAAATGCCTATCCAAGTACCGTTCCATAGCTTCTGAAATATCATACTGGCCACTTATCGCGCGATGCAACCATGAAAATACTGTCAAGCACGTAATTAAAAATTACAAACAGTCGTCTGCTGTCAACACCTTGCAGAATGTTGTAACAAACTAACATAATTCTTTCGTCCAAAACGTGTACAAACTCTAGGTTTTATACACGACAGAGACATTCGGTTTCCCAGCGCTGGAAGCGTTTCAGAGGTAATCTGCAAACCTTTCCAAACGAGGTAACTAATTAGGAGTTTGTAAATACTGCTCCATTAACTTTACCTTATCGCAGTCAAAACACTGACGCAGCTAATGAGGCAGACCAAAACAGACTACTGAACTACTGTCTGTTTTGGAAACAGCTCTGCAGTCCTGCATAAACAGTTTTGATTTTCATCACTGTTTTGCAAGACCAAGCAACCCATTTAACATCGATGTAATAAACATCGGCAAATTATCTCATTCGCGTTTCGATGTTGCCTACAGTTACAAAAATATTTGTTTCTGTTCACGAATATTTCGGCTCTTGTGGGAACACTGTCAATGTCATTCTAAGGTAGTTACGTATGTTGAAGTATTTTATCCATTACAGCTACTGTTCAGATTATAAATTAATGAAATGCAGCAACCGTTTGATTGTGGTTATTTATTTTTAACTTTAACGACCGGTTTCGGGTGCTTGAGTGCCCTTCTTCTGGTTTCTATATAGACAAACAAGTGCATTGGTATACAGTAAAGGCTGTAGAACGTATAAAAGTCGATTACAGAAATTTGAAGCAGTTTTGAACCAAACAGATTGCAAGAAAGATAAGTTCATATAATGGGATAAAATTAACACATTTTTGTACTGTTGCTTAATACATATACATGCTAGTAGTGGAATCAACGCTAAATGCAAAGATTATGGAATGAATAACAATCACCTGCTAACAAAGTATCTATGGATGAGGCTTATAGTAAAAGAGTAACGATAAATAAGGGAAAAAAGACTATGGGAAAACAGTAATACTCAAAGTAGTTGAAGAAAAGAGAGGAGCAGGTGACTGATAAATCAGTCGCTTTTCTTCAACTAATTTGAGTATTACTGTTTTCCCATAGCCTTTTTTCCCTTATTTATTGTTACTCTTTTAGTATAAGCCTCATCCATAGATACTTTGTTAGTTAATTTTATCCCATTATAGGAACTTATCTTTATTACAATCTGTTTGGTTCGAAACTGCTTCAAATTTCTGTAATCGACTTTTATACGTTCTATAGCCTTTACTGTATACCAATGCAGTTGTTTGTCTGGATAGAGACCAGAAGAAGGGCACTCAAGCACCCGAAACCAGCCATTAAAGTTAAAAATAAATAACCACAAGCAACTGGTTGCTGCATTTCATTAATTTATATTGTAGTTACGTATGAACATGGATATTAGAGCTCTACTAACTGTCGTAACAGAACATTGTCTAGTAGGATGTATCATTGTTACATTGACATTTCACTGGTTACCAACGGATTATGTCAGATATAGATACATGATGAAGCTATACCAAATTTTCCTTGTGTCTTTATTGATTCAATGTATTTTTAATCACTTGGCATAGTTATTCTCAGCGCTGCTTACTTTTAGTAGCTGCCTATTGAATAATGTAGTCAGCTGTTCTAACTTTGTTCCTCCTGTTTGGCCCTCAATATGTTTAAATCTCTTTCCCACAAACATTACTTTCGTTTTTGAGATGCTGATCTTCATACCATAGCCCAAACACCTCAGATCTAGCTCTGAAATTTCATATTGCAGCTCTTCAATCGAATTTGGCGTTACAACTAAGTCGTCCGCATATGCTAGGCTGCTTATTTTATTTTCGCCTATTTTAATCTCATGCCAGTCTATTGCTTTCAATATTTGATCCACAAATACAGTGGTATGAACAACAGCCGTGACAGGTTACAACTTTGTATTAGCCCTGAAACTACCCTGAACTTTGTTTACTGTCAACTGTAACTGCTGCATGACAATCTACGTAGACCTTTAATTGCTTGCAAAAGTTTGCCGCCTGTTCCATAATCTTGTAGAACTGACAACAGCGTCTTCTAGAAACACGATCATAAGCATAATGCCCTGTTCCCAGTGACAAACGTAACATATATTTTCGGGGACGGGGGGCAAGACTAATGTTAAGATAAGTAATTTAAGTGTACACCCCATGATACTTTGTATCAGTTTTGCTACTGACATGCAAAGGATAATTTGCGATGAAGTTCTTTTAATTTATGAGATCAAGATTTTTTTATTGTTGACGTTAAATCATAAAAATATAGATGTTAAAAAAAAATAACCTCCACGGACTACGCACCACTAACACCCCACTCTCCTTACCAATCTGACTTGCCATCAACTACAATACTCGCACTCTCATTTCAACAATATTCAAAAATATTTTGCCCAAAACGCTAATTAAAGAGATACCTCTGTAGTTGTTAAAATTTTTCCTGTTTGCATGCTTGAAAATTGGTGTGTTTACTGCTTTCGTACAGTCATACAGAACCCGTTCCGACTCCCACGCCGCCGCGGTGAATTAGCCGTGCGCACTGGGGCGCCGTGCTGCGGTGCGCGCGGCCGTTCGCTGTCGGGGTTCGTGTCTCCCCCTGCCCTCGGGCATAGGTGTTTGTGTTGTCCCTACGTTAAGTAGTTTGTAGGTTACGGACTAATAGCCAAGAAGTTGAATCCGATAGGTTTACAAACATTTGAATTTGAACTCCTACGCCATTTCACTCATCCTGTGTAACCATTTGACACCTGATATTGCACCGTATTTGATGAGTTTAGACTTCATCTACCGCAGCCGCTTTATTACACTGCGATCTATTGTCTATTCTCTCCAGTTCCTCACATGTCGCCGCGGCGAAGTGGCCGAACGAATTGAAGCGCTATGCTCCGATGCGCGAGCCCGTTCCCCATAGGGGGTTCGAATCCTCCCTCGGGAACGAATGTTTGTGTTATCCTTAGTATAACTGAGTTTATAAGTAATTTGTAAGTTTAGGGACTAATGACCCCGCAGTTAATCCCCATAAGCTTAACAAACATTTGATTTGACCTCACATGTGATACTGTTTTCATCATCATTCCTGTCCCATTGTACCTCAAGCATAGTGACATAAAGAAACTGATGCCCGTTTTCACCAAACTTCGTCTAAATATGTTACACAAACGTCAAATTCAACGCCTCGTTTATTTTTGATGTGCCGTCAAAAGCTACAACGTTTAATCATCGCCAGTCTCAAAGAATTGGCGAGGCGTTTATTTTAACAGACACTCCAATCGAAACAGCGTCTAGTATCGTGTATTAAATCGATACTATTGAGTTTAATCGTTTGTTTTCATTGTTGTTCTCTAGTTTGCGATTGATCAAGTGAATATCGATATGTAAATAGCGGTTTTTCAGTACAGCCAAATTTGTTGTGATTTATAAGTTTGGTGAAACCGGACAATAATAACGCTAAGAAAATGAATGGAGGTTCTAAATTTTCTGGTGATGAGATAAGTTCGTTTGTGGGCCTTCTTTCGAAAACGAAAGACGTAATTCCTTGCGGGAATTTCACAAATAGGCGTAGGGATCTCAGCTTCTGAAACCTTCTTGATACATCCGTTGATGGTTGATTTTGAAAACCCATTTAAGTCTGATATTACCATTTGAACAGGTCCAGTACCATAGAATCGCAGATTTAAAAGTATCTGGTTTATTGGGGTTAATGGGCTGTTTCTGTTTGTTAGATACTGTTATTTTCATTTTATTCCAGACCTTTTAATGCTACTTTCTTGGACAACCTTAATCTTAAATTATTTTTATATCATTTATTGTGCGCTCAGAAAGTACACGTTCAGGCCGTAGATTTTCTAGCAAATCTATGAACAATACTTCCGCATAAAAATTATCTCCCATCTTCACAGCGAGAAAACGTGAACAGCAACCTTTACAAAAACTCCTGAATATTCCAACTACAGTAAACCTGTCTTTCATGAGAGACTCGTCAAATGGATTGACGACGTAAAATCGGCGCGTCAGTTTTGACGGCGAGTTTGACCATCGTTACAGTAAACAGACGTCGATGAAATGCAAAAATGAAAATTAAACGATCGTCATTGTCATAAACGATGTGTGTGTGTGTGTGTGTGTGTGTGTGTGTGTGTGTGTGTGTGTGTTTTGCCCGTCGGTTAAGTTAGTGTAAGTAGTTTGTAAGCCTAGGAACTGATAAACACAGTAGTTAAGTCCCGTAGATTTACTAACATTTGATTAAGAACTTATTTGATCTTAAGGGTAACATAGTGCCAGTGATGATGGTTTAATTTCCCTCGTAGCCAACGTCCGCGTGGCACTGGTCAAAATATGCCAACGTAATACAGACGTAAACTGTAAACGTTTTTGCGTAAATCCTACAACCGCAAGCCCTTAGCTTGTCCGTTGCGCTAGAGCGAAGCCGAGCGCAGCGGCAGAGCGACTGTCGGCGTTTGTGTGGGGCGCCCGGCGCGACCTCTGTCGGCCGACGTTGCTTTGTCTGGCCTGCGACATTCCTTTGTCTTCCAATATGTCCGCGGGCGCCGCGTCCACTCCACCGCTGCCCCGCTCGTTTCGCTACCCACGCGCCTCCTCCCCTTCCCCCACCACTCTCTCTCTCTCTCTCTCTCTCTCTCTCTCTCTCTCGGAACGACATAGTCCCACATCTCTCTCGCCGAGCCCCCTCGCCGTCCTCTTTTTTGTGTCGTTTTCTCGTCCGGGCCGAGGCTGCTGTAAAGTGATCGCCCTCTTGTGGAGAGCGCGAAGGATCGATTTCGTGTATCCAGGATTTTTTCATTTTCTTTCGTGCTCCAGCGGCATCGTTTTACATAGAAACGGATACGCGCACTCCTTTTCGCCTTGACTTTAAAGGCTGTCGAACAATTTTGTGTGAGGACGTCGCATGGAGGAGAAAAAAAAAAGTGGGCGAGAGGGGGGAGAGTGGAAGAAGGAGTGGATGAAAGGAGTTGGGTAGGCTGTCGGAAATACGGCGTGCAAAGAAAGCGGAGCCCCTGGAAAGTGAGGGGGGGGGGGGGGGGAGAGAGCTGTTCTGTGCAGATGGCGCCACCCCAGTCCTACCCGAGCTTGATTTTCTTTGCTCCGAATTTTAATTACTCCGGCCCTGTATAAACTCCCCCCCCCCCCCCTGTTATTCTTCCACAGTTTCTTCTGATAGCCGCCGATCAACTATTTGTATACCAGTGCCTTCTTTTCTCTCGATATGGAGATGTTCTTCGTCTCCTTTGGCCGTATTAATTTCTTACCGTAAGCAACAAAAGATGTTGTTCCAACTTTACTTGTTATTTTTTGTAGTCGTAACAGACATTCAAACAGTGGCCCGTGATTAATCTGAATCCTTCCGTCGCAGCCATGTCGGAGTTAGACTAGAGGAAAAATTATCTACCAGCAGTCATGCTTTCCCGACCTGCTAATTCTTTGTTTTTATCGCTTTATGAAAAGTTCTTATTCATTTATACTAGAGACATTCATATTTAAACTAAAACAAAGAAATTACACAAGTGTCCATTTCTCACTGTCTCGTCTATTTCAATTCAATTGTTTGTAGATGTAAGAGTCTCAAATGTGGGTTATTATTCCCTAGCCCCATGTTGAGATGCTAAGGACAACACACGGACACACACACACAACCGGCCCCGGTGGCCAAGCGATCTGCGGCGCGCCAGTCACAGTCTGCACGGTCCCTACGGTCGGGGGTTCGAATCCCCCCTCGGGCATAGATGTTAGTGTCTTCTTTAGATAAGGTAGTTCATAAGTAGTTTCCAAGTTTAGGGACTGATGACCCCGCAGTTAAGTCCCTTAAGCTTAACTAACAGTATTGATCTCACTGACTGCTGCTGAAGCAGAGCTGCCGCCTAGCGGCTGAGCACGCAATTAATATGCACCGATCATTCCTTTAATACGTGATCTATGGTGCACTTTTCTCCATTATCCGTGGCTTGGGCCTTAGTGACCATATGCCTGCTCTACACTCCTCCTCCATCGCTCCCGGTTGCGAGCATCTTGCAACCAATCACCTGCTCCTAGTCTCATGTCCTCGTTGTCTCTGTCAGCACTGTATTTCCGTAAAACACTTCACTCAGCCAAGATGGCTAAAAAATTATTTTCGTCCCTTAACCGGTATCGGTGAGCTCAGTCACCATCTTCAAAAAGTCCAGTACAATACCGCAAAAGTTATACAATGTCTACAAACCGCAAAGTTATTGTGGTATACAAATAAAATGACAGTTAACAAAACATGTCATTACCTTAGCGTCATATGTAAAAATAGAAACATAACCTTCTAACACACGTAAACATAAGTTTTTCATCACAGGGTGGTTCGTCATAATGAATAAAATGTGGTCTTGGCCCAAGCAAACAGGAGACTGAACAGGAAAACATTACACAACAGAGTTGCTACAGGTTGCCACTAGATGGCAGTGGTGTCAAAACAAAACAATATGAATGCAAATCCACCTTTAAAGAAACATTTTATTAATTATGACGAACCACCGTGTGATGAAAAACTTTAACAAGATGTTTACATGTGTTAGAAGGTTGTGTCTCTATTTTTACATATGACGCTAACGTAATGTACATTTTATTTGTATACCACAATAACTTTGCAGTTCAGGGTAATATGGAAAGAAGGATATTTTGTGTTGTTTTATGCTAAGGTTTTTTTTTTTTTTTTTTTTTTTTTTTTTTTTTTTTTTTTTTTTTTTTTTTTTTTGAGTCTAAATTTATTAGTCTCACGACAGTCTTGATACTACTACGCGACACCCTAGGGTGTCGCGACACCCAGTTTGGAAAGCTCTGAATTGTAGATGATGATGATGATGATGACCAGCCGATGGGACGACACGGAAGTTTTTATGGAATGCAAGCGATATTCGTGAAGTACGTCATCGTTTCCGCTCCGGTGGCGCAGTCATTTTCTGTTTTGATTGTAGCCAAGAGCACGGTTTAACGTCGGAGGCAATCAGGCACACGCTGGAGAGGCCACTCACACTCAACCTGGGAAAGCTCACTCTCGGCAAAGGGCAGAGAGACATCAAAATGGCCGCTAGCGCTTACGCGGCCGGCATAAACTGCATCCGCTGTGTAAACGCGAGGCTGCTGTGGCGCCACGTATAGCTGTTTCCTCTGTTTGCACGGCGAGCCGTTTGCTTTGCGCGCTGCGCTCTAAGGACACCGCGGACTGCAAAATCAACACGCGGACGCACGCTGCGATGACTTTAGAATGAATCTCTCTGCCTCTCCGCTCTAATGTCTGCCCGGGCGGGACTCGAAGTAGAGTCCTTACGTTTCGCGGACGCCTTATGTCTCTTCCCGCAGGCGCTATGTCGAAGATTTTACCCGTTCAGGTATTCAGTGTACCGGACGGATGTTGGTATTGTGGATGTTACGGAGTTTCGATTCCTAATCCGAAAGTTCGGAACTTCCGATTCATTTTGCTCCTTCGATACCGATTTCGGTTCCGATAAATTTTAAACGGAAGTTATATCGGAGGTTGATGTACAGTCACTACAGTGGCGGCGGCGGTCTCAGTCAGCGTGTACAACCATTTTCTTGTCAATTTTTTTCTCCATTATCCGTGGCTTCGGCCTTAGTGATCATATGCCTGCTCTACATTCCTCCATCGCTCCCACTTGCAGCCAATCACCTGCTCCTAGTCTCATGTCCTCGTTCCTTTTGTCAACATTGTCTTTCCATCTTGTCCGTGGTCGTCCCCGGTGTCTCCTTCCAGCTACCGTTCCCAGCAACACATCATGAGGGATCCTCCCTTCGCTCATCCTTGCTACATACCCAGCCCAGGTCAACCTTCTTTTCATTCTTTCTATAATGTCGGGCTGTGCGAAAAGCTCTTTTTATTCTTGGTGTTTTCGAATTCTCCATTCTCCTGTTGCTGGATCAATCACAGGACCATAGATTTTTCGGAGGATTTTTCGTTTGAAAACCAGTAGTTTCTGTGCATATGTTCTTCTAAGGGTAAGGCTTTCACAACCGTACATAATCACTGGCATAATAATACTTTGATAGAACTTGGTCTTGAAATTTCTTGTCAGGGACCTTTTCTTTAACACGTCCTGAAGGCTAAAGTATGCTCTGTTGGCTGCAACAGTTCTTGCATTTATTTGAATTTCACAGAGGTTCTGATCACTAAAGAGGCTACCAAGATATTTGAAAGTACTCGCCCTTTTGAATCGGTGATTGTCCACCGTGAGCGGGTCCCCATCACTAGCCGACATGTTTAGGACCAGGCATTGCGTCTTGTCTTCACTGACTTGCAAGCCTGCTTTACTGGCAATCTGGCAGTACGAGCTTGCCATTCTTCTCAGCTCATTCCTACTTCCGTCCAAGTTTTGACGTGGTGTCATTATTCACCATGATACCAGTTAACGAAGTTATGACTTTTATAACGGATATTTTCCCGGAAGATCTAACTATTCTTTTTAAACATTGCTTGACTTCTAGTCAGTTCCAGTGGGGCGGTGATTTTTATGAACAAGTTGATGGTGTTGCCATTGGTAACCCATTGGGCCCGGCGATTGCTAATTCGAACAATCGGCTTTAGGAATAGCAAAAAAGAAGCCAGTCCGATGGTATCGGTATGTGGACGATACATTCGTGGTATGGCCTCACGGTAAAGAAGCATTGGATGAATTCTTTTCTCATCTGAATAACTTAAATTTAAAAAATCCAGTTTACAATGGAAATGGAAAAAGACAGCGCAATGTCCTTCTTGGATGTTTTAGTTATGAAAGTGTTAGATGGAAAACTGAAACATCAAGTTTTTCGAAAAGCTACACACACAGACAGATATTTACATAAGAACTCTAATCATCACCCACAGCAGAAGAGACGTGTCATCAAAAGTCTCGTTGACAGAGCCAAAAAAATCTGCACTCCGGAACACCTGGATGCTGAATTAAAACACCTGAAGCAAGCTTTCTAGAAAAATGGTTATTCAGATAAAGAAGTAAACAGGGTTCTGCGACCAAATAATAATAGTGTAAAACACGTGATGAAACAAAGCGATGGAAGAACACAGTTTCCCTGCCATTTATCGGAAAAGTAACTGATCAAATAGGAAAAATATTACGCAAACACAACATCAGACCGGTTTTCAGACCAACTAAGAAAATATGTCAGGTACTACGTTCTGTGAAGGATAAACGACCTACTCTTTCTGCTTGTGGCGTTTATAAAATTCCGTGTACATGTGGTAAAGTTTATATTGGAACCACAAAAAGAAGTATAGAAACTAGGCTGAAGGAACACAAAAGTCTTTGCCGACTAGGAAAAACAGAGAAATCGGCTGTGGCAGAGCATGCTTTTCAATCTGGAAGTAATATAGTGAGGTTTTCCGAAACATCAGTTTTATCTACTATGGCGAATTATTATCCCCAACAATACAGGGGAGCAACTGAAATATATAAACATAAAGAAAATTTTAACAGGAAAGAAGAAGCTATGAAACTTAGCGACATATGGACAGTAGCTTTGAAAGATCGACAGGTTTTATCTCTGACCGATTGCAATCGATAGTGATGTTTTATCTTTGATAAGGACTATCTCTGCTGATAACGTGACAGCTTGACCACGCCCACTTTTCACAGTATATATGGCGCTCTCAGACACCCTACTCATCAGTCGGCAAGACTCAACGCAAGTAAGAAGACCTCTGAGGATGTCCGGCGCAGCTCTGGACGAAACGTTAGGTGAAACTGAAAAGTTTTATGGACCGCGGCCTTATAACCCGGAAGTTCTACCAGCAATTATGACATCCGGTCGTGAAAGCCTTCATTGCATTTCAGACTGTTGTTTCATCAGTCATGACACCTGCAGTTCCATTATTTGTTGGACTGTACTGGCTTATACCATGGCCGGCTGCTGCTGCACGTAGTGTGTCTATGCACAGATATCACTGCTCCCGCATTACCCAATATTCTGACTACAGCGTTCTAGTGTGCATTTGGTACACGTGTCCAATCATATCCGACAAACATGCTGTTTTGGAAAGTTTTTTTTTTTTTTCCTATTGAAGAATTTACTTAATGAGTACAATAGAGAAAAACGCATTCCAATCAGTGACGATCCTTTGTGATGGTGGAAAGTGAGTGCAAGATTTCAAATCCTTTACTCGACTGCCCGCCAATATTTGTAGTCTCCACCAAGCTCAATAGCCAGCGAACAACGTTTTAGTGTTGTTGGCCTAATCTGTGACCCTTTGAGGAGTAGATTGGACGGAGAAATAGCTGCGAGGTCTTTGTTTATAAAACATAATTCAGTTCTTTTGGAATCACTTCATTTGGGTTGATTTATTATTAGTGTTTGTCACTATTATTTCAAACTGCTGTATAAACTTCTTACAGCTATCACAATAAACATACCGTTTACTGCATTCCTCTATCCATCTTCGTTTTCGAGATATTTAATTTTGAAATCAGGGAGTCCTTTTCTGGACCCCCTGTAGTTGACATATTCACTGATAACTTCCGGAGCGTTAAATATCAGACGATGGTCCGTAAGATATTTTACTGTGATATTTTAAAACCATATTTCACGCGCCCTAAATGGATAACGTGGCCCACTAGACAGTTTGGGAACCACTGGTCGAGTGCCGGCAGGTGCGAGGAGAATAGACTGCCGGTGTGCGGCAGACGCGTCCTTTGATTTCCACGTGGCAGCGACGCTATCTGGCAGCCGGCGACAGCGGCCGGAGTAACTCAGGGCGGCCGCCCTATCTGCGTGACGTTTACCGCCCTCCTAAATCACGGCCCGCCAGCCCGGCGTCCCGGGTTCGACCCCGGCGGCGGCGCCTGCAACCGCGGCGCCGCACTAAATCACATTTACCCGCCGCCGCCGCCGCCCAGCCGTCGTAAAGCTGACATCACTACCTCGCGTCCGTCCCTGCCCTGGCCACACCTCATCGTAAGGCGCGCTAAACCCGATAACGGCATTTCAGTTCACAATATACAGTATTTTTCGATATGTCTCGCTGTCACAACTGCGTTTATTCCAGTTTTTTCTGTACTCATAACCGCGTATGAGTAAAGAAATGTGTTTGCATGAAATAGCTGCCAAAACGGGTCAACAGATATCGTACGAGAAGACGCAATACATGGAACGACAGACCAACAATATACACACAATGCATACGATGTATGGATCCATAAAAAGAACGCCGGCCGCGGTAGCCGAGGGGAATGAGGCGCTCCAGTCACGGTCTGCACGGCCACTACGGTCGGGGGTTCGAATCCCCCCTCGGGCATGGATACTTGTGCCGTCCTTAGGATAAGCTAGTTGATAAGTAGTTTGTAACTTTAGGGACTGATGACCCCGTAGTTAAGTCCCATAAACTATACCAACATAAAAAGAGTGGAAAAATTTAAATGCTTAGGAGAATATACAGGGTGTTACAAAAAGGTACGGCCAAATTTTCAGGAAACATTCCTCACACACGAAGAAAGAAAATATGTTATGTGGATATGTGTCCGGAAACGCTTAATTTCCATGTTAGAGCTCATTTTATTACTTCTCTTCAAATCACATTAATCATGGAATGGAAACACACAGCAACAGAACGTACCAGCGTAACTTCAAACACTTTGTTACAGGAAATGTTCAAAATGTCCTCCGTTAGCGAGGATACATGCATCCACCCTCCGTCTCATGGAATCCCAGATGCGCTGATGCAGCCCTGCAGAATGGCGCATTGTATCACGGCCGTCCACAATACGAACACGAAGAGTCTCTACATTTGGTACCGGGGTTGCGCAGACAAGAGCTTTCAAATGCCCCCATAAATGAATGTCAAGACGGTTGAGCTCAGGAGAGCGTGGAGGCCATGGAATTGGTCCGCCTCTACCAGTCCATCGGTCACCGAATCTGTTGTTGAGAAGCGTACGAACACGTCGACTGAAATGTGCAGGAGCTCCATCGTGCATGAGTCACATGTTGTGTCGTACTTGTAAAGGCACATGTTCTAGCAGCACAGGTAGAGTATCCCGTATGAAATCATGATAACGTTCTCCAGTGAGCGTAGGTGGAAGAACATGAAAAATACTAAAATGAGCTCTAATCTAGAAATTAAGCGTTTCCGGACATATGTGCACATAACATATTTTCTTTCTTTCTGTGTAAGGAATGTTTCCTGAAAGTTTGGCAGTACCTTTTTGTAACACCCTGTGTATATACGATGCGCGTCCAGAAAGTAAGTTCCGTTTGGTAATAATATGAAATTGTACACAGATACAGAAGAAATTTTTATTGCACAAATTCTACAAATCTTATTGCTACAAATTCTACAAATCTTAAAACTAATTTTCCACATAACTGCCGAAATTTTGTAGGCACTTGTCATAGCGTGCCACAAGTATTTGCATGTATCCTTCACAGAAGGTTGCCGCCTGTGTATTCAACCATATGGTAACAGCTCTTTATCATCGTTGAAGTGTTGACCACCAAGGACAGATTTTAGGTGTAAGAAGAGATGAAAGTCGCTAGGAGAGAGGTCCGAGCTATATGGAGGATGATCAAACAGGTCCCATTGAAATTTCCGTAAGAATTGTTTGGTCACATTTGGTGTGTGAGGTCAGTAGTAATATTTTATGATGTGATACTATAGAGGAATTTCATTAAAATTTCATATAACAAGTGTACAATTTTTATTGAATACAGAGATATTACTGTAAATATGAAATCCAAATAAACGCAGAGCAAATGTAAATCAAGAAATTTTGACTGATTTATTCGTCGGTTCTTGGTAGTACAACATTACACTTACTTAAAAGTAGAATTTTGAGTATCTTTTACACGGTTACCCGGTTTTCGGCTTACTAGGACATATTCAGACTTTAAACTACGTTGAAAACCGGTTATTTAAAAAAAGTCAATATGGTGATCTACCAAGAACCGTCGAAAGAATCAGTCAAAATATCCAAATCAGTTTGTTGTACAAACGAATAGCTGTATGTCTGTACCCAATAAAAATTGGATACACGTTACATGAAATTTTAACTGTAAATCGTCTTTATTACCATCTTCTAAAATATTTGCTATTTTTCCTGAAACATGCTGTAGTTAACAGGGGAAATATTTGTTTTTGGTGAGCGTTACTAGAAGCTTTATCAAAGAGAAAGGTCTATGTATAGACATCTGAGTTTGTTCATTATATACATAGGCGCCTCAAATCGTAGGGACTGGATGTATGTAATCGCATTTTATAATGAGGACGTTAACACATGTGAGCGACGTAGTTATGCATGAACTGCACGAACACAATTAAATACAGTTTTACAGTGGCAGTCTAAAACACAAAAGTTTTAATCATCACAATATATCATACAGTTTCGAAAAGTGATGTTAACGCGGCGATTCATTTGCTGTAAGTTGACAACAAACGAAGTAGATGCGTGAAGCAGACGACTTGTGAGGATCCAGGGTTTTAGGTTAGTAACCTCTTTGGTACGATTTGGTCGAACGATAGTTATTGTTGGCGTGCAGCGATAGCTGCTGGCAACAATGCTTAGCTTGGGATGTTTTTTGTTTGTTGGCCAGTGTGTGGCAGTCTCCCGCCGACCGCAGAGCGAGGCGGTAGTATGTTGACAGTGCGTCCGTAACCCGCGCTTAGCGGTGGCTAAAGTTTTTGCCCTTCAGTCGTATCGCATATGAGTTTCGGTTGCAGTTGCGTATTGAAATGTTTCAGTGTCGACTTGTAGACATTCATCGTAGTGGCACGCGGTTATTTAAACAGTGTATTTAAAGAAAGTTATTCCCCCCCCCCCCCCCCAACCAGGATTACACGTAAATTCTATTAAAAAAACACACACAGAGGATGAATAGAAAAGTAGCGTTTTGTTGCAATAAGAAATATAAGAATATAAAGTTATTCATAATTACTAGAGAGAAGCCGGCCGGAAATGGCCGAGCGCACTGAGGCGTCTTGCCACGGTGCGCGAGACTGCTCCCACCAGAGGTTCGAATCCCCCCTAGGCCATGGATGTTGTGTTCGTCCTTAGTTTAAGTTACGTTAAGTTCGATGTAGATCGTCGCTACATGAGCATAGTACTTAAAAAGCGTCGTAAAAAAAAAGTTAAGATGAAGGTTACATTCAAGCCCGGAGATGAGAGTCATTGGCCCGTAGACCCGGAGAATTCATTCCAAACCCGGGCACTCCGGGCGGCGCCCGGAGATCTGGCAACCCTAGTTACAGACTCAACAAATGCGTACCGTTTGAACGCTTCTTTATATTTGGACGGTCTATCGCAATGGGCGCTGCAGCTGACAACGACTTCCTTGTGCGTGTTGCACGTCTCGTATAGAAAGGGCTTTAGAAATACATGTTTCGTCATCGCCCGCAAGTTACTAACGGGATATTGTTTGCTTGCCAATGCGAAGACGACGATTCATCGAAAATTGGCGATTCCTACAAATTAGCTAAGAAGCACCCTTATCTCGTTTTTTAATTAAGAGAAACGTGGAAGAACACAGCAGTTGCTGCTCCTCGGCGCGGCTTCCTGCAGCGGAGCGGCAGTATCAGTTTTGCATTAGGTTTCTCCGGCGGGAGTCGTAAAAAAGGCCAATCGCGGGGTCGGTCGTATCCTCGGCACATCAAGAGAAAGCGCCGCGGATGACGGCAGGGTGGTGGGGGTGTATCGGCGGAGCACCTGTCGGCGTGCCGCCGCCATCAATCAATGGCAGCCGGCAGGCTTTTAGGAAATGAGAACTCGGCCGCCTCGCGCCTCGCAGACGTCGCCCCCGCCCCCACCGCGCCGCCTCCTGCGACATGACGTCACGAGCGCGTAATATTTTATTACGAGGTTACTTTGTCATCTCGCGAATGGACCTGGGAGCCGCTAGGCGCCGCGCCCTGACGCAATCCGTTACTGCGCGCTTCCCGGCTGCGCCCTCTCTGCTAGCGTCTACCAGAGACTGCCTACCACTACGTAAGCTCGTTGCTACACATAGAGACAGGGTTGCCATCGCTCGCTAGTATCACAGACAAATATATATACGTTACTCTGTGCTAGTATTAAGCCCTTTCTACACGGGAAGTGACAGCTTACGAGATTACTCTTGATGCACCGGTCACGCCGTCCGTGTAAACCACTTGCACAACATGCACTAAGGTTCCTATAAACCCGCATTTCCCCCCCAAAGCTGGCTTTTCTACAAACAACAAATTACAACAAAAGCTAGTACATAACATCAAGTGCAAGCATGACCCATATTCAGACTCTGGAATATATAAAATAAAATACCAAGAATGCTCCAAATTCTACATAGGACAAACAGGCCGAAATATAAACAACCGATGCACAGAACACATCAAAGCCTACACAAACACAAACACACAACATCAGCAATAGCAACACACATAAAAAACACAGGACACCCATTTAAAGAAATTGAGCAGAATGTCAAAGTACTTCACCGACTAGACAAAGGACATAAAATGGACCTATATGAAGAACTGTATGTGTATTCACATTATAGAAAATATGAAGACAAAATATTAAATGAAAAAGTGGAAATGTGAATCAGTAAATTTTTCCGATGTTTCGATAGCATACTCAAATAAAAATGTTAATAAGTGTAAATGTAGCACTATTGCCAGAATGCATAAATTAGGACAATGTACAAAAGAAAAATATCCTCTATAAAAACACAGAATACTCTATGGAAATATTGTTTTGATATAAACCCAGCTAAGGATTCCTTTGTAGCATACTCTTTAAAAATGTATCTTTGGTAAACTTAAGCTTAGAACATCTCTGTAACTGTTTATTTATATGTATGTTTGTTTTTCTGACAACTGATGAACTTGTGTGCAAAAATATTGTGTGTGATGTTTGACATGTGTGAGAAAATTGAAATGCTTTTTAAACGTGTTTCTATCTTCATGAGAGTTTTTTAATCGAATGCAAAAGCCGCGGCGGAGCGGCCGAGCGCATTGAGGCGCTATGCTACGATGCGCGACGCCGTTTCCCGTCAGGGGTTCGGATCCCCCCCTCGGGCATGGATGTTTGTGCCGTCCTTAGTGTAAGGTAGTTCATAAGAGTTTGTAAGTTTAGGGACTGATGATTTCGCAGTCCCTTAAGCTCTACAAACATTGAATTGAAAACGAAATAAATGTATCGTGATCATACATAAATGATAGAAATTGCATATGACACAAAACAATTAATTGAAATACGATAAGTGGAATGGAAATACAACGTTTCGAAAGTCTTTGTGTTGATAAACGGTATGTTTTGTCTTTCCGTCTGGAGAGAAAACGAACAGTGCACGCCATGTACAACTACCCATGGGAAAAGGCGCTATGCTACGACAATTCACGATTTATTCCACAAACTTCCAACAACAGGCCTTGCGCTTTTTTAATAGTCATTTCGTTGCGCGTACGCCGACAGATATTACGACGCCCCAATGAAGCCACTGTTCTAAAAAAAAATAAACCACGATCTGTACTTCATTTGTTTGTTTAACACTCAAAAATACAACGAACTGACATCGATTCTATCTTTGCAACGCCCCAAAGATATGATCACACCGGTAAGACCCAAGGAGGTAAGAATACAGGTAGACGCCCTTACGCTGAATAAGTGAAGCCTGCCTCCGCCATATTGCTAAGTTTTGGAGAAGTGTTCGTATTGTAGAGGTTATGTTTTATGTCACTTAAAACAGGAATAAAACGTCCGACGGGATGCCGTGATGTACAACGTATTAAAAGCGTGCAAATGAGCCGTTAAAAACTAAGTTTGCAAATATATTAAGACGAGTATTTATGACTATTTATTCAAGAAAGTATATTGTTTGAAAGTACATACTTTACAGTGACTGTAGTTTCAATGCATTAACTTAGTTTTAGCTTATAAATAGCATTCCAAAACTGACGAAGATGGCGGACAGGCTTCAACTGACGTATATGCTAGATAATGCCGTCTCCTTTTATTCTAACGTCCTTGGTAAGACCATGGAGGTAAGAATAATACGGAGGGACTTCTAAAGAAACAAAGGTTCATGTTAAATCTGCCTGGCTGTTTTAATCTTGTGTTCTAACCTCCTTGGCGTATTTGTTCGTTCCGTTATAGCGTATTTGGTTGCTAGGCTAATAACGAATGAATAAGCTGATTGTTGGAGAATCTAGAAACTGATTCGAGCTGAAAGCGCACTTCCAGTTTTTCTCAAATTCTGATATTTTCCGGTAGATTTTTCAAAAATTTTCTTTCATACAAACCTTTTCCTGTGAATTACGAAGAGAACAAAGGTAAGATCAGCGAAATCTGTGAAGCCATTCTCAAGTGATGCGCTTTCATACATGTGGCAATTCATTTTTATTAATGTAGATAATCACTTCTGCATGATTTTCCAAAATATACATAGGAATTGTTTGATGACTGAATTTTAATTTTTAGTGCTGTTATATTTAGTTCTTGGATATTCATTCATAACATTTTTAGCAGCCAGTTATGTGCAGAACAATTAGTTACATTGGAGCCACATGAGAAATCATGGTAATAAATTGAAATGCTCAAAGTTACTATCTTTTCCACATCTTTCCTCTGTGGACGAGGAAGCAGACTTACCACCTATCTTGGCTGTCCTGTCCTGTGCTGAAGTTTTTTGTATTTTTGAGAACGGACTGAAAAAAATAATAAAAATCCTTCCGTTGCAAATTGTGCAGCGACTGAAAGTCAATACAAATTTTTGTGGCAGATATTCTTTATGAATTCTCTTCCTGCAGCTGTGACACCCTGATCCATTTGCTCAAAGATGCTGCTCCATTTGAAAGTAACTATTTTAGAAGTATAATACGGTCATCCGAATTCATAACATATTTATTCGCACGCGATAGTTCATTGTCCAATACAGTACAGCCCATGCAACATTAAATAATCTCGAACCCGTCGCGCAAAAACGAAAATAATGGACATACAGATTGTGCATTCCTTTTCCACTGAAACGCAAGGATTTTTTAAATTACTCTCTCACCACTAAACCGATCGAGGAGGCGCGGTAATTAGCACACTGGATTCGCATTCAGGAGGACGGTTATTCGAATCCGCCTCATTCCATCCCTACACAGGTTTTTCGTGATTTCGCGTAATCACTTCAGATGAATTGCGGGATGGTTCCTTGAAAGGGCCCCATTTTATCGCCCCCCCCTCCCATATTTTCGGAACTTAACAACAATAAAAATTGAAACTTTGGCCATAAGTACCAATATTTTTTCAGTGTTTATCAACATAAAATACGAACGCTGAAAATTATTTTCCCTAAATAATTTTTGTTTCTTCTATTTTTTACGTGATGCTCAATGCTATTTGAAGATTATTTATACGACTTATTTGTCTGAAATGTCTGTAACAGCAAACAAAACCTTTATAAATTTAAGATAGTTCAAACTAAAAAGAAGTCTTGCACTGAGAAGTAAACACTTTGTACCATAAAATTTATAATGATAAAAAACAGTCTTGGTTGCACAAAACTATGTTTCATTTATTTATACATGATGCGTTTCACCCCTTCCGCGGTTGTAGCCGGGAGCTGCTCTTACGTGATTAAAGGTTCTATTTTATTGAATTTAATAATTTGACGCTCTGTAACCTCAGAGATAAGTAATTTTATTTGTTGAACTCTGCTCTTTAGAGGTATTTATTAGTTTTATCTTCATTACCCCCACGCCAAAACGTGAATGTAGTCATGTGGCCTGCAGTTTTATCAGTCTGCACCTTCCCTATTTCTAATACTTCTTGCTTAGAAAAGATTTAACATATTTTTAGTTCTGCTTTTAAGCAAGTTTGTATATTTTTCCCCTATTTCAACTTCTGATGATACCCTGAAGAGGCGAATCGCGTCATGTATAAATAAATGAAACATCAATTTTGTGCAACCAAGACTGTTTTTTATCAAAATATCTATTACGGTAGCTGTGCCAGCGCCCAAAAAATATGGTGTGGAGTGATTTTAGGAAAATTTATGAGCCTGCAGATCTTTCATAGTAATAAGTATTCCGAATAAAGTCGGATGACTACTTTCACATGTATTAGGCTGATAAAAGTTTGTTGTCAGTAGCAGTTCAGTGCCCATTACATGAGTCTGCGTGTGAACAAACACCATTTTGTAGGCTTACCAGCTTCGGATCTTTCAGCCTATTTTCAAATCAATTAAATTAAGTTCTACAACACACCCGTTGGCTACATCATTTTTCTGGGTTGACAGCAGATCTTTCGCAGGTATCCATGCGTTACTTTGTAGAGCCAATGGTTTTGTTAGCTTTTCATCGAGGGAAACAGATTTGTTTGTAGCTAGGGCAAAGAGGCGATTAGTTGTGACGAAATGCCCAGTATCATTCTTTACAGTATTAGGTTGAACCTTTAAGTATTTTTAGAGCCACCAATAAAAACTGAATCAACAGTTCTTTTGCCGATAGTGATGTAGCGAAGATTACATTATGTAACGAAGTAGAGTGCTTCTACCTTCACCTAGAGTGCAGTGACGAGGACAACGGATAGTCTCGCGGATGTGGCAAAAACATGGGAAGGAACCTCACAACTTCACTACGTCCTGATTCTCGACGTTGACGAATTACAGTGCTTGAAATAATTTAAATCGAAAGTTTACTCGCAATATCGAATTTCCAGCTCCTGTGTTAGGTATAAATGTACTGCCCATTAGAAACATACGAAAAGTTGTGCCTAGCTGCGACTCGAACCGCTATTGCCCGCATTTCGTCATCGGTCGCCTTCTTTCGGTTATCAGGGCACGTTTCCAGGACCGACCGAAATATGTGTGTACCACTTGTTGGATCGCTCTTTCAATGAACTCAGTTCTCCTAGCCAAGATGTCAAATATAAGTAGAAGTCATTGTCGAAAATGATGAATGTTCATAAAGTTTTTCATACAAAAATTGAAATTTATATCAGTCGTACTCCGGAACCATGTAAATTCAATGTTACGTTGCGTTTATAAAGTTAAGACTGCGGTGTGTAATAGTCAGTTTGGTGTAAACTTCTGAAAACACTTATATCGTTGAGATGAGAAATAGTAATAATAATAACAGCGCCATGTATCCTTTGCTTTTTAGCCCCCATGAAAGCTCGTGTAGTACTTTTGGAGATTGGCCTTTGCAGATAGTGATTGCTTTTAGACAAATGTTTAAATTATGATATCCGTATTTTCTCTGATCCGATTTTGATGAAACGAAACGTGTATCTAACCGCACGATCTGCTAAAGCTACGGCTGAAAATCCTACGAAAATTCGTCAAGTACTTTTGGAGATAAACGTATTCTAAGAGACAGACAGACATATCCGTCGTAGATACGAAATTTAAATTACGGCTTTTTTCTCCGTGATCCCCTTTTTATGAAACAAAGTTGTCCCATGTAAATCCGTGACGTACTTTAGGAGATTAGAGATTTGTAATAGATAGCTGTACACCAGGGCTTCGCAACGGATATTAAAGAAAGGATACAATCACTTGTAGAGAACTACATCATAGTTATGAGCATAAAAGAAGCAGCATTGCCTTCTATTTGTTATTTGGTGTCCTACGTAACTAACAGGACCTCTATTTGTTCTTTACTCTACGAAACCGTTTTCTAGGCACTTCTAAAGAGAAGAGATTCAAGATCTAATAAGCACGCACCGAAATCAGAGAGGAAACTACATAAATTCGATTTTCCTTGCAAAGAACTCTTATCAAAACATAAATAGCCGCGAAGGAACGTCGTTACTTCTTAAATTCAAATAATACCACTTCTTTTCTTTCCATGACATTGCAAAGCATATGGGATACAGCTGGGTTAAATTTTACTTGCAGTGTCAGCTGTTTAGTTTGCTATCGTTGGCAACGAACTATTCGCTTTAGGAAAATTATTAATTTACAGCATAAATTATTTATTTAATCGTACACATAAATAATTATTCCCCTCATTCTACGCGACTGATTTTTCAAAAAGCGTCGAACGGCCGTTGCCAACATCAGCGCAGTACACCGATGCTGTAAGTAAAATTGTACCCCTTGTTGTAGTGTATTACACCACAATTATGAGAATGAAAAACGAAGCATCGGCATCTGTTAGTTAATTGGTGTGCCATGTAACTAACATCTCGTCAATTCGTTCTTTCCTGTACTATGGGGTTTTCTACGCATTCCGAAACATAACGAACTCAAAATCTAATGAGGATAGGCCTACACCGAAATCAAAAAGGAAACTACATAAATTCGATTTTCCTTGCAAACAATTGTTGTGTAAATATATATTCAAAGAATTCACATTAAGGTAATTTTGGACCCGGCAATGAAATTTGAGCAGCATATACTTATATATGACTTACGAACTTTCCTTCACAGACATACATTAACGTATGTTTACAGTCTGTGTAATGCCTGTGTAGTTAATGTATGTCTGTGTTTTCCTTTGAATCTATCTCGCTTTAATAATGATACAATGACCATATTTTCACATGTACGATAAACTTCGTAAGTCTCGGAGTACGTAGCTTTTCCTAAAAGTATTTGGAACAACTGCATTTAATGCGGGCCGGCTATTACTCGCTAGGTGGCGTAAACACAATTCTTTTCGTTCCCTGTGAGTAGGTTTGCTGTTCCTGCTCTACGGTTGGCAAGTTCTTGATGTACCCTTGTCCGGTTAGTAAGTTAGGAATCTTCTCATTCCCTGTCAATCGGTACACGCGACGCCACTTAGCGAGCGCTAGGCGGGCAGCATTAAATACAGTTCAAACATTTATTTATTGTTCTAGAAAAGCTAAAATAAATAATACAGACACAGATGTTAGTTACTCACCTAACTGTAATGCGATACTATGAATTACGAAATTTCTGTCACAGACATACATTAATGTATGTCTTGAGTCTGTCTATTGCAGCGAGTTCAAAGATAATATGAAGATGATACTATGTTTTATGAAACCGAGACGCTCGACGTATAGGCTATTTGTCTCTCTAGTCCAGTTGTCAGTGTTTTGATCCTAAGCACTACAGTCGTCTTTCCAGTGTTTATGCCGGCCGCGGTGGCCGAGGGGACTGAGGCGCTTCAGTCACGGTCTGTTCGGCCACTACGTCGGGGGTTCGAATCCCCCCTCGGGCATGGATATTTGTGCCGTCCTAGTTCGTGAGTAGTTCATCAGTAGTTTGTAAGTTTTGGGACTGATGACCCCGTAGTTAAGTCCCATAAGATTTACAAACATTTGAACATTTTTTCCAGTGTTTATATTGAGATCATTGGTGTATTGCCAGCGTAGTTAATGCTCAGTTAATGTATCTATGTGTTTCCCAGTGTTTTATCTATAATCTTTGAGCATCTGTTGATCGTCGTATTGCTCCACATTTTACGGACTTTTGTTCCCCACACTCACTCACCGCCACACACCGCGACCAAAACACCATAGTGCACGCCGCGAACCTAAAGGCTACTCTCATGCATAACCGCCATTGGTCTGAAGTGAATAATTTTGGCTACCGAGTGAAATATACGGACACACGTCCCACGTTCCATTTATATATATTGCTAATAGATACAATTTGTTACGGCCGCCGAGACAGGTCAGCCCGTATTGCCTCATGCCTGCAATCGGTCACGCTTTGTCCTCATCACATATTAGCGATTTAGAAAGCAATTGCAACTATTATTCCGAACATCTCTGTGGCACCATATACTGGCATGAACTGCTACGTTCAGGAGTGACTGCATTAATTTCCATATGTTGATTAATACGTGCAAAAATTGTAAGAAATTTGTTTTGGAATGCTTATGTTGATTAATACGTGCAAAATATGGAAAGAAATTTGTTTTGGAATGCTTTTATTCAGACACTAAGCTACCTTACAAAATATATTACATTTAAATTTGACATGAAATGTGTCGTGACCATTTTTCCAATCTGTATTTGGGAAATAAAACTGTGGAAACCTCTTACTTGTTTTTTTTTTAACCAAACTGAGTAAATAACTGATATGACCTCTGTGAAGACTCCATGAAAATATATTCCTTTTTACAGATTATTAAAGCGAAATGATTTGAGCTGGGTTGGTTAATTTAGAAGTAGTAAGTATTTTTCATAGCACAATTAAAATGTTAGGGGAACTTAACAATGTCTGAATGTCGTATGTTTACAATACCTGCCAGTAGCAGAGTCTAGAAACACCCAGTTAAAATCTGCAAATTTTCCAGTATTGGCAAACGCAAAAGCTGTTTTCAAATGTTTGTAAACCTATTGGGCCAAACAGCTATGGTCATCAGTTCCTAGACTTACAAATTACTTACACTGGCTTACACTAAGGACAACATACACAAGCATGCCCGATGGAGGACTCGAACCTTGCGCGGGAATGCCCGTCCAGTCCGTAGCATGACACCTTAGAACGCGCGGCGAGTGCTGTTTCTCATCTTGTTTCCAATATTCAGTCAGCTCCAACTACTTGAATAAGGAAGCTAAATGTCTCCAAATCCTAAATGTTTATATGGCACATAAAGACTTCGGTGCCTTTTCATTCATTCTCCCTTTCTATGGAACTCGATTGCTTATTTGTCCTGCGTCTTCTGTCACCGGTTCAAACTGCACTACTTATTGTTATTTTGAGTGCTGCGCACGCCTGGGAAAGATATGTCCTGTCACATTTTGCCATTCATTCATACAATCACAATGCATAAAACATGTATCTATATCTCTTAATACATTATCGTTATGGGCTGTAATCCATTCACAATGTATGGGCACTTGTATTTTTTCCGGTCCTTTAATGTTGAGTTACACTCACATACACACTGCACAGAACGCAATGAACGTCACGGTCAAATTCTACGTTCCGCTGTGCGAATTATGCGACTGCCCGCCAGTTGCTTTGTACAGTTTTAACAATTTGCATTTGCAGCTCTTTCCTGTGGCTTTAAACGTGCAACACTGTAACATTAAAGTTATAATGTGTCGATACTAATTGATGGTTACGGGTCGATCCATTTTAACGAAACACGAGCGCGATTGAAAACAGTGTACGGCCAAAGAAAATAAATTATTCCCGATTGGCAGTCGCATCACGCCACCGCAAGTAGATAGCGGCGCGAGTAAATGAGTGGGAGATAATTCGTCGTGTTTTGTCGTTAATTTGTTTCCATCGGCGGCTGCCATAACTGAAATAGCGCAGCCCTCGCCTTGCAGGCATCAACAAAATGCCATTTGTGAAAACTGTATCACCCGGATGTACAACTGCGCGCAAAATGAAATTTACTGTGCACATTATGCGCCGAACGTCGAGTGACGTTTTGCGTCATCAGAACCACATAAACTTGTTTCGATAGGTGGTTTTGTATCTTTTTGTTTTTCAATTTTCTGTCAACGGTAAGCGTCTGCGGTGTACGAGGTGGTACTGTAAGTAACTTGGTTCGATATGAGAAACAACAATCCGAGTATTCTAACCAACCTTTGTTTTTCGATGAAATACCAAAAAATGTTCAAATGTTTGTAATTCTATGGCACCAAATTACTTTGGTCATAAGTCCCTAGACTTACAAGCTACTTACAGTAAGTGAAACTAACCTAAGGACAACACACACATTCATGCCCGAGGGAGGGTTCGAACCTCCGACGCGGGAGGCCTCGCGATCCATAACGTAGCGCTCCAGACCGCTCGGTAACCCCTGCGCGGCGATGAAAGTCCCCAAAGTTCAATGCACTTAGTCCGGCTTTCCAGGTTCGAGATTCCTTTTTTAAAGTAACTTTGTTTTCAAAGCCCTTGACGTAGTCATTGACCGTCTAAATGGCTTCTTCCTTAGTCACAAATTTTTGTCCAGCCAAGAAAGTTTTTAATCTAGAACTCAAATGAAAGTCCGAGAAGGGACGATTCAGGTGAATAGGACAGATATGGTAGCAGCAGAAAACTATGGAACAAACTGCTTGAATGTGCTGGTGCGTTATCGTGATGAAAAAGCACCTTTTTCTTGCCATTCCAGGACGTTTGTCCTCGATAGCTGCTTTGAATTTGTCTAGAAAGAACGCATAGTGTTCCTCAGTGATGGTTTTTCCGTTTTCATGGTAATCTATAAGAATACCTTTAGCAGCCCAAAAGAATGACGCCATCGCCTTCCCGCCGAAGGGTTTTATTTTGCCCATTTTTGCAGCTCGTTCTTCTCTTGCAGTTCTTTGTTTTGAATATTGCTTTGTTTCCGACGCGTAATGGTGAATCCAAGTTTCCCATGGAAACAAAACGACGAAAAAAATAGATTTTTCTTGAGTAGCTGTAAACATGCAGCAGGTGCTGGCATGTGATTTGGTCTCACGCTCTTTCACTCGCTTGTCTTCGAAAACAAAATTACCAGTTCTGTCGATGTTTTCCGGTATCACAGCTGTTTTTGAGTCCCAGGTCATGGTGCGTCGAAGGATACTTGTCGTGCCTGATAGTGGATTTTTATACTTATTTACAGCTGTAAAAATGAACTTTTTTAAAGCTATATCTAGTTGTGTGTGTATTATACCTGAAAGTCGTATATCTAGTTTAGACATTACTCTAGTTTTGCATTGTATGTCCATGTAGGACCATTTTTCCAACGCCCTACTTGGGTAGCGTTGTCATCTGCAACCAAAATAGAATTATTTGGTTACAACGCTACCAATGTCGAATGTTGGAAAAAATGGACCTACATTACCACACAATGTAATACTAAGGTAGTAACCGAACTAAACATACTAGTTTTCGGACTAATTTTCACACTAAGGTTAATAGCAGCTGTAACACATTTGGGTAACAAACAAACAAACAAACAAACAAAAAAAGGTGGTTGCACATCATGCGGACGTCGTACCCAACATAGTCTTTTTTTGTGCTAAAATCTCACAATTTCCGGATTGAAATTAGTCCATCTGGTCGTTGCAAGAGCAAATTTAAGCGGCCTGCCAATGAACATACGAGGGTTGGAACTTAAATAGTGGCAAATTGCTGTGGAGACATTATGCAACGGAATCTACTATTGTCGCTGATAGCACACGTTGTTGACATATCCATATTACCTCCGAGCGAATGGACTCGTCCGCCTCCCATTACGGTCGGGGGTTCGAATCCCCCCTCGGGCATGGATATTTGTGCCGTCTTTGGTATAAGGTAGTTGATAAGTAGTTTGTAAGTTTAGGGACTGATGAGCCCGTAGTTAAGTCCCATAAGCTTAACAAACATTTGAACATTTGAACTCGTCCGCCTCACGTCACCGGCGCGCGCACAGCCGTGGGAAAATTACGTTCCTTCATGGCAGAACGTTCGTTCTTGGAGCAACACCTAGGACCAGTTTTGTGAAAGAAGCGGCAACACTTTCTGCGCAACCCAACAATCAGTTTGCACGACCATGCGCGAGCTGTGACTGCTCTGTTCGGTCGATGGGGCTGGGAAGTACTGTACCATCCACCATTCTCCCCGGATTTAAGTCCTTTTGACTTTGATTTGATTCCGAAAATGAAGGAACCACTTCGTGTCATTCGCTTCAGAACTGTTTCAGAGATTTGACAGGCAGTAGACCGCTCAATTCGCACCATCAAGAGAACAGGCTCTGCTAACGGTATTACTACGCCTTCCATATCGCTGCAAATGGGTTCTACATAATGTTGGTGACTAATTTTAAGGATAGTATCAGTTGCAAACATGTAACGCTTTTGTATCGGTTGTAAGTGAATTTAAGTTCCAACCCTCGTATTTCTTTCTGCAAATTATCGTATTCCGGAATAAATATAGGGAGTTACAAACTCGACGTACAACAGCACTACTCCAGCCACTAAGCAGTGAGCACTATCTGGCGTCCAGAGCTATCAGCCAATCAGCCAATCAGTGTGCTCTCCCCTCCCCGTCTCTCTCTCTCTCTCTCTCTCTCTCTCACACACACACACTAGCAGCCTTGGCCATCGCAGCGCCAGAGAAAGAAGCGGTCGGGCGTACACAGCCGTGCGTTGTGCTAACGACGTGTAAGCCCGGCCCGGCGCTGAATAATTCATGCAGCCACCGTGAAAGAAAACTTGTGCTCCGGAAGGATTATCTGTTTGCTGGCCGCATTAGGCCGCTATCCCTACAGCGGACTCGATCCTCGTGCAAATACCCTTCCCATCTCTCTCTCTTTTTTTTCTCCTCCCGCTGCCCCAGTCGACATTAATCCACTTCGACAGCGAGGTGTTTGGGATGATACTAACTTAATCTTTCCCAGGGGAGGTGGACAGTCGCCACTCGCTTTTATTTCCTCGTAACCGTGTTGTGAGATTTGAGCTTTCACTCTGATGTAGTGTGCGAGCGATCATCTTTTTGTAGTGTACAATAAAAAACATTGTTAGCATCTCGTCAGTTTGATGAAATATAAGCTCTACTGCTAAAGGCACCAACGAAACGAAGCAAATGGTTTATCAGCGTGATTAGAATAAAAATGCCAAATATGGAAATTTCTGTGTAGGAAGGCGCGATCAGACACTAAGGTCACGGGGTCCGTATTCGTGTAGTTTGCCCTGTTACAAATTAGTAGCGTGCCGTAATTCTGATACATGCAGTGGCGGCTGGTGATAATGTGCTGCAGCACACTGCAAATATGTTTCTAAAATTATGCCATTTCTCTTCGAATGCAAGCGAGAAATCGCTACAAAATTACATCCTTTCTCTTGGAATATGAGCCAGATGTCACAATAGAATTATGCCAATTCCTTTCCAATGCGTATTAGAATGCTAGTAATAAGGATGAAAACTCATTCTGGAGTGCTCTCGCCTCGATAGCTGGAAACCAGCTCTGTGTGCTGAAGTGGGATTCAGCCGCGCTAGGTTCTAGTGAGTGCGCAGAGAGGCGGCGCAGTCGTCTTTTGGGTAGTGCGCATGCGCAGACGTGACGTCAGGCCTGGCTACTTACGTGTGCTGAGACCGACTGCAGCACCAGATCAAAATTTCCAGGGGGGCGCAGTAAGCGATGCGCAGAAGCAAACGCGTTTTCGCCGTTCTGCGCATGACGTCACTGTGGGACACCTGGGAGCCAAACTATATGCAGAGTTGGTTGCTAACTCGTGCGCGTGTGTGTGATACCATTTCTGCTGTGTTTGCTTAACCCTGTCATTCCCACATTATGAATTCAGCTTCGGAAAAAATAAAATTCAGTGTTATCTGTATTGACACGGTGCACTAAAGATCAAAATACGTTTTTTAAAAGTTTTGGTCGCACTATTGATTGTTTATGTCATGTATGCTATGCACAACACAGACGTTTGTATCGAGGTGTTTTATTACTTGGGACGTTATTTTGTTTATGGTTAACACTGTCAGATCAATAATGCTAGTATAATCTTCGCCACAGCACCAAAGGCAATTCACTGCTCAAATAAAATAACATGCGCCACGCTCGCGCTCCTAATCACAACCACGTACAGACGGCTACGTAACACAAACTACCAGACGGACAGGTTAATGCCTCAGAAGTGGCTACACGCCGTACCGAGCGGCAAAATGTCGTACTACAAGCATGTTATTAATCAACAACAATGCGACGTTAAGGATTGATACACAAAATACGGTATAAATCAGCTTTTAATACATTGTTGTCGATGAACAACACTGGGAAGTAAAGGGTTAAATAGTTTGTTTCACTTCATAGTTTGGAAGTAAAAAGTTCATAGTGGAAAGTATATTGATTTCCCAAGTGCTTGTCGCGCGTGCTAAAATTTTTGCTTTAATTCTTTGAAATACTTCTGTTACTATTTATACAATGCCAGGCTGTGCTATTACGGGTTGTAATTCTCACAGCGGGAACACAAAGGGAACTGAAATAAATTTTCATTTTTTTCCTCGAGATGGAACATTAAAGAAAGTGTGGCCCTCCAAGTGCTACAGGAAGGACACTGTAAACGTTGCACATTCTCGAATACGCTCCCGACATTTCAATGAAATCGATTATGTAAGGGATTTACAGCCGGAGGCGCTTAATTTGTCCCGGAAAAAAGTGTTTGAAACATTCCTGTTCTTTTAAAGTCAGCAGTTCATATTAAAGAAATTGTCAATTTGTTTGTGATTTGATATGTTACTGATACGTATTGCTTAAATCTACGATAGAATATGATCCAGCACTCTTAACTGCAATATTTTACAGCAGAATAGCACTTTGTATTTAAGGCAGAAACAATTTTCGTGAAAAACTTATTATAAATGCACATTCCGTGCCATAGCGGACTATGCCTGTGCAGGCCGTTTGGGAGCGCGCAGTCCCACAGTGACGTCACAGCGCTAGCCAATGGCAGAGCAGAGCGCTTACTGCCCAACCTTATATTTATTAACCTTGAAAATTTCTCTTCGCGCTGCGTGTAACGGCTGCGGAAGAATAGTATATGAGGAATATTGCGGTATACAGAGTCAAATAGCGCGCTGGCTCAGGCGTCTTGCGTGATGTCTCTCAAACCTACCTGTGTGAGGCTCGTATTCACACACCTCTGAGTCTAAATTTTTAATTTCTGTAAATAAAATTAATATTTTTTAAACGTTATATTTACTACCTGCAGTGAACACATGCAGTTGGCAGCGCTGTTATAGATTCCCCTGAAGGTCTTACTGTCAACACAGTATTAATTGATATTTAATTAAAGGCAATCATACAAAGGTTGACTTTTTATTTTAGTATATTTTGTTTCCTGTTTATTTTTGTAATTATGTAGCACACTGGTCAAATTTTGTACGAGCCGCCACTGGATACATGGTCTATGCAACTTCACCCGCCCGCCACCTGTAGGGCTAGTTGCACGTAAACACAAGCAGAAACTCAGCTGGAAAATTAATCTCATGAAAAAATCTGCTAAGTTATTAGATTTCTGTGGGTGAAATATGTCACCGCGCCTGAAGTTTACCGGTACGTAGTAGATATTTGTTGTGAGACCGTAATATATCGTCCTCATGTCACATGTAGCCAAGACCACGCGCTCGTTGAAGCAGTTTCGCTGGGACATGATGGACCACCTCCTACAAACTGGACGTGGCACCTTTCCCCTCACTTTTAGGAACGTCTATTTTTTTAAATACATTTTTGGAATGGAACACCATTATCCTATTCTACATGATTTCCGATAGCAAAATATATTCTGCTTGACGGGTCTTTCGTATTTCAGGCAAAACTCAGAAGCGAACTATGCTAATTAAGAAAGATCCCACTGTCTATAGAATTTGTAAAGAAGTAGACCTCTTTTTGAATTTTTCAGAATTACTCATTGTATCATGTTCTTTATCCTATCTTTGGTTTCTGAAAACAGTTTTAATGGTTTGCGCTTATTCATTATTAACACACTGTAATATAGAACAATCTGCGGTCAATTCAGTTCATAATGAATGTTACACAAGGAACAGGGGCGCCGACTCCGTGGGTGCTCCGGGGCTCGTGCACCCCCCAAGAATTTTTTGGGAGTGCTGAGCAACCACATAAAATTGAGGTCGAAAATAAAATTGCAAATAAATTTTTAAAAAATCGGGAAAAATCAAAACTTACCTTATGACTCAAGAGGCAATGCAAAACGTGACCATAGCGAGAGACGATATTTCATACGTGAAAGAAATTTATCAGTTTTGTACGCGGGTCCCCAAGCGAGTAGTAATGAGTGTCCGTGTTTTACCCACTATGCTTTATTCATCCTGAAGCACGTGGGTCCTTTTGACTTTTCAGGTGTACGCATTTATGAACATTCAATTGTATTCTTTTAAGAATTTAGCTTGAAGAATCTAATGCTGATGCTAAAGTTAATCGTTTTTCATTATCTTTGTCACTTCCCTTGTTATTAAAATTATAGATTCAGTTGAAGTTTGTAATGATTTTCTCTCAGGCTTAAAAAAACCTTGGACTATATTGATACTGTCAGAGATGTCATGAAGTTATCTCAAAGTGATGAAAGTTTCGATGAAGTATACAACTCTTGCTTGAAACTTACCAAAATAAATAAATAAATAAATAAATAATGATGCTGGGCTTCAAAGTCTCAAAATATTTCAAAGATTCCTTTAAACCTTGCTGACGGTGCTCTACCAAACGCTTTTGTCAGAAAGAATACTTTCGCACAAAAAGTGTTAGATTAGTGTACAGTGAAAAATTATTTCATTGGTCATGTAGAAGTTTTGGGAGTTTACATATATCGAAATATCCACTTCGGCCAAATAGATCGCTTTATTGTAGTGTGTCTGCACGGCTACTACGGTCGGGGGTTCGAATCCCCTCTCGGGCATGGTTATTTGTGCCGTCCTTAGTCTTAACTAGTTCATAAGTAGTTTGTTTAGGGACTGATGACCCCGTAGTTAAGTCGCATAAGCTATACAAACAAAACATATTGTAGTGTCCTAATGCAGCCTTGCTTTCCTTGGCTTCCTCCTCCTTCTTCCTTCTATCTTTAAAAGGCCAGACAACTGCCTATTTACTTTTATCAAGTATTGCTCATTCAAAAATGCATGAACATGATTTTCAGGAGGGTTGATTTCGAACATTTGTGAACCGTGATGTAGAGCACCCAAACTGATTTTCTAAAGTCGGCGCCTCTGACAAGGAATGTTCAAATGTTTGTATAGCTTATGGGACTTAACTACGGGGTCATCAGTCCCTAAACTTACAAACTACTTGTTTTTGTTGTTATGGTCTTCAGTCCGGAGACTGGCTTGATGCAGGTCTCCACAATACCCTATCCTGAGCAAGCCTTTCCATCTCCTCAAAAGAACGACAACCCACATCTACTTGAATCTGTTTACTATACGCGTCTCGTGGTCTCCCTCTGCTATTTTTACCACACACACTTCCCTCCAATGCTAAATTTACGATTCCTGGATGTCTAAGAATGTGTCCTACCAAGCGATCCCTTCTTTTGGTCAGGGTATGCCAAAAATTCCTTTTCTCACCAATTCTGTTCAGTACCTCTTCATTAGTTATGCGATCTACCCACCTAATCTTCAGCATTCTTCTGTAGCAGCACATTTCAAAAGCCTCTATCCTCTTTCTGTCCGCACTGCTTACCGTCCATGTTTCACTCCCATAAAAGGCAACACTCCACACAAATGCCTTCAGAAAAGACTTCCTTACACTTAAATTAATATTCGATGTTAGCAAATTTCTCTTTTTCAAAAATGCTTTTCTTCCCATTGCCATTCTGCATTTTATATCCTTTTTACTGCGACCATCATTTGTTATTTTACTGCCCAAGTAACAAAACTCGCCGCCGCGGTGGCCGCGGGGACTGAGGCGCTTAAGTCACGGTCTGCACGGCCACTACGGTCGGGGGTTCGAATCCCCCCTCGGGCATCTATATGTGTGCCGTCCTTAGTCTTAGTTAGTTCATAAGTAGTTTGTAAGTTTAGGGACTGATGACCCCGTAGTTAAGTCCCATAGACTATACAAATATTTGAACATTTTTTTTAAACAAAACTCATCTACCTCCTTTATTGCTTCGTTACCTAATCTAATTCAGCATCACCCGATTTTCTTAGACTGCACTCCATTACCCTAGTTTTGTTCTTGTTAATGTTCATCTTATAAGCACCTTTCAGCACACTGTCCATTCCGTTCATTTGCTCTTCCAGTCATGAAGACTAACTACTTATGAACTAGCTAAGACTAAGGACGGCACAAATATCCATGCCCGAGGGGGGATTCGAATCGCCGACCGTATTGGCCGTGCAGACCGTGACTGGAGCGCCTCAGTCCCCTCGGCCGGCTCTCTGAATAGGAACTCGATAATTTTAACATTCAATAAATTTCACTTAGGCGTATGCTTTGCAGTACTGAACCTTCACTTATTTTATCCGTTTCAGGCTCTGCACGCACTTATCTCATGTTCTTTGCTTCGGACCCCCTCACTGAAAGCCGGGCCGGCCGTGTGTTTCAGCGGACAAGCTGCCGGAGGGCTTCCCGCAGATCACGCAGTCGCCCAGCACCAAGGTGGTGGAGATCGGCCACAACGCCGTGCTGCTGTGCTCGGCCACGGGCGTGCCGCCGCCGCGCATCTACTGGGTGCGGGACATGCTGCCCGTCGACACCGCCGCCAACCCCCGCTACTCCGTGCTCAACGCCAGCATGCCAGGTCAGCAACTCTCCACTGTCTAATTCGAGGCTGTTCACGTGCGTGGTTATGGTATAAAAAAGGTAAAGCAGTCCACAATCCGAATATTGGTTTGAACACCACAGTGCTTTACTAGGCACGCTCCTGTTTGGAGGTGGTATGCCGTTGCCTTCCTCCGACCTTCGAACTAACTTACCCAGCCAGTTAATAGGGGGACCTACAGTTTAACGTGGGTTCCGAACCACGGTGCTACTCGGTATTTTTCACATCAGCAATACTGCCAGAGGTAAAAGAAGTGGAAAGTGACAGATAAAAATCCTAGGACCTGGCGGGGATCGAACCCGCGACCTTCGGATTTGTATTCTGGCACTCTACCACTGTGCTACGGAGCCACACGGTTCTGGTATATCGCCCCAAATTTGCGATTGGATAGGGGATTTCTTGTCAGAGACGACACAGTTCGTAGTAATCGATGGTAAGGCATCGACTAAAACAGAGGTGATATCGGGCGTTCCACAGGGAAATGTTATTGGTCCTCTGCTGTTCATTCTTTACATAAACGATTTAGGGGAATATCTAAGTAGCTCTCTTAGGTTTTTTTGCAGATGACGCCGTCATTTACCGTCTTGTAAAATCATCTGAAGATCAAAACGAACTGCAGAACGATCTGAATAAGATATCATTATGGTGTAAAAATTGGCAATTGACTGTAAATAATGAGAAGTGTGCAGTTATCCACATGAGTACGAAAAGAAATCCGTTAAACTCTGTCTACTAGATAAATCAATCAAACTCCAGAAAATACCTAGGAATTACTATTACTTCAGACTTAATTTGAAAAGAACAAGTAGATAATGTCGTGGGAAAGGCGAACCAGAGACTGCGTTTTATTGGCAGAAACCTTGAAAGATGCAACAGAACTACTAAAGAGGCTGCATACACTACGCTTGTCCGTCCATTTTTTGAGTATTGCTGCCCAGTGTGGGATCCTTATCAGCTGGGTTTGACGGAGGACATCGAAAGAGTCCAGAGAAGGGCAGCTCGTTTCGTATTGTGACGATACAGGAGAGACAGCGTTGCGGAAATGATACAGGATCTGGGATGGAGATCATTACAATAACGGCGCTTATCCCTGCGAAGTGGGCTACTTACGAAACTCCAATCGCCAACATTCTCCTCCGAATGCGAAAATATATTATTGACTCCCATTTACACAGGTAGAAATGACCATCAGAATAAAATACGGGAAAGCAGAGCTCGAATGGAGAGATTCAAGTGTTCTTTCTTCTCGCGCGCTATTCGAGAATGGAATGGGAGATAAAGTGCCTCTGCCAGGCACTTAAATGTGATTTGCAGAATATCCCATGTAGATGTAGATCTTTCCTTTCAGTTTCCCGTCTCACGTATTTAATAACACTTCTTCTCTCTTTCTAGCTCGACATAATTACCGTAAACATTTTTGCCTCTTAGTAAAAACAGTGAACTTATAAAATTACACTACTGGCCATTAAAATTGCTACATCAAGAAGAAATGCAGATGATAAACGGGTATTCATTGGACAATTATATTATACTAGAACTGACATGTGATTACATTTTCACGCAATTTTGGTGCATAGATCCTGAGAAATCAGTACCCAGACAACCACATCTGGCCGTAATAACGGCCTTGATACGCCTGGGCATTGAGTCAAACAGAGCTTGGATGGCGTGTACAGGTGCAGATGCCCATGCAGTTTCAACACGATACCACAGTTCAAGAGTAGTGACTGGCGTATTATGACGAGCGACATTAATGAACTAATGTGTAACATGTAAAATTACAAATGTACGTCCTGCTTTATTTTATAAGATAGTAGGATTATAAATGAGAAATATAAATATAATATTACTGACCGGCTGTAGGTAAGACTGAAGATCGCGCAATATATTGAAATTGGTATTTACTGAGCTTTAAGTTATGATTCCACACTATTGTTGACAGTGTAGTTAGTTCCAAGTTGAGCGTTGAAGACAGTTGCTTGCTGTAATGGGTAACTCGCTGAAAGAACGGCCCTCCTTCAGGCGCCGAGGACTACTACGATCTCTCCGCGCGGGTCTTTCTGTTCAGGAACTGGGGGAGCGTTCGTCTCGCAGTAATGGCGAGGGACTTGTTCTCCGTCCCACTTCCGGCGCCATTACGGGGCAGCGGCACCTCTCTGCAGTCTTCGGGTCCAATTGGGCGCCACTCGGAGCCCGTAAAATGGCATTATCGGGCATTTGTGTGTCAGCGCCGCCCCTGGGACCATTAGGCTTATATCCCATCAGCGCGCCCAGCCGCCACTGATCCCACCCCGCCTGCAGCCGAGGAACTCCGTCTGACGTCCGAGGCTTCACCGCTGCTGGCGCTCTGTTAACGCTGCTTGTAAACGACGCGGTCAGTGCTGCCTACAAGTGCAAAACTGGCAACGCACGCAAAAAGAAGATATTAGCGAATTGTGGCCGGCCGCATGAAAATAACTTTGTCACTGACGTGTCCACTGATTGGGCCCAGGCATAAGAAACTCGCGTAATCAGGTTTGCCAGGTGTGGTGATTTTTCTCTTTCCTGGCTATCATATTCTTAGAAAAGTAGCCATTCTAGCTTTCTGGCGACTAAATTTGGCTAGTAAAAGAATTAGTTGCCGACTTAATGGCTATTTTACGAGGCGCGTCCAGAAAGTAAGTTCCGTTTGGTAATAAAATGAAATTGTACACAGATACAGAAGAAATTTTTATTTGCCGGCCGCGGTGACCGAGCGTTCTGCGGCGAGCCAGTCACAGCCTGCACGGCCACTACGGTCGGGGGTTCGAATCCCCCCTCGGGCATGGATATTTGTGCCGTCCTTAGTATTAGCTAGTTCATAAGTAGTTTGTAAGTTTAGAGACTGATGGCCCCGTAGTTAAATTTAGTATCCACGCAATCTCCCGAGTCTCTCTATTATATTTACGACTATTTTGTTTAGCCTAATTGATCAGTTGTTGTGTTCCTGGCTGGACTCAGGTAAATGTTCCCGTGAAGAAAGAGGTTCCTTGGAATGTCCAGTCTTCTATCTGTGGGAGTGCCGCAGTGTTCCTTTTTACTCAGTGACCAGCTTACGTCCAGAATTTTAGGATTATTATTGTAGAGTCACACGACGTTATTACCGTAGCATAATATATTAAACTGATAAACATTGCGATATTTGGCCTTTTTAATGATGAAAAGATGGCCATATTTTGACATTTTATTGGTAAAAATGGCGATATTTTGGCTTATTTTTTGTTTAAAATTTGTTGACACAGTAGTGGAAAAACCTGGCCATCCTGCTCGTAGTAGTTCTTCCCAACCGCCACCGTGTTTTGTATTTTAACACGAACGCCCAGCTTATATCTAACCCCTAGACACCCAATGGAGGTCAATTGACCATTATGTTTTTTATCATATTTTAAAATGCTTTATTTTAGAAAATGTAATGATATGTCGCATTTATTCTCATTAATAGTGACTACTATTTTTTACATGGGTAATAATAAAAATGTAGGCACATTCTTATTTTAAGCTGATAAAATTTATTTTTAATCTATATACCGTACAAAAACGACACCATATTATTGATACATAAAATTGCTTACTTTTTCAAACTTTCTGTCTTAAATGATATAACAATAGATGACGAATGTTTTCAAGGGGTTGATCAATTATTCATAAATTATACTTTTTTCTGTAACAAGTAAATACTGCTTTACTAGACTACTGACGTGGACATTTTGCATATCTGCAAACTTAGACACGAACCACATGCAGATTTTTGGATTGCTAATGTCTTATAGGCAACCACCCATATGAACAGACTTAAAGAACTTCCGATGCATTCTACTAGATTATTTATATACACTGTAAGCTGTAAAGATTTTATCAAACTTCCTTGGAGTACTCCAGAAATTATCGTTAGGCTTATGTCTATTGATTTTGTTCTGTTAAGAGGTATGTGGTGAGTTTTACCTGCAAGGAACTATTGGATCGCATCTTACATCTTATTTGACACTCAATAAGTGCGCCCGCGCTCTTGCATACCACATACACACACACACACACACACACACTGTTGGGCATCCAAACTGCAACAGCTAGGAAGACTGGAGATATGACTGCCAGAGGTATCTGCCAGATAAGACATTAATACAGTCCCATGTGAAGTGACAGTGGTTTTGAAATCACTGTTGAGTGTTGCCACCCCTACTTCCTGTATAGTATCTACCGCTATCCATTTAAGCACTGAATCAAAAATGTTTTGATCCAAAACATTATCAAGATAAAAGAAATCAGTGGCTGTTACAAATGGCTAACAGTAGTGTAACTAATGAGCTGCTGACAGGCATCAAAAATAGACAATCACATTCACACAGTCAAAATGGCACTGTCGCGGCCAGACATCGTGGTTGTATGTGTATATAGTTGCCTGAGTGACAACGTGAGAATGTATGTCTTTCTTTTTATGATGAAGGCCATTACCGAAAAATTAAGTTGTGTGAATATCATTGTTTATTTTTCGTGCCTTTTAGCAGCTCAGCAGGCCTCTTTATAGCGAGATGTATATATCGTCCATTATTGACATTACAATCAGATCTTCAGTTGTTAACCCTTAAGCGGTCGCGCGGGGTGTTTAGAACACCCCAGTCATCTTTGTCAGTGGATTATTACATAATGGTTAGGAGTATGACGTCATGTTCTTTGGTACCTTTCAGAACGTAATATGAAAGTTTTGAGTAGCAATAGAATCTACAATGGAAGCGAAAGTTTCACGAAATCGCGCAACGATGTGCATTGGGGTGTTGTCAGCACCCCGCGCGACCCTTTATGTTGCAGTGCTGCGAGAAAGTGCACAGTTGTGTTCCGTAGCATCTGCTTGTATTTTGTCGCTGTGTGCAGCTAAAACAGCTATGGATCGTTATGAAATAGAACAATAAAAATGCGGAAGATTTTGGAAGAGGTCTTAGACGAAAATTTTGAAGGAGAAGAAGGGGATGAGTAAGCAGACAGCTGTGAAGTTCTCTCTCATCACAGTGACATGGAAACGGAGGATGCAGACAACTTGGAAGTCGAGCCGCAAGCAAGTGCAGCGGATAATGAAAGCAAGCATGATTTTTTTTTATTGGAAAGGATAAGGTTACAAAATGGATGAAAAATTGTCCTAGTCGCAATGTAAGGACTAGAAATGTAGACCTTGTTACTCATCTCCCTGGTGCGAAAGCTATCGCAAAATCTGCGGAAACTGCTGTGGACTGTTTTTCAATATTTGTAAATGACATAATAATTATAATGATTACATCGTGAACAGATATTGACATGCAACATTGCATCAATTTTCACAAGATAACGTTATGCCAAAGCAACAAATGACGATGAAATCAAATGTCTTCTGGGTCTGTTCATACTGGCTGGGCATTACAGGGCAGGACACCAAAATCTGAAAGACTTATGGGACACAAGAAGGAAGTTCATTATTTTCTGCTTTGTTCAAATGGTGAGAGTGTTATCTATCCTTCTTCCTCTTGTATCAGTTGTCATAGTGTAGAAAGGAAATTTACATATTTAGATTATAATAAAGTTACAAAATATCTGTGATCTGACTGTTTAATTATTTCATTGTAGCTTTTTAGATAACATTTTGCAGTGTGTTGTATATGTTGATGACATAATTTTGCTCCCAGTCATTATTCTTTGACTGGATTTTAAAACTATATTTTCAAACATATTGAATTGCTAGGAAAATTTGGATAGAGTTTCAAGATTTTTACTACTGTATGTGGTATTAGTAGATGACATATTTGAAGTTTTCAGCTGCATGAAAATTGTGTACTAAATTTGTGCTAAAATTTTACTTTTAATGTGGGTTTTGTGAACCTGGCTGTGCACTGTTTTTTAACCTAATGTGACTCTATAAAATAATGATGTTCCTCTTCTTTTTCTGCTTATTTCGAAGTTTCTTACCGTGCTATCACTTAAACCAATTACAATTTTTTGCAGGAGCACTTCAGATTACTGATAGTGAGGAAGAGGATCAAGGAAAGTATGAATGTGTAGCTGAAAATGATGTGGGAACAGAGTATTCACATTCCACAATGCTTTATGTTAAAGGTGAGTCCGCATACATCTGGTATGATATTGTTGCTAGAGTTTATGCCTAATTTTTCATATTATTCATCACACATTTATATTTTATGTTTGATGTACTCTCAGAATTACAAAGATAATCTCATGTAGTATTTATGTAACTACCGTATTATCATGTATTTGCATCTTCAACAATTTTAGTTGTCATTCAAGAGCCATACAGAAGATAACGTGCTTTGAACTAATGGTCACAGCTCTTGGATGATATTTCCTATTATTTTGATGAAGTAGGCATCTACATAGCCCAAGATGAAACTGAAACGTTTTGAAGGTGAAACTTTTTTCAGGGTGAAAAATGCGGTACAGATATGCCAAAGTTATGCATGAAATATTACATGGGTGACATGCTACAAACAAGTAGTTAGCAATAAAGCAAAGAATATATAACATATATAGATAAAGAATCTCATTTTTTGTTCTTTATGCTTTTTATTGAAAGTTATGTTGTGTTATTGGTATGCGGCATTACACTTCTCACATCCAAAGAAAACTGATTGAGTAGAAAGCCCGACAATAATCATAATGCAGCAGTTTCTGCCTCCATAAGGGACTTCTCATGAACAATGTTATTTTTAACTTCTAAAAAAATCTGTTATCTATATAATATCATGAGGGATTATTGTAAGAGTAGAACAGAGAAAAAGTGAAATGAGCAGTTTATTTGTGCAATGATCACTTTACAATGATAAATCATCTGTGAAATTTATACGAAGACTATGAGTAACACATATAGACGTATATGGGACAGTGTTTTTAGTTCAGGTCTAATACTAGTTAGACAATACAGGATTCAGTCAAAATGGTCATAAAATCATGCGATGAAAACAGGTCAATGAATTAATTAGCTTACATTTATGACTTGTGGCTATAAGGAATTTCTCATTATTGGAAACATGTACAATCACTTTCTTTACCTCAAACCAGATTTATCAGTAATTATTGGAATTCGCCATACTTTCCTCATCTCTAGCTGAATATTTTGGGGTCTTCCTTCTTCTTTTGTACATCAGCATACATCACTGTTCAGCCAGTAGAATAGATGATAAGTAGTGGACAGACATGTAGAGAGGATAATAATTGCTTATCATCCTTCTTTCACATTTGTCCATTGCACCGTGCATCTTCCACTCAGTGAGTAGTGAACTACCCTCATACACGTAATTGTTATAAGAAGTGTTACAATCACTGCTTAGTAGTGATTAATCTGAAACACTCAAAAGTGGTTAAGTGTCAAATGTGTATAAGAATCATAACATTTCTGTGAAATGTTCCATAGTAACTGTAATACTGGAATAATTATTAACCAGATACTACATAAATAACTTTGCACTGTTTCAGTCCGTCGAGTGCCTCCACAGTTTTCAATCCCTCCACCAGAGGTCCAGGAGGTGATGTTAGGAGCGGACCTCAAGCTTACGTGTGTCGCTGTCGGATCACCGATGCCTTATGTCAAATGGCGTAAAGGTCTTGATAAAGACATTACTTCAGATGACAAATTACCAATTGGTAAAAATGTATTGGAGTTAACAAATATACAAGAATCAGCCAATTATACCTGTGTTGCTGCTAGTGCACTAGGCGTTATAGAAGCAACAACAAGTGTTAAAGTACAAAGTAAGTAGCTGTGTCTACATTTAAATAAATGTCTATTACAGAAGTTCAATAAAAACCTATAATGTGGAGTTCTAATTCTGAGATGTTACATTCATTTTATTAGATATTACCTTTTTTCTTAACATAAAATGAGGTGTCTGAAATGTTCAGTGTTATATGTCTTTTGTTATTATGATACTGATAATTTTTTCCATTCACAGCCCTTCCTGGGCCACCAACAGATGTCACCGTCTCAGACGTCACTGCCACATCAGTTCGCCTGTCCTGGAAATATCGTAACCCGGAAGATCCTCAGTACTATGTAATTCAGTACAAACCGAAGTATGCCAATCAAGCATACAGTGAAATATCTGGCATTATAACAATGTACTACACTGTGAGGGGACTTAGTCCTTACACAGAATATGAGCTCTTCGTGATTGCTGTGAACAACATTGGCCGTGGACCACCCAGCGCCCCAGCAGTTGTCACCACAGGAGAGACAAGTGGGTTTTCATTTGTTAAAAGTTAATAATTTCACTCAACTGTGGGTGTGATTACATTACACATTCTGTGATAACTGTAAGGTTTCATCACTGTAAACGGCTTCTTATCTTAAGAAAGTTGTTCAGTTACTCTAAATAATCTCTCTCTGTGTCTCCCCTTCCTTCAACTCTTGCTTCCTCCCTCCCCACTCTCTCTCACACACACACACTTTATCCCCCCCTCCCCAATTACAATTAGCACATGCACACTTATACTCTTTCTGCGTAATGCTTCAAAGATTACTATTTACTCAGTGTCAGTACGTGAGAGGACATGAATTATGAAATTGCAGAACCACAGCTGTTTTTCAGTGGTCTGTGTTTTGAAAAGAATTCTGGGAAACATTTGAAGAACAAAAAGTCCTTATTGTAAATAACAATTTTTTGAAACATGCTTTTGAATGAATTCATTGTCAATAATTAAAAAGAATAATTCAATCTTTTCCCTTTATTTCAGTATACTTACTACCTGAACAATTTTTAAATTAGTATATAATTCTTAAATAAACAGTATTTTCTTTTACATATTGCAGAAAGAATGTTTACATTGAGGAATTTCAGTTGTTACTTAATTAGCATTATATTAGTTTTCTTTCATTCATATGTATGGATGAAAAGCTAAAGTTTGATTTGAGGATGACGAGAGATTAGGAGTGGTAAAAATTTTGGCCTCCCTAGACATCATATCAGATAGGACTCTGGCAACCTGCTCGTCATACTCTATACTCTGTGTGTGTGTGTGTGTGTGTGTGTGTGTGTGTGTATTATCCCTGCTGAAGGTCAGGTAATCTCTACCATTTACTTGCAGTGGAAGAAAGAATAGAGACAATTTTTGGAAAAATATTGTTAATATGGGGGGGGGGGGGGGAGTGTAAGTGGGTGGGCAGATGGGTATTGAGGGAGAGGGGAGCATGTGAGATTTCGTATTTCTTTTATTCTTAGTTTATTACATAATTCAGTAAGTGTCAAAGAATTAAATGTGAAGTGATAATACAGTTATGTCTATATTCTAAGAGAAATATTTATTACAGATTCTTCTTTATATATTCCGTTTTGAGTGTGAGTTTTCTGCTTCAAGTTAGAAATTATAAAAATATTGCTGCTTCTCTCAGACTAACATTAGCAGTTTCCTGCCTTTGGTGCTGTACTATATTTTGCTTTTGGTATCTGTGGCTTATAGTTAATATAGTCAGAAAAAATTAAATGAGTATTTTTTTAAAAGTTTCATCCCAGTACATCTGAACTGCAGAACCAAATAAAGCAAGGTTTTCTATACAGCGGTTTGTCTTTCAAATGTTGCTACTCTGACCATTCCATACGATAAGATACATAACTCACAATGTAATTATTTCAGTGATATTTTTTTCAGCTGACATATTAGGTCTGATACTGGCAACAGTAGTTTTTTAACAGTAGTCTTGTTTAGCTAAAACTGAAAATTTTTGTAAGATTTTTTGTACCCTAGAATTTTTGAATTAAGAAGAGAATTTTTTAAATTTGCGTCATTTTTATTTGCAATTTTTGAAGAGCTAATTTTTCAATTTTCATGCCCAATCTCGGAAACTATTCGATGGATGGCATTTATCTCGAACTTGGAATCTAATCAATGGATGTAAGTTGTAATTTTCTAATGTGTAGTCTTACTGTTTGTGAGGTGTTACACAAATGAGAGAAAGCAAATTAGTAAATGTTTAGCTGCTTTTTGTCTCCAACCCTCTTTGAATCTAAATGCTGGTAGTGTGTGCTATTGTGAGCACTTCAGTATCCACTATTATATCACTGCTTTGATGTCACTGTAACTTCATCTCACAATGCCTTTCATTCTCTCATAGCACTCACAAGTAGGTTAAAAACTCTGTAACCTGTGTTAGATGCCGTACAACACCAGTCTGGTATGTTGTTAATTTTTTCTTCATCCAATGATTTAATTATTTCCTGCTTGATATTCACCAGTTAAGCAGCACTGCAAAGTGTGCACTTTATAAAATATCTGCACTATGAATTTTAGATTATAATGATTGTCAGTTATAAACTAATTTCAGTGTTACATCGTTTTTAAGAAATCAATGCATGTCAAGATTCCTGATAATTTGACATGATTTTTTTAAAATCATTGTCTTACAATAACAGTGAAATATTGGATTTAAGCCTTGAAATGTTGATGATCTAAATCTTGTGATATTGTGACAATACAGCTAAATACTCTATAAATTTGTTGCCACATATTTATAAACAACAGATTAATTGAAATTTTATTTTGCCTTTCTAGCTGATTCTTCCTATGGAGGTGGCAGTAAGTTGGAGATTTTATCTTTAATGTTGTCTGCATGTGTTGCTTTTGCTTGTGTGTGCTTTTGTTTCATTGCTAAATTACTTTGAACAGGTCCTACATAATGTGACTGAATTCTTCAGGGAATAAATTTGCTTTTTAGGTATGATCTGACTTGAGCAAACACAATTGTTTTTAGTTTTTCCCAATCATGCTTCACTGGCGTTGCAGCATCATCAGTGGGAAATTTATTGTATAGCATCTGTCAAATACAATAAATATCCCACTGATGATGCTGCTATGCCAGCGAAACATGTTTGGGAAAAACTAAAAACAATTGTGTTTGCTCAAGGCAGATCATACATAAAAAGCAAATTTATTTGAAGATCTATTCATACCTCAAGATGAATTCTTCAGGGAATCATGTAGCTAATTAAAAACACTTGTTAAAGGAAACAAGAAGAAGTGGGGTTGGGGGATACCAAATTAACTTTTTTTCCATTACTGAAGTAGAACTTACATGATAGAGCATGGCGAGATGTGCATAATCCAAGAAAGAACTCTGGAGCAAATGAAAACAGTAATGAAGAATCACATAAAAGACAATGTGAAAAATGACTGTTTCTTCTCATTTCATGTTACTGCCAGTTCTTTTATGCTTCTAGATTATAAGCACATTATACACATCTCTTGCAAACTTTGCAAGCCATGAGGCATTGGTGTTTTCATGCAAGATTAGCAATGCACTTTTTTTGTGGCTTTTGCAACAGGTAGACAGTGTTTGTAAAGTATGTTTTGAAAAGCTTTAATTCTTGTTTCAAAACTACCTTTTTTCACAGTGGTCATTTGCATATTGTGTAATGCATTTATTCTTGAAATGTGCAATTGACATTGCTCCCTTAGTTGTATCCTGACCTGGGTTAAGATATATGAGGAAATGCAGTTCACTTTTTTTCACTGTTGTGATGATTTCATTTATTTACACATTTTGTTGTTGGGCAATGGAAACCATTACAGAAAGAGCAAGTTGTTTGGGAAAGTAGGCCATTGTGCACAATTACACTTGTTTAAAGGACACATCTGAAATAATTAGTAAATAGTATCATTTATTGGCATGAATGATTTACATGTTTTGTAGCCATTCTTGGTTCTATTATAGTTACCAGAATCGGTGAAGACAGATCATAAACATTAATGGTGAACAGAACCAAAATGAGTATATTGAGAATATATATGTGAATGATGCAACACACCTGAAAGTAAAATTTTGACATTTAATCTGACCAAGCATCATAAGAAGAGTGGTCTTATAGAAAGTCAGCAAACAAAATTAAGTTATCCAGATGGCCATAATGACATGGAGACAATATGACAGAATGGAGGTCAAAATAAAGAACTCAGTCTTCTGAAAACCTTTTTCTATGGAAAAACACTTTACAGCACTCTTTTGCCTTCAAAGCAATGCCAAATGACAAACATTAAAATATGTAATCACTGAGGAATAAATACTTTTTTTTATGTGGATAAAAGTTTTAAAAATGCAAACAATATTTTTTTCAATATAACAACACTCTAAATATTTATATTTGAAAATCACTTTAAAGTCATGCTGAAAATCACTCGCCAATCATGCTGATGCAATGGAGCATTCAAACAACTCACTGTTGTTGTGAACCATGAAAACATTCTGCAAGATTTCCATCACAAACTGATCTTGACTGTGTCAGTGGCACACACATTTTCAATTTTACCAGTCTGTTTCCCCTTCCAAAAACAAGGCAGTTTTATTACACATAATATTAACATGACCAGTTTTTCTTGGACTCACATTTAAATTTCTGTTTAACAGCTTCCACTTTTTAACTATTATTATTTTATCTTTTTATTTTTTTCTCCCTCAGTGTCATGCATTTCATTAACTATCTCAGTTCACCAGCTAGATGATGCTTTTTGATAGAGTGAAACAAAAAGCTTAAATTTGCTGACACGTAGGACAACGCATTTTCTATATACTGTTATAAAAGTTGAAAACATGTCATTCTTTTCAATTTCTGTATCATAAATGTAGAGTTTTCGAAATTGATTTTGTGATACACTGTAACTTCCAACCATATCTCACAATGTGTAACTATGTGTGTAGGTGGAAGTGCAAGACCAGAATTTTTCGCTCTGAGCAAATAAATTCTTGTCAGTGCTTTCATAAACACCTTATTGCCATTTGAGTTCTATGAGTTGACTTTAGTGCACTATGTATATATCTGCTCACATACTCTGAGTAAAGCATGTACTATGCAGCTTACTCACACAATTCATGAGAAGCTTACAAGAAGACCTTCCGCAGCCTTCTTCATATATAAAATTTCATTCACTTGACCATAATAACAGCAGATATTCATTAAATAATCATGCCATTATTACTTTATTCAATGCTGATATACTCATTTATTATTATTGTTGTTGTTATTATGTTTCGACATTGTGCTCTTATCTTTTTTTTTTTCTTTAGAATTTCTTAATAACAGTGAATCACATAGAATTTTTGTAATCGCACATCATCTAGTGCTTCTGTAAGAAAATTTGTGACCTGGGAGACCTCATTTTATATAAATGATCATCACACAAAAGAAACATATTTCATATATCTGCATAATATTTGGAAATTTTTGAAACTCTGGCTTGTGATGCGGAAATGCTTCACCTGAAAATACTTTTCTAGAAGTGTACATGAATTGGCCATTCTGTGTTTACTTCCTGCTAGACTTGAGTTCACTGGTCTGCATTTACAGATATCCCACATTATTGACAGTGTTAAAATTCTCCCATCACTTATAAATATGCCTAAAAATTCAGCAATGTATTGTTGCAAATGCGAGTGAACACTTAACTGTTTCTTTGGTGTTATATTGCCTATCACTTCACTTAACACTCATAGTGCCACGTGGGATCAGCATTACTTCATTCATGGAATACAGCAAACCCATTAACCTGCCTTCCAGTATTGCTCCCTCATTAAGAGTGTAGTGTTTTCTGAAAGAATATAAGTTAATTGGAACCTGGTATCTGTCTTTTGATGCCTATGTGGTACAAGGAGGATTAAGACACTGTACTTTATAAACACCCTGCTTTAAACAAGAAGAGGGCAAATACTGAAGACTGTTGTGTGCATTGTATCGGCTGACAACAAAATAGTGAAGGTTTTCCTTTTACACAGCAAGTTAGCATGTGTAATTGAGCTAACTCGTCACACAATACATTTACAAATGAAATTCATTCAAACTGCATTTTCATAATATGACAATGCACAAGATGTTTTATTAAATTTAAAAATTATAATAACAAATGAAAAATTGTGTTCCAACAAAATTATTTTAAAGTTTTATTTCCATAAAAATGTTAGAAAAGTACAGTATGTATTTTTATGTGAAATAGAGTTTCGTATATGATTGAAGTGTGTTGCTATGTCTATCTTAGGTATAGGATTTTTAATTTTATTTAGAAGCAAAAAAGTATTTATTTACATAAAAATTTATTACCTAGCAATCACTGAATAAAAATCAATTAAGGCTGGAGAATGGTGGAAAAGCATCATGTCTGGATGAAATATTAAATTTTACAAAGAGTACTCTTTCTATCAGCAGCAACAAAGTGTACTGAGGAATTGGAGAAAGTGCCATCACATTTTCATATTTGGTCACCTGATTTATGTTCATAATTATAGGCACATATTGCTGACTTTAACCTTTGCTTTCAGTTGGGGATGGGGTGGGGTGGGGGGTTGGTAATTGTGGCTGGAGGGGACAAGGGATTTGGATGCAGCTGACTATGGCTCAGGGAGAGGGGATGAGTCAGCCAGGTAGCTGGATAGAAATGTGAGCAGGAGAGGGACTTGCAGAATTATCGAATATGGTGTATGCTCAGCCATTAGGTGGTTTTTGTAGAGTCAAAATCTCCTTTTTGGAATATTGTCACCAGATTTACCCACTACCACATATTTTAAGCTGTAGCTGTAGCTGTGTTTTTTACATCAGTATGTCTTTATTAAAATTTAGTTTGATTTGTGTTGTAAAATTATGTAGTTTAGTCTTTTTTAACTTTGTTTCAATCACATAAAGTGTGATTAATTGCATGTAAAACTTGATTGTTTTGGTGTTACGTACAATAGAGATGAACATCTGATATTAGTGCCATACTTTAAGTGAATGACTTGGAAACTTGTACATTGATTTTGAGGAACTCGGTGTTTGTTCTTATTCTCATTATTTTATTGAAATACAAATAATTAATAATATTTGTGGTACAAAGGAGTATTTAATTACCAGAATCTAGAAAGAAGGAAGGAAGCTTAAGGTCACAGTGTGGTCATTAGAGACGGAGCTTACATTTGGATTTTTGGGGAAGGATGGGGGGGAGGAAATCGGCCATGTCCTTTGAATGAAACCATCCGAGCATTTGCCTGGAGTGATTTAGGTAAATCACGGAAAACCTAAATCTGGATGGCTGGAGGGTTGTGTGAAAAGCCATACAAAGCCCACTACGTATAAAGACAGTGGACTTTTAGTATAGAAAAAGGAAGGTGAGACTTATGTAAATTCTGATACTTGATGCAAATCTGTGGATGAATACCTTTCGTTTAAAATAAAAATGAAGGAAATCACCCGGGTAGTTTGGTTTGCTCGACTGACTTTAGTTTTTGTAGATTCTTTTAATATATAAGATTGCAGTGATTCGATGTCAGTTTGTACATCTTTTGCAGTTTGAATATTTTTTCCATGTTGGAGATAGTGTATAGTGCTGTGATTGGATGCTTTCTCCTACATACTATATTCAAGGTTTTCGCATCTGCATGCATGTTGGACAAATTGGTAGGCAGACTGGGGTTAGTAGAGTTTGCTAGTAAATGCACAGCCCTGCTTATCCACAGCATCAACACTGTGCACCAGCCACTCAGATGGCACAACAGAAGCCATCATAGATTGTTACTGGCTACGGTCAGAGTATGCACCTATCTTCATCAAGGCCATCCCATTTAAATTCTACTATGTATGAGAATATTTTTTTGCTAGGAGTTACATCTTGGAGGTGGCCACTGACAGCTTGTGATCTGTCTGACGGCTGTACGCAGCCTTGTGAGGATTGCCACTGATTCATAAACTGGCAGTCCAACACCCAACTATCAATTGGACCCACGTATGGGTTAATGTCAACAGCCCAGTATTGCCCACAGATGTCTCTGCAGTCTTGTATTGCGTGGTCACCAATACGCTTTAATGAATGTTGTGCACAGATGGCACGCATGCACGCATCTACTTTCGGACGATGTTCAGGATGTCGGTAGCTTTTCAGTTTGTACTTTCTGGACATTGAGGTCTTTAGTTACAGAAGGTTTTCTTTCATTTCTTTCTAAATTTATCACATTGTCCATCTTTTATTATTAGACTGCCATGATGTCAGTGTGGTGGGTCACCTACTATGGTGATGGGAAACTGCTATCTTTGTCGAAGTGGATGTCCTCCTTGAATTGAGTGACTTGCAAGGTTTTTCTTTACTCTTGTTTTCAGTGGGATTTTCCCAGATAATATATATTATTGAATACCATTAACAGCTCCCCATGTTTTGTGAAATTATAAATATATCCTTACAAAACTGAACTAAAATTCTTTCTGCTGTATATTCTTCATTTTCAGGTGACTTCCATGTTAATTTATATTCCATGAGATTTTATTGTTAATCTCTCTTTAATTTGTTGTTATCAGGATATGATGCTTAGCTCTTGCTTTAAAAAGTCTCCATCCATTCTTTTCTTTGCCCCCCCCCCCCTGCCCATTTCTAAATTTGTCAGTTTATTGTTAGTTTATGGTGACCAAATTCAAGTTATTGCCAAATGTGTCACCTGTTTGTCTTCTATTAAACAGTGAAATCAGCTGTCCATTGATAGAAAAATGTGAAAGTAGTTGTTGATCTAGGGTGACACTCCACAGGGAGAGTAATAAAAGTGATATACAAAGTCACCCAAAGAGGGAGGAGGTGAATGTCAATTTAAATATTGCATAATAGCGTCTTCAGTGGGTACAAGATGGAACATAATAGAAATAACACAAAAACAGATTTACAACTCATTAAGAAATTGTAGGAGATATGACACTGCCAGTGTAACAAAAAGCCTGGAGCAGAGGCATAGCAGACAGAGAGTGAGAAAGAGAGAATGAAAGTACGAAGAGAAAAATTAGGACGAAAACAGGAGTGAATTAAAAATCAACAACATATTTTCTTCTTTCACCAATAAAGCCTAATCAGTTGTATTCCTCATTAATTAAGCTTAACTCAGATATTTTACTTTCTGAACAGTGTTGTAGGTCTGTGGTTTATGAATGTGAATGTATTGCTATTCCCATTTGTGATTGATAATATTCTTGTTTCTGACTGATAATATCTCCACCTATCATCTTTATTCTTCCTAAAGTCTTTGTTTATTTTGAATATTATCTGCCTGACAGTTGTTTGAGCTTTTGTGATATCATTATTGCTATTTTTACTGGTTGTTGCTTTTGCTGCTGCTGCACAGCAAAATGGTATGTTTTCTGCACCTGTTTTAATTTTAGCAATTATCTGTGCATATTTGAATTATTGTGTTGCTTATGGTCTTGACATATAAAATATGGCATTCAGTGTTGTCATCTCTGAGGTCATTAAGGTGCAGAGATGATTGTTTGTTAGCGGTGTTTATTAAGTTGTTTGTAATATATGCCTCTTCATTTGTACAGAACCAGGGACGGCTCCAAGGAATGTCCAAGTACGGCCGCTGAGTTCCAGCACAGTGGTGATCCAATGGGATGAGCCTGAGACACCTAATGGACAAGTCACTGTGAGTCTATTTTTCTAATATCTAAAACACATCAGCTGCATATCTAATGCATTTTTCACGTAGGTTCAAATTAATTGCTCCCAGAGACAATAAGTATGTATATCCCAGCTTAATATTTTTAAGTCTCCAAAAGATGTTATTTCATAAACAGGATAGACTTACAGTCGAAACCGCTTATATCAACATCACTTTTGAAGATGCAGCTTATATCTAAGCATTGACATCTACACGTCCATTCTAAGTCCTATGTAAATGATATTATTAAAATAATCTCTTACTACAACATTGCTTATTGTGACTTATTTAACAGCATATTTTACAATGCAGTTTCAGGGAAATATAATGGATACAACACCCAAAATTCATTTTTATTTGTGACGTATTTAACAAGAATATAATGCACATTTACAATTCTCATCGTGTGTTTCAAAACCTATATGGGAATTATAACTTGCCATGTGGATTTCCTGTTTCTTATTGATAGCAGTTGGGAGACTTTTTGCCATACTGCTTTGCATTATCAAGTGTGCAGTCTATCTCTTTAGCTCAGTTAACATTGCTACCTACCATGCAGGCGGTCCAGGTTCGATTCACTTCAGGGAACTGGGTGCTGAATACTCCACATCATCATTGACAAACTAGTCAACCATGAGGTGTCAAAGGAAAGATTTACACTAGGCAGCCAAACAACCCCAGATGGGATCTCCCAGCCAATAATGTCATTCAGTAATTTCAGTTTCATCAAATTTTCAGCATTCTGTTAGCTTGTGTAGACTGCAATGTTGTCTGCTTTGTCACTAGGCTATGTTGCCACTGTGTCACATCCATTGTTTTGTTGCATTATTTCCATTGTTAGTAATCTCAGTTTTGACAATACAAAAGTACAGTAACTAGAATGAAGATGTGTCTTTCCTGATTATTATACTACACAGAAGTTACTGTAAGTTTTATACATACTCAACAACTTACTATCTAAAGTAGTATTGACATTATTGAATAATGTATTGTTATTACTTCTTCTTTCACTTATTAAAGGTTTTTACATTTTTCTAGCAAGTTATTCCAGTACATAGGTTACTGCAAAAATATAAGAAAAATTTCTTTTCAGTCTCTCTCACATAGGTTACTGCAAAAATATAAGAAAAATTTCTTTTCAGTCTCTCTCTGTAATTATTGTATTGTAAATACTGTAATTGTACTGTATTTCTGATAACTTTTGAAATTTTGACTCAATGGCAGAGTAAAATTTACAAATGCAAAATTTTCAAATCTTGAAAAAAGCACAGTTTGTGCAACTGCACCTTCAACATGGCTACAATCATTTTCAATTGTGTTTCAACATATACAACCTCTAACAATAAAGTTTGTTGAATAGTCCTCTAACATTAACAAATATGGACTATCAGCTACAGTTAATGTACAGTCCTTTGAAATAGTCACCTCCTATAACTATACAGCACTGAGCTCTGCAATACATCTTCTGAAAACTGCATGAAGACTTCCTTTGAGATAGTGTTCAAAAGCCTACTCACATTTCTTTTGATGTCAGGAATATTGTCAAATCTGTTTCCTTTCAAAATGTATTTGAGTCAAGGGAATAGCAAGATGTCTGGAGGATTCAGATCAAGTGAGCATGGTGGAAGTTCAAGTTGCACAATGCCTTTTTTTTTTTTTTTTTTTTTTTTTTTTTTTGACAGAAACTGTTTGCTGATGTTGGCTGAGTGTGTGTAAGAGGAAAGGGGGGGGGGTGTTTGTCATACAACTTGAGCATGCACCATACTCGCTAGATCTAGATCCTCCAGACGTCTTCCTAATTCTTTGACTCGCCTTGAAAGGAAAGAGATTTGATGATATTCCTGATATCCAACACAATGTGAAAAGGCTTTTGAACACTTTCCCTAAGGAGGACTTCATGTAAAGTTTCCAGGACACGTATCACAAAGCTCAGTGGTGCATAGTTATGGGAGGTGACTATTTTGAAGGACAGTAAGGTAAATGTAGTTCACAGTTCATCTATGTTGATGTTACAGGACTATTCACCAAACATTATAGTCAGATGGTGTATTTGCACCCTGTATAAACAAAAATACAAACATATACTTACAAAGGCATAGAACACAATGTAAATTGTTTCAGATACTGACTAGTGGATCCAGAGCATTAATTACCTTTTACTACCAGTTACTGTCAAGTCTGATTTGTTCATGAGCCATGGGTGTATATTCTGTATCAAAATTTACATGATTGTGTATTAAAGAGAGCTGTATCAAGAAGAAGATGATTATATGTAATATTAACAGTTTACTAGGAAAAACTTTGTTACATGTATTTTCACAAATCAATTTCCAATGGAATCAGGATAAAATTTTAATCCATATTGACTCAGTCTAAACAGTGGCAATCTATAATTTATTTTATAATTATGATCTAAACCCTATGTCAAAAATGGAACATTATGAAAGTAATGTATTGAAGGTTGAATTGTAAAGAGATTATTCTGTTGTGCTCCATAGGGCTATAAGGTTTACTACACAACGACACCCAATCAACCTATGGCATCATGGCAGTCACAATTGGTGGACAACAACCAGTTGACAACTATCAGTGACCTCATCTCACACACAATCTATACTATCCGTGTGCAGGCATTCACAAGTGTTGGTCCTGGACCACTTTCTGCTCCAGTGTTGGTTAAAACCCAACAGGGAGGTGAGACTATACCAAAAATTGTACTTTTTATGATTACAACTATATTATTTTATTTTCATGTAATACATTGCATGCTGCTAATGTGTTAGTTAATTCTATGTTCTTTAGATCATTGGCATGGTTTTTATGAAATGTGCAGACTGAATATGTTTACATAATTTATTGTGCTCATGGCTACCCACTAGCCATTGACAGATTACAAAATAGAATAGTGGGTTAAATTTAATAAAAATGTATGTTTTAGTAGTTGAAATTAGTTAAATTAATAACAAAACAAATTTAAATATATAACAACAGTAATGCTCTCTGTATTGCATATAATGCATATTAAAAAAATAGATGAAGATTATTTATTATTTATATATTTTTATTTTTATTTTTTTATTTATATATTTTTTATTTATATATTTTTCAAATTTTTATTTATATATTTTTTTATTTTTATTTTTATTTATATATTTTTCCTGCTAGGAATTTTTTGGCTATAATATTCGTATCATAATGCATATTAATGTTTTTTAAATTAAAAATTTATTTTTCGTGTAGCAATTTTCAGGAAAATAGATTTAAAAATTTCCTTGCTCTCAGGATATTCATCACATTAGCCAAGAAGCTCATATCAACCGATAAAAAAATGAAACTGCATTCTTCCTCTTCAGAAGACTAAAACTCTGTATCTAACCAAACAGGAAGATGGAATAAAGTATCTGCGTTGGCTTGACATCCTATGGGGAGGCAATGAATTTCTTAATTATTATTGGCCAGGGTGAAAAGGAAGGAAAATTAGAGTTTAATGTCCTATTGATATCATGGTCATTAGAGATGGAGCACATGGTCAGATAGTTTTTATCAGAGTTTGGGTCAGGGAATCAACAGTGCCCTTTGAAAGGAACTATGGTCGTTTTTTATATATTTCTTTCAGAAAGTGTGGAAGCAGCACACATTGCAGATGTCAATTTTTACCACAGTTTGTAAATGGTGTTCCATTTGTTAACGAAGTTTTGCATCACTGGTAATTTATGCAAACATGATTTAGAGAACTGTGACTGATTTCAAAAGTAGTTGTCACAAAGCTGTCAATGGATGGATGGATGGAAGAGATTGGATTATAAGCTTATGTTGAATTCTCCTCACGCTAATTTGACTGACACATTCCACTTGCCTCGTTGGGACATGTAGTTTGTTTGTTACTACTGCTAAAATGTTAGCTGCATTTATCTCATCAGTGCTATTCTCTTTAACCGATGTATTTTATTCTTAACAGTTATATTTCCTAAATTTATTTTTCTATTTTTCAAAATGTTTCCATAGTTGGAAGAGTAGACATAATGAGGTTACCTTTAATTTTTTTTATCACACTGCTACACAAAAAAAGTTTGATTCTCATGCACTAATGAAACTCTGAACAGGTTCATGTTAAAGTAGTTTGATTTCTGCAACAGCAAAATAAACAACTGATGGGCTCCAAGTAGTTTGCTTTAAACTGGTGCAGTAGATCAGACATATGCGGGAGATATTCTGATAGCAGGATAGTGGGTTGCAACATTGTTACTTATTATTCGATCATGTTCCACACATGCATAATAGCAGAGACTGGTACTTATTTTTACTGGTGGGGTTCAGACAAAACATCACACTTTAAAAACAGAATGAATTGCTTCTTGTGTAACCTCTAAAAATGACCAAAAATTGTAAATGTGGTAATTATACATTTATAATCAACAAAATACTTTACGTAATAATAAATGTTGTAGGGAATGAACCATCAGCAGGACAATTGGGGAACTACAGTTCGAACATAACTAGCTCTAAACACCTAAGTCATTTATTAAAACGGTAGATATTGGTGGTGTACTGTCAGATGGAACAGCAAGCAATATTATAATATAAATACATGTTTCAGTATTTAGTCGCAGTTTGTTTTTATTTAGCATACTGCCCACCCGTTTATGTGCACATTACCATCCTAAGCCATCACCTGGCACACAGTCATCGTGCTCACTTCCCACACACCTAATGTGGAAGTGAACTTGACATCTGTGTGCTATGTGATGACATGAGGAGGGGACTGTGCACAGAAACCTATAGCCAATAGGCTAAATAAAAACAAACTGTGACTATGGCCTAAAGCATGTATTATTATTTTCAATAAAATGTGGTATCACAGCATTTAAAAAGTCCACAGAAACCCAGCAAACTAATGGACCTCCTAACCTACTATAATTATGGACCCAATCACGGTTTTGTCACTGGCAACCTGTACTGCAGTGAGGGCCGAGAGGGAAGTTGCAGCAAGACATTTCTGGCAGATCAGAAATGTGCGTCTATGTTATGGAACTGGGGAAACTGGGCCTGACTGGCTTCACTTTGTCTCTTGTTTTACACCAAAACTATGTTGTACACCAATTATTTGATATAATGCTGAAAAAAGATGCACACAAGAAAATTACATTACAGAATTTCTGATTGGATTGGGGCCCACTGGCCTTATGCACGAGCCATCTGTGTTGCATAATTTACAACAATGAAGAGCCAAAAATACTGGCACATCTGTCTAATATTGTGTGGGGCCCCTGCGAGCATGTAGCAGTGCTGCAATACAGAGTGGCATGGACTCGACTGATGTTTGAAGTAGTGCTGGAGGGAACTGACACGTTGCATCCTGGAGGGCTGTCCATAAATCCATAAGAGTACAAATGGGTGGAGATATCTTTTGAACAGCATGTTGCAATGCATCCCAAATATGCTCAACAATGGTCATGTCACGGGAGTTTAGTGGCCAGCAGAAGTGTTTAAACTTTGAAGAGTGTTCCTGGAGCAATTATATACCTACCAATTATAGATATGAACAATATTTTGGAAAGGATAGGTTGCCACTCACCACATAGATGCCCGATGAGCCACAGGAAAAAAAAAAAAAAAAAAAAAAAAAAAAAAAAAAAAAAAAAAAAAAAAAAGCTTTCGTCTGTTAAGGCTTCAACTGCCACAGAGACTGCGTGCACACACACACACACACACACACACACACACACACACACACACACACACACACACAACCACACAAACCCAACCACCATCTCCGGCTGTTGCGTTTGTGTGAGTGTGTGTGTGCGTATGTGTGTGTGTGTGTGTGTGTGTGTGTGAGTGAGTGTGTGTGTGTGTGTGTGTGTGTATCAACATTATCTGTGGCAGATGAAGGCTTAACAGTTGGAATCTTAGTTTTTTTGTTTATTCTGTTACGTGTGCCTTGCTGCGGCTCATCGGGTGTCTGTGGTGAGTAGCACACTAACTTTTCCAAAATATTGTTGAATCATTTAAGGTATTTCCATTATTTAATTATAGACATGAGGGGCATTGCATTGTTCTGATGGAATTGTCCAAGCATATGACATGCACAGTTGACATGAATGGGCACAGGTGATCAGCCATGCGAATGTACAGGTCACCTGTCAGAGGCATATGCAGACTATCAGGAGTCCCATATGACTTGAACTGCACACACCCCACAACATTACAGAGCTTCCACCAGCTTGAACAGTTCCCTGCTGACATACAGAAATCCATGGTTTGATGAGGTTGTTTCCATACCCATACATATTTGTCCCCTATGTACAATTTGAAACATCAGAACCAAGCAACATCTTTCCAGTCATCAACAGTGTTGATGGTTGCAGGTGAGGCATAAAGCTTTTTGTCATGCAGTCAGCAAGAGTACACAAGTGGTCCTTCAGCTTGGAAAGCCCATATTGATGATGTTTTGTTGAAAGGTTCATGTGCTGACATTGTAGATGACCCAGCATTGAAATCTGTAGCAAATTGTGAAAGTGTTTCACTTACATCAAGTTAAACGATTCTCTTCAGTTGTCATTGGTCCCATTCTTGCTGGATCTTTTTACAGTTGCAGTAATATTGGAGATTTGATATTTCACCATATTCCCAGTATTCATGGTGCACTCATAAAATGGTCATATGTGAAAACCCCTACCTCATCACTTCATCTGAGCTACTGTGTCGTATCTCTCATGTGCCAACTATAACACCGTATTCAAAATCACTTAAATCGTGATAACCTGACATTATAGGAGCAGTAATTGATTTAATACCTGAACCAGATAGCAGTTGTCTAATATAGGCACTGCAAACCGCACTGCAATCCTCAGAGTGTTTACATATCTCTGTGTTTGCGTACACATACGTCTGCCCATTTCTTTGGCTCTTCATTGTAGTTATGAATATTAAAAAGTTACTCTCATACATTAGGAAATACACACACATTGTCCACTATAATGGAGTGAAAATCACAACTTTATATATTTTCTCATTATGGATGTATAAGATGTGTCATTCCTTTAGTCTCTATCAAGGATAAAAAAAACTCATATACTAATAGTTAGGCATGCACACCACTTAACAAGTCACAGTAAATACTGCATTACATGTAAGTCAGAGTATAACAATTGTGCTGAAGTGAAGTTCTTCATTTGCAGTTCCAAGTCAACCTAGTAATTTGCGTGTCAGTGATATTGGAGAGACCTCAGTCACACTTCTGTGGAGCAAGCCTTCACACTCGAGTGAAAATATTGTCAGTTATGAGCTGTACTGGAATGATACTTATGCAAAGGTAAGGTTGGTTTCATAGTATTTAGATATTATATATATAACTATATGCCTAATAGATGAAGTTAACGTATGAATTATGGATGGGATCATACATACTTAAATATTACAATATTTGGTATACAAGGGGAAGATTTAAAAAAAAAAAAAAAAAAAAAAAAAGAAATTATAACATTTCAAGAATTATCCGAGAATTAAAAGGAGGAAGTAAAGATTTCAAAAGTGTAAAAAATAATATTGAGACTGCCAAGTTATTCATGACAGTGAGACAAAAAAGACAGATTATTGCAGGCCTGTTTAAAATTTTTTTAGATCTCATTACATGCAGATTTTTCTATCTCACATATGCATTTTAGTGCCACCCATGAATTCTCTTTGTCCAAGAGCTCTGTATTGAAAATATCAAACTCCATTAGTTAAAAATTTTCAACACATTTGTGGATCTCTGTATCATGGTAGCACTGACCATTTTGCAAACAGAGATGCTAAGGGATAGATCATTTTCTTTTATCAGATATTTCTTTCTGGGCTGAAATTTTTCTTCCACCAATCTTACATTTTCATTTTAATACTATGGAATGTTTCTGTTTAATGTTATTTATTCAATGCTTGGTTCTGTTTGCAGGAGAGGAATCATAAACGTATCCCAGTAGTAGAGAATTTCACATTAACAGGACTGTATCCAAACACGCTGTATTATGTGTGGTTAGCAGCACGATCACAGAGGGGCGAGGGCGCGACGACACCGCCGATACCAGTGAGAACGAAGCAGTATGGTAAGCCACACAGCGCTCACACTACTGTTCCTGTTTAAGTCCCTCTCACTTACCTTCAGGTCCTCTCCCCAGCTGATCAGACTTTTTCATTCTGGAATAATATCTCTTGCGAGATAAATCATATGTGCACAAATTAAAAAAACACACAGGTAAGTTTTTGTTGTAAATGCCAGTATCATTCACTGTTTTGCACATAGATTGAAAATGAGCAGTCTCACTTCAGTATATTGTTGTTTATACAAACAGAGCAAGTTTTATACAGAGCACATAATGCATTACAGCACATTCTGTTGCAGTATAAGCCCACAAGCAAAGCATAAGTAAAGACACATTGCCTACAACCTGTACTTCTTATTCTTAAATGAGCCGTCTGCAAGATCAGTATTTTAAGATTCCTGCTGTTTTGTATTCAGAATTGTCATCAGTGTACAAAAATTAATTTTGAATCTTATTGAGAGACACATTTTCCTAATTTATTTGTTCAGAACTGTATGTAGTAACAAATAACTTTATGATTGAAAGTGGAGGTCCCACTGACACAGAAGGAATCTTACAGATCGCTCATTTTTAATGAGTAGCACTGTAGCACTTAATACTTTTTATTCACTGTAATACTCAGTTAGCTGAGTGGATTGGTTCTGTTTATATTCACTTTGTATGTGTATTGTAAAATCACAAGCATTGCATGCTTCCAGACTGGGAATGTTTGATAAATATCACACATATTATATACATATATCTTTATTTATTACTTATCGTTCTCATTATTGTTCAATGGCTTAATTTTCACTGTTCCAGCACAGCCTATTTCTTAACAGTATTTGTCACAACATTGCACCAGTTCTGCACTGTTTATATTCACTGTGCATTTTGAGTGCACCTTTCCTGAGAGTTGTACTTGAGCAATTACCGTATAGTCTCACTCACACTGTTTATTTTAAGAGTGTGAGAGTGCGTGAGTGTGCGTGTGGACTGCACATGAGTCACCAAATTTATAATCACCACCCATTTTTTAATGGACAGTGGCAAATGCAAGATGCTGGATATGCACCATGATTTTTTTGGGTGCTCAGTTTTTTCCTCTCTTGTTCTTACTCCATTTTAAACATTACTTACACCTAGCTCTAACAGTATAACAAAACTGTAATTGCTTTTTTTTTTTTTTTTTTTTTTTTTTTTTTTTGGGATAATCTGATATCTCTCATCTGCTTTCATAATTTTATTTTATTTTTATTTTCACATTTCATTTTATGCTAAAATAGTGTGGTTGATAGATAATAAACTAGGTGAAATCACTTTTGACTCAATAAACCCAATATTAATTATCGAGAAGTAATTAAAACTTCTGTGTTAAATAGACAATTTAGACTACAATTTGAAATAAAATAAGATTTCCAGAAAAATGAGCTTGAGGCACCCTGACCACTTCTATTGAGATTCTGCAATGTACTCTGCTTCCTCTTCTTCTTATGTTTTCTGAGATTGGAAGTTTACTGTCCAGTTAATATTGTGTTGGTTGGTGCAAGATAGTCAAGCTGTGATTCTTCCTTTCTTAATTAAAGGATTTGAAAAAGTCCTTAGGGCAATTTATAATAGTTCTGGTGATGCATTATCTTCTTTTGTGGTTACTCTATCAATTTTTAATCCCTCATTACCTGATGAAACTGAATGCAGACTTAGATATTGACTGATATTACCATATACTGAATCCCTGTCGTGTTTCTCAAGGGCCATTAGTACCTTATACCATAGATGGATAGATGGTATAGAGCACAAATTACACCATTACATTGAAGCCAACATTTTTATCAGCTAACTGGTGGCAGCATCCATTTGCAAGCAACTTCTGGTATTCTTTTAAATTTATCTTAACATTAACTGTAGTTTTTCAGTAAATGTTTCTTTATTACAATGGAGTTATTAAGGTAACTCATAAAAATATGAGCAGAAAATTTTTGAAATATTAATTAAGAAGATTTTCATTTATTTCTATTATACATTCAACTTCATAAATTGGTTTTATGTAACCACAAAACATTAGAGTTTTGATGAAGTACAAAGTAATGTTTCAACCCTTACTTTAAAAATGGGCAATTTTAAACCAATGACTACATGAAAGTATGCAGCAAACATATTTCAAAATCCTTGAAATATTTCTATAAATGTGATAAAAAGAGATCTTATTCATTTCTTTCCAAGATTAATAGTTTCCATGTTGCAGGGAGTTGGAAAAACTCAGATTATTAGAAATATTTTTATAATTTGTTAAAGTTAACATTCATCTTTAAGTAAAGTGCATTAAAAACAAATATAAAATATGTGTGTACAATGTTTAAGTGCAGTAGAGTTGTATTGAGACACAAATTGTTTCTGCGGGAGTAAAATGTTTGAGAGTGTGATATGTTGGACAGAAGCACAAGCAGAAGTTGGCGTTGGCTTGTGTTGCTGCATATTTCACATCATACTCCTCCAAACTCAAGATTGACCAGATGATTCTACACTCTGTTGAGCCCAGCAAGTCACAAAGTACTACTACTGGTTGTTTCATAAAGTTATACTGACCTTCCACAGCTGAATAACTGATGATGTAGTGTGCAGACATGCAAAGGGGGTGTCCAAATGTCTTTACAGTACACTAAATGCAAATACAAGCTATCAGTAATGGTAATTCTAACAAAAGTAACTAATATGAACTGAATTTGTGTACATTTCTGCACACTCTTCTACACTACTAGTAGGGAGATTGGTTCTCAGTCAACCTGTATGTCAGCTCCAGCATTTTTCCATGAGAGTCGAATTCTTTTCTCACAACCACTGTTAAATTTTAAGTTTACATGCAGACTGCACCACCTTAGCATTTCTTGTCCAGTTCTCTTATGTAAGCAAGCAAAATAACTTCATTTAACTTGTTTTTATATACTGGAGTTATTTCCAGTTTGTTGAGTGCGTTCTTAGTTGCAGTTGTTAAGTGAACTATTATCTAAAAGTTCTCCATAACTGGAGCTGTCAGCTGTCTGCTGTGCAGAAGAACATCCTCCTTGTGTAACATGCTGTCAATATGTAATTAAGAATTTTCAAAATAATTTTTCCACCATGTGACCGTATTGCGCTAGTTATTTTTATTTCACAATTGTTTGGGCATTATCAAGTGGTACACTAGAATCAACACTAAAAACAATAATAGTATATCAGAACATATTGCATGTCGTAAGGTTATCAAACTTGGATGAGATCCAAGGTGTTGTCAATTTTATTTTTAAAGTGTGATTTCAATCTCTGATGGGGAGGGGGGGGGGGGGGCAGGCTGACAGTCTTCAAGCCAAGAGGGCTTACATTGGCTGGCAAATGGAGACAATAAGCAGTGATTTTAAACATGGACATGGTGACATTAAAATCAGGTCAGGCGAGTTTATAAACACTGATAGTTGAAATTTAAAAGTGAGCCATACTGAAATAAAGTTGTACATAGATGTAACAAAAACACTGAAGCACATACGAACACATAAGTGACACCAGCGTCACTATTGTTCCGCTGAATCTGGCAGGTGCTACACTCTAAAATAACATTTATATAGTTGACGAAATGCAGTAAAAACTGATGATTATGGCTGAAAAAAACTGCAGAGGTGAAGGGGTGGTCCTTCTGGGATGGGAGGAGGAGGGGGAAGGGAGGAGTGTGGGGGAGGAAGTAGGGAGTGTGGGGATGGAAGAAGGGAGGAAAAGAGGGAGCACCCATACAAGGGGAAGAGGTAGGATCAAAGTTGGTAGGATGGGTAAATGTTTCTAAAGAGCACCATCTGGGAGGGGAAGTGACAGGTTGCCCTGAGATGTGGAGGCTATGTAGGTGCAGACTGGCAGGATATAGCAGTGGAGGTGTGGTAAAGGCCCACACTTGGTAAGCAGAAGGTAGACTGGGGGCTATGGGAATGAGTTGGTGGATGATATAACAGGATGGAGATGTTTGGGGAACAGGAGCAGGTGGGGGAAAAAGATGAGTTCATATAGGATCCACGTAGGGGACAGGAGTTGGATATGATAGGTGCGACGAAGTGTGTGGTGCTCGAGGATCTGGAGGGATTTGGCAGAGATCCAGTCTCTATTGAAACAACATAGAATGGGATGTATCAGGGAGTGGTAGAAGTGAAGGATGGTGGAGGGTTTGAGGCCTTATGTCCTGCCGGAAAGCAGTTTGAAGAGGTGGAGTCTGTTGTGAGCTTTATGTTGAGTGGTTTTTAGGTGGAGGGTCCAGGTAAGGAACTGATCAAGAGTGAGGCCAAAGTATGTCAGGGAGAAGGTGTGATGGATAGGATGGTCATAGAGGGTGAGGTAGAAGTCATGGAGCTGGAGGTCTCAAGGAAGGAAGGAAGGAAGCTCAGGGTTTAACGTCCCATTGACAGTGTGGTCATTAGAGATGGGGAGGTCTCAAAAACACTGGTTTGGCTATATAAAGAAGTTTGCTCTTGAGTAGGATGAGAATTTATTTGCCGTACACACATTGCATGTGGTCTTGCATGTTTTGCTGATGTGGTACTGTTCTAATGTAAATTAGATTTTAAAATAATTTTCTTGTGTCTAAACACCAATTGAACATAAACAAAACAGTTATCAAGTATAATCTTAAAAACATCACAGTTAGTATCATGCAGTTGTCTTCATTATCACTGGCTGGAACACTTTTTACAGCATGTGAGGTATAAAATGCATCATCCCAACATCAACTCTCCCACGATCTGAAGAGATTTAAATTGCATACCTCTACTGTGGAAGTAGGTGACTCAGGTATATAACTACAGAGACTTTACACATCTTGAGCAGTTCATTACAAGATATTACTGTCCTAGACTTGAATAACATCACTCCAATTCCATTTGACATATTCACACTCCTCAATTTACAAGATATATTGTTGCTCCAATCAATGCAGACCACTCAGCAAGTGCCAGCAGTTCCTGAATAGAAAGTTTTGTGCAGCATACCAATAACACAATTAATAGTGAAATAAATGCAGTAACGTTCTACTCCTTAATTAATGCACCACCAAGTGAAATAGAACAAAATTAGCTGACTTTGTGATATGCTGTCAATGATAGCAGCAATGTGACACATTGATTTTCTTTACATTCACGTCAATGATCACAGTTTTTAGTCATTAGATGGTTGGTTTCAGACAGTTATGACAATATCCAGCAAAAAAAAAAAAAAAAAAAAGAAAAAAGTGCCTTCTGTTGGCATGGTCAAAAGTCTGCAGCTCTTAGTGAGAAATGGTTGCAGGCTTTTATCTGCCAGAGGGCTTCTCATGCTATTGTTCAGTAAAGTCAATAGGGCATTGCAGTGGACCTCAGTCATATATTGTAACTTGAACAATCCCATTTAATCATTTTAAAGTTCAGCTTTTTACGTATTTTAACATATTATATTACAAAAATTATGAACACATCTAAGCCCACAATTTATATTTTGTGGCAGCTGAACCACTTGTTGTGAACATTAGCTCCAAAAACAAGATGTTGTCTACAAGCAATGGGACCTAGTTTGCATTGTATTTTAAAAATACTTGATGAAAGAAAGTGATGTAGTTTTTATTTTCTGATGATGCCATTATGGTTCCACTGTATTAAAACAGGTTACGTAAATAATAGGTATGCTCTGCCATTATGGTTCCACTGTATTTAGAAATGTCATGGAAATAACAGGATTGCTGTTCTATTTTAAGAAATTTTTTATATATTACTGTAATTTTTTCCCCTAGTGTTTTTAGATGTGGACAGCCCACTACTGTACCTGTTTTTTGTTCATTTTCTGCTGCAGATTTGAATATTGTCATAACTGACTGAAAACTATGATCACTGACACGAATAAAGAAAATCAGTTTTCAACAGTAGATCACCTATTTGTGACCTAGAAAGGTGTCACATTTACTTTTGCAATAAACAACAAATAGGACATACCACATTTATAAATTACAACAATATTTGAAAAGAATAGACTGCCATCTCAAGCTGCTGTGTTGAGACTGTGAAGTGTGATACATGATGAAAGTAGTAGAAACTCTGGCAGAGAATTTGTTTCCACAGCTGCCATTCTCAGCTGATGACCTCTTGAGAGCTCTCAATAAGAACAGAAGAGAAAAATGGCACAAGACAACAGTAGGACTAAACTTCACACATTCTAGTCAGAAAGCATGGAGCCTTATGAGAAAACTTGGTACAGACCTAAGGTTGTCAATTAGAGTTGCACATGTAAATGCCAACTCTGTTGCTGCAAGACTAATGAATATTTCGAAGCCTAAAGTAGAGAAGGCATACACACAAACTGTAAAAATAGGAACTGCATATAAAAAGGTCTCAGCTAGAGCTACAATCAGACTATTCACGCGAATTCAGCATTGAGGAAGTTGAGGCAGCCTTGAAGATGGTAAAGGTAAAATAAAGCTCCTGGTTTTGATGGGATGTATCCAGAGTTTCTGAGAGCTGCCAGCCCAAAAACAAAATTATGGCTCACTGACTTTTTCAATGCAATACTGAGAACTGGAAAAATGCCAAAGCTTTTCAAACAGGCTAAGATAATTGCCATCTTGAAACCAGGTAAAGATGGAATAGATGCTTCCCACTATCGACCTGTATCGCTACTCAGCATGACCTATAAGCTACTTGAAAGGCTCATCCTAAACCGCATACAAGAGACCATTGACAAAATCATCCCTGCTGAACAAGAAGGCTTTAAGAAACATCGGAGCTGTTGTGACCAGGTCTTAACGTTGACAACATTAGTAGAACGGGGTCTTAAATCAGCTGCAGTTTTTGTGGACCCTACAGCAACTTATGACACTGTGTGGAGGGAAGGACTGATGTTGAAGCTTATCCAAATCATCCCATGCCAAAAGCTTGCATTCCTAGTGAACAACATGCTCTCAGACAAATGCTTTAAGGTATTCCTGAATGGACAATCTAGCAGATGGAGGACGCTAAATAACGGCCTACCCCAGTGCTCTGTTCTGGCTCCCATCCTGTTTAACCTATATATACATGACATGCCAGACACAAAATCCATGAAAATCCAGTAGGCAGATGGCCTAGCATTAGTCTTCCAGAGTAACGACCTCAAGCACTACGAGCAGGTACTGATGAGTGACCTGATTAAATTAAGTGATTACTTTCATAAATGGAGACTTCAACCAAACCCAAATAAAACTGAGGTTACTGCATTCCACTTGAATAATAAAGAAGCCCAAAGGAAGCTACATGTGACTTTTGATGGAATTGAAGTGCCACATAACTACAATCTGGTATCACTCTAGATCGATCCTTGACATTCAAAGAACAGTGCTTAAAGCTTTCAAAGAAACTTGCCTCAAGAGTGAACTTCCTTCGTAAGATTGCTGGCAGCAATTGGGGTGCAGACGCCAATACCCTATGCTCTGCTGTGCTCGCTCTTGTGTATTCTGCTGGGGAATACTGCACACCAGTGTGGGAAAACAGCGCTCACACAACAAAGATTGACGTCTAACTTAATGAAGCCATGAGGATTATCACACTGCACTGTCAGATCTACGGCCTTTCAGTAGTTACCTAACATTACTCTACAAGATCTGAGGGGGAAAGCAGCTAAGGTAAAATTGATAAAGAATGTCAAGGCTCAGAAGAACTCTCCCTTGTATGATGCTCTACAGGATTCCACAGCATGTCGTCTGAAATCACGAAAACCTCCCCTGTGTGACACAGAAAGCACCACTTCCTTCGATGTGACCTCAAAGTGGCAAGAACGCTGGAATGAAAATCCACTGCACAAAGGCCACCTCATGCAAGATCCATCAAAGAAGGTTGAGCGATTCCATCTACCACGCCAAATGTGGTCGAGACTGAACCGCATCAGGACTGGTCAAGGGAGGTGTGCTTACAACATGAAGAAGTGGGGTTTCCTTCATTTTCTGACTGTGACTGCTGGGCAGAGGAGCAAACCGTAGGGCACATTGTCAAACAGTGTCCACTGCGAGCATTTAATGGTGGCTTGGAGAGTTTACATCAAGTGACAGAAAGTGCTCTGGACTGGTTGTCAAATTTGGACATTTCCATTTAATTGTATATATATAGTATACTTGTAAAACCATATGATAAATAAATAAAAAATTCTCAGCATAATCCTCACAAATTAAACCAATCTTGGTTTACATAAAAGCTCATTTAACACACATCTGGAGAAAGTACTCCTTTAATACAATAAAAATAACTCAAGTAAATAAACCCAAGCTGTGGTATCCGGTTACGTAAAAGAACTGGATAGAAAATGCTGGGAGGCTACAGCCTATCTGCAAACTAAAAAATGAACAATGGTGGAGAAATATTATGAATGAAATACACAAGATAACTGTGAGATATTCTGCAAATTTAATGGTTTATGAACCGATTTTCGGCTGTTACGCCATCATCAGATAAACATTGCAAGTTTAAGTTACAAAGATCTTAACTTGCTAGATATATAAATTTCAAAGAAGACTAGTGTTTTTGTTTATCTTGTGTATTTCATTCATAATGTATCAAATATTCTGTCAAGAACGTACGGAACAGTCACTGAAAATGGTGGAGAAATCGTGTTTTCTCAGAATAATACTACAGCAGTTCTACAAGATGATTAAGAATCAATGCCATCTCTAGAACTGTAGAACAGTGTGTAGTACAGATTTAGACAGATTTTATATGTATGTATTATTTATATTACTATAATTAGTAACTCATATCTGCATTACATATACAATTAATGCAATTTATCATACAAAAGAAAATTAAAAAAACTTGCCCATGTGTGTGGCATTGTGTTGTCACTGGTTCATAAAGCATGCTGTGGAAAGCTGGTATAACTTTGTGAAATACCCCATAGTTGCTACTTGCATCAAGGTGAGAGATGTAGACAGAGTGGGTGATCTTCAGTCTGAAGATGTGTTCAGAAAGGATCACTATCCACTGACATACTTTTTGTGTTGTTTCTATCCCATACATCAACCCCTTCATTCTGTTACACTTACATAACATGGTATATTACTTAATTCAGCCCTACTGCACTTAGACATGTTACATGTATTTGATACTTCTTTTTAATCCACTGTGTGTATGTGAAAATATGACATTCATAAAATTAATTCTATAACATTAGAACAGTATATTTAATAATGTGTGATTATTCCATTCCCTGTAACACTCAAAACTATTATAGTCGGCGTCACCTACGAAGGCGCCCCAGTTTCCAGCCATTCTGCGCATCCACCTCCACTGCTGCACTGGCAGCCAATAATATTCATTCTGTAGGTGCGTGGCTGGCCCAGATTTATGCAATGTTTCTCCTGCAGGCTCCACTGTTGATGCTTGGCTGTAGCTCCTCCCCTCCACACTTCCCCTACTGCTCCATCTCTATGTGCAGAAGTGCCTTCGTATATGATTCCAGCTATAGTCCTAGGTAAACAGTAATGGGACATCTTAATAGAAAATTGATTGTATAATTTTGCTGTGGGAATGTTTTCGTAAAAATCATGGTGTTTAAATTCCCCTGAACTCCAAAACTACAATTGTGAAAAAATTTATGACTACATCATTTTCTTTGCTTAATCTCTTCCACTGACTGGAAACCACATTCAGAATTTGTTCTTCAATGTCACAGTTTTCATTATAAATTGGGCTGGCTAATTCCTTGAATTTTTAAAGAAATCTTCAAATGCTTGTACAATTTTCGCCATTGTTAAACAGACTATCATTTACAAGAAAAAGCATCTGGTAAGCCAAATATAATGTCCTAATGAAACAGAATTTATATAACATTTGGAAACATTGTGAAGGTAGGCTGAAAATAAGCTGACCAGAGAAAAAGTTTATTGAGTGTCTTGAAAAAAGTAGATAAAACAAAGGATCTGAACATTACCATAGAAGAGAGCTTTTGTAATCCAGCAAATTCTGTCATATTCATTTTATTGTTCTTTTGTTACCATGTCAAATCAATTCTGTTAATTATTTCACCAATTGATTCCTAGTATACAACCTTTTTCTAGTCTCCTGTTTTTACTCCATTAATATAACAACCAGTTATTTGTAATAGGAGAATGAAAGATATTAAGAGAATAGATGAAGGAAGGCTAAGCTATGGGCTAAGAGTATATAGGTGAAATCTATGTAAGATCAGAACAGAGGGGTCCATAGAGAACCTGAAATAATGTCCCATGACCAGTTACTGTCTACCCTCCAAAACTAAAAAAGAAATACACAAAATAAAGAGACAGAGACCTGAAAATATATGAGAGAAGTAAGAAAGAAAAGGAAGTGTAATACCACAGTCTAACATACATAGTCGTGACACTCACTCTTGTGAAAGTTGTTACCAACTGATAGTTGCAACGACACTAGCACTCCTAATGGTGGGCAAACCGCCGAAGGAGTGGTGTTTGTTTATACTTTTTTTTAACATAATTAATGAAATGTTTAGTATATTTTTTGCAGAGAAGCATTAGTAAAATATCAAGAGACATACATAATATGCAAATTAAAGTAAAAACAGCTGAATTTAACAGCTTCAGTGGTGTAAAGAACAACTTCATCATGAACAAATACTTATGAATATGTGTATATTTGCAGCTTATTCTCCTGAAAGTAAGTAGAATATAAAAATAAAAGAATCATAATTTTCTATTATGGTCTATTCTTACTATACCAGGCATTTTTTGACATGTATCAATTCGATGTGGAGACTAATGATTAGCACATTTTTACACCTCACTCATCTTTCTTATATGCACATATTCCTTTCAGTGTAATTGCATTAGCTTGAAGAGCCAATGTTTTGAAGATTTTTGCTGTTTGTGGTTCACATGTAGCAACAATTCTGAAATTGGATTCTTCTTTGTTGGAAAACAGTTTGATTGCTTTTGCCATTTTATTGCCACATCTGAGACTTTTTTTCTTTCAGCTACAGCTGTTGTGCTGATTTGGTATGTTAAATACTGTAGTTATTGCATTCTATATATGTTTCCTATGTTCCACTGGCACCAATTGTACTGGAATTGTACTGAAGAAATCTTATCGTTTCTGAGTAGAAAAGCAACATCTTTCTGCCCAAGGGCAGGACTTCTGGTGTTTCATAGCCATTTCTATTTTTAATAGAAAGTGAAATTATTCAGTAGTAGCCCGTAGGTTACAAGATCATTGTAAATAAACTGCCCTGTAATGTACTGTTTTGTACCTTTTCAAGGATCTTAGTAAACTTAAGAAAGCAAATGTTTAGCATTTTTAAGTTATTTATGGCACTATATATGTTCCCTAATGTAAAGAGTATGTTAAAATCAATATAAACAATACTCTTCACTCTCATCCAATATTATATTTAGAAATGTAGCTTGCTGACTGCTTGGAGTGCTGCTGTCACAGTGTGTAACAAAAATCTGTGGGAGTGCCGTGATTGTATATGTTAGACTGTGGTAATACTCTGTGACAGAAATGATGCAATTGTAAACGCTGGTGAAGGAATTTGATAGCAAACTCATTAGAAAAAAATAAATTAGGAAAAAAAAACTTGTGATGTGTAAAGAGGCTACAATTTATTCTTCAGCAGGCACAAATGAAAGCAAAGTTCATTTGATTTTTCATAAATTTTTACATTTTTGTTACTTTGATTTTGTTGTAACTCTATGCTTCTTATGTATTTATTTGTATCATATTCTGCAGTTTAAAATAACTAATATTCTTAGTTATTATTTCATCATGTCTTTTAGTATTCTCCCATCTCTTTTAGCAGTCCATCCTACATGTAGAGAGAAGATTGTATGGACATTTTTATCTTTCTTGCATCAACAGTTTTATGAAACCATCACATCTTTGAAGGATTTTATAGTAACATAAAAGTCTTCCAGCAAAAAATTGATGTAAAATAAATTTTTACTTTGGTTACATACATGAACATTAGTGAATTTTTTGTTTTGTTTTGTTGGCATATTGCTCCATCTGTTTATAATAGAGCATAGTAAGTGTTTATTGCTATCTTTTATTTTATTGAGTATCAGCAGATGAAGTTATCAGATTTTCCACATACTATATAAATGACAGTTACATAGATTATTTGAATTTATGAAAAAGAAAACAACAGAACATCCTTTCCAAAAACATTAACATATCCACAAACCAAAACACTTAACAGCTACACCTGACATCCTTCCATCATTTGTCTACCTTTCCGGCCCTCTGTTGGAATATTACAGTGTACTCCAGACCCAGTTCCATATCCTTTACCTGCAAAAGCATAGCTGTACTAGAAATCAGGTGCAATTAGAAGGCTAGGCAGAGTCCAAGAGGCCACATAGCGAGAGCCCTGTCTGAACACAGTGCCAGGTGCGCCCCCACAGAATGTGCGCGGCGAGGCAGTGGGTCCGACATCGATACGTGTCACGTGGGACCCACCCCCGGCAGACCGCAGCAACGGCCGAATCGTCTACTACAAGCTGCAGGCAGTGGAAGCTGGGCGTTCAGACTCCGAAGCCCATGTCATCACCCTGCAGGACAACACCTCGTTCACTCTGGACGAGCTCAAGCGATGGACCGAGTACCGCATCTGGGTGTTGGCTGGAACCAGTGTGGGAGATGGACCGAGCAGCTACCCCATCACAGTCCGTACCCACGAGGACGGTACGTAACTGCAGGGTGGCGGCGTGCACTGGTGGCGGGCTCTCTCTGTCTCTTTATCTCTCTGTTTCATTTCTCTTCAGTTCATTGGGTGTGCGAACAGAATAACCTACAGTTTGTATTGTTGGCGAGTGTATCACTTTCTAGTGTGATGATTTGTATTTGACTAATTGATATTATTGCTTTCACAGTATCAATAACATTAATATGAATGTTTTCACAAAAGTATAGGCATACCAGAGCAGTTTGTGGTACTTGACTGCTGTGCTGGTCAGCTGTTATATGCTGTCTAAATAATTTACTATTTTCAAATGTATAACTCCATACAACAAAAAAATTCATAGAAGTATGTAATTGGCATATGAAATTGCTCAATATTTGCTTGACGTTTCTCATTATCTGTGAAAGAACATGTACTAGAAGCTTTATTATTTTCCAGAGTGGTATTTGATTGCTGTATTTTACAGTAAACAATAATTTCTGTAGAAACTGTGCAAATTGTTTTTGTTCTTCTTTTTAAATGGTAACTTCTATCATAGTGTTCAAAAAAGTGTGGCATGTTTAACCAATAGCCAGACAATTGTCAATTGCTATTCGATTTCATTGATATATATATTCTGATATGACCTGTTTTTAGTTAATCAGAATCAAATTTTTATAAATGTCTAAATTACTATCTACTCTTTTATTCTTTTTTTCTGAATTTCAATGAATGAAATAGTTATTTTAATCTGCTTTTACTTCAGTAATAGTTAAATTCCTCTCTCTATGTAACAGAATTAAACATGTGAACAAATAAATTACCATTAATTTAGATTTCTTGCTATTTGCAAAATCAGTCAATGACATATTTGTAGCTGGAGTTCAAATGGTTCTCCAGTTTAGTTAAAATAGACTAAAAATGCTACTTCTGTTCACACACCCATATTTAGAGTAATTACGAAGACAAGTTAATCTTTTAAACGTGTCCAGGTGTAAAAATAACATAAATTTTAATAGTTTAGGGTATTGACAGGTTTATTTTCTTGAATTCTCAACTAATCAATAATTATGTGTTATAGTCATGTGCCTGAAAAGAATCTGAACAAAGCAGTTGAGATTTATCAAAAAGATCAAATTCCTTACCCCTCCTTGTTCCTGACATGATTTTAACCCCCCCCCCCTTTTTCAAATGTTATCACCTAACACCTTCACCACAACTCCATTGTGAGGACTCAAACCATCATTACCTCATTCCACTTATCATGTAACAGTATTCATACTTCTTATTATACTCTGATTCAGAGACACATTTTTAACTACTAGTACAGTATTTCTCATTCTTACAGATAATTTTTGGAAACAATAATTTTTAATGTAGGCTCAGTATTTTTGATACTGTCAATATATTTTCTTGTAAATTGTTTTTGAAATACTTTTTGATACTAATGTTTATAACATTTTTGAAATATATTACATTTTTTGTGTGTGTGAGTGTATGGGAAATCCGTAATTTTTTGTTGTTAAGTATATAAAAGGAACAATGCAGAAAAAATATTTTGCTAATTGTTTTCTTTTTTCTATTTTGAACAAATGGAGGTCTTCCAGCCACTGGAAGGGGGAAAGGTTTATGGCTTGTATATAAATTTTTAATATTAACTGTCATTTGCCTTCCCCATTTTTTTGCATTCAGAAAATAGGATTATCAAGTAAATGGAAATAATTGTGTATTGTTTAATGGCCCAATTTATTTTCTATAATTGGATAGAGCAGTTAAATCACTCACTCTCACATATTTGTATTGCCCTTGCTTTCACTAGCACACTAAAATCACGTGAATGTTTTTTGGAAAAAAAAAAAGAAAAAGAAAAGATTATCACATACAGCACAGTTTTTGCCTTTGTTTTCCTGTATTATTGATTTTAGATTTTTTTGGTTGCTTTCTGTTTTGATTACTTTTTACTGCACATTGTGTATTTATAGATTCACATTTTACTGCATGTTGTCATTGTAAGTTTCCCTTTCCAATCACAGTCCTCAGTTTTCCTATCCTTCACCTTCCTTTCTAACAAGATCAGTTTCTCTTAAGGCCTTAACTTAGGCAACGCACATGTGTTTCACAGTTGTCATCACCTAGGCACTTATCTGGCACTTTATTTTACTGTGATTGACTTTGCACCAGTGATTTAATTTTCTTTTTGAACTCACTATTGTGTAATGTATATTGCCAATGTGTGTAATGTGTGTATGTGCGTGCGTGTGTATTTAATTTTGATTTTATTTTGTGCTGTAAGTATTCATATTGAATTAGCTCTTTCTTGTTAATCGTCTGACATTAAACAGCCAGTGCATATTCAGTGCTGCATAGATTGTATGCAGATTTTACATAAATATGACAACTTACAGCACATTTCACTTTGCACTGCTATTTTTGAGGTACTTATTAGTATAGTCATTCACTGTTGTATAGAAGTCATGTGCCGCAAGTACTGAGCAGTGTATTTTCTGCATAGTTCTCAGAATGTCTTCACATTCCCCAGCACAAACACATGTTCGTTGGAATGGTCTTCCTAAATATTTAGTTTGCCTATTACCTTAACTGCAAAGCTATCTTTTTCAACCTGTCATTTAGCCACAAATACAGTTTTAAACAATTACTGCAGGTTTTCTGGTCCATCGGATCTTGTAGACACTAGTTTTTCACAAGAACACTATTAGACACATTAATAACCAATTTTTAGACATCATTATTGTTTGTGGAGACATGACCTTTTATTTTTAGTCATCTCTGTACTTGTAAATGTTGCACATTACCACATTTGAATACCAATACACATCTGTACATGATTGGCACTACCCCTCAGAAAAGCTGATGGTGTAAAAAGAAGTTAGTTTATTACTCTCCTAACTTGTTGGGACATTGTGCATGGTTTGACAGCAATTTTCTCACTTTATGAAGCAGTATCATAATGCTTTTGTTCTTTAAAGGAAATGCTACCCTTCTGTCAGTTTTAAGCCATTTAATGGAATTTCAGATGCAAATTATACAATACAGTACTATTAGAGGCGAAATATATAAATCTTATGTAATGTCCAGCATCACAAACATTCAAAATATATTTATGATTTTTTTCTGGGGGGGGGGGGGGGGATTTACAGTTTTTGTTATTTGTATCAACTTTGTGGTTAGCTTAAGGAGTTATGTATCTTTCAAAGATAAATAGTTTCTTAAGAGAAGACTATAACAGACTAACACTCATCAAATATACATTTTGTGTAACATATCATAAAACAAGAAATTAATGCCAAATTTATTTATAAGACTATGAATAACTTTGAGTCCCAATCCGAAAGTTTTGAGAAGGGGGGGGGGAGAACCTTGGTAAGTGCTGGGATTCTATTCAGGCAAGTTTGGATGAAATTAAGCTCTGGAATTGAAAATTGTAACTAAAACTAATACATATCAAATAAATTATCAAGAGGCATGATGGTCTGTGTGGCATTTGGTACAAATTTGGCATAGTAATTGATTTTTCCAAAAAGTTACTGAAGGTCTTCCAAGTTTTCAATCACAAGATTTTTTCTATGGCTTTGACATGTCGCCAAGTTGATTTCAGCCATTCACAGCTCAAAATGTGGCCAAAGTTCTGTAGGTGCTCATAAAAGAACCCACCACAGTTTTGAAGAATGAACTGTAATCCATTTTGTGTAATGTCTGGAACATTAGGCTTAAGGTTGCAATTCGTTACTCCCCTCTACAGTCACCTCAATATATCATTTAGAGACTCAGCTGAAATTGAAAGGCTTACTCAGCTTCTCCATAAAAACGATGGAAAATTGATAGTATACTTCAATTTCAAATGATAGCAGTTTATATATGTACAGCCCAAATTGGTTGTTAATAACAACCATATCATGGCACTTTAGTGGTAGTGTCAAATATGCTTTGGATAAATTTTGAAATTAGTAAGGAAATATGCTAAAGCACAACAATTTTGCATACTACTCCTTACCAAAACATTGTTTCAGTCTGTTCTACAGTTGATGAAATATTGCATTCACATTACCAAGGACACAATGTACAATGCATTCTGATAGTGCTGAGGAAATAGAAATTGTTGCGTTCTCAATTACAAAAGAAATACAGTCAGTAAGTAGACATTAATTTCTAGAGAAAGATAAATGCATAAATGATACAAATGCCACTGTTATACTTCAATGAAAGATTTTTCCAAGAAAATTCTAGTAAAATCAACAAATAGGCTTGAATAATTCTGTTCAGTCATTCATCAACCTGGTCTGATATGATAATAGAAAACAGGAAAAGGAAAACTGTAGTTTTAAATCATGTGTAGGAGGTTGCTATAGATATAACATCATTTGGCAATTGCACTGACTCATTTATGGAGAACATAGAATAAGAAACTGAAGTGACTAGGTTTGGATGGAATTTGAATTTGGTTTTTCAGAATTATTGTTCGGCATTGTATTTGTTATAAATATCCCAATGGCACAATTTCCCAATGAAACACTGGTTAGCTGCAGAATTTGTCTGCAAATCAATAAAGATGTGGAAAGCTTCTCTAACTTGAAATGCAGCTGGTAATAATGGATGAAAGACAATGGACAGATTCCATATTCCAAAAGTTCCTGGAAGTATTTGACATGGTGCTTCCTTGCAGACAGTCAGTGAAGCACACAGAATAGATTCTCAGAAATGTGATTAGTTCAAAGACTTCTGGTGACACTGTTATGTATGGGAAAGTGTAGTCATTGAGTTAAGGTAGAATAGACAGTTTGACTTATACAATTTTTTCTATTTGGTATAATGAATGGTGTCTTTCTCTTAAGATAGGAAAAAGCAGGTTAATGTCAATGAGTAGGAATAACAATCCTGTAATTTTCAAATATAGTATTAGTGTTGTGTTGCCACCATGGATATATACCTAGGCTTAATACTATAATAATAATAATAATTTTGTGTGGCTCATTGGCCTGGTGCAAGTCTTTCAATTTGATGCCACTTCGGCGACTTGCATGTCCCTAGCCTATCCCAGTTATCCAACCAGGGAAAGGGGACCTACAGCTTAACGTGGAATCCGAACGACGTGCCGTTTCTGGTGACTCCTCACATCGTTGAGGGGTGAAGGATGGGTTAAAGCGCAGACTGAAAAAATCCGAGGTCCGACCGGGTTTTGAACCCGTGACCCTTCGGTTTCCAGCCGAGCACTTTACCCCAAGACCACCAGGTCCAATGGCTTAATACTGAAAGGGTTATATGAAATGAAACAAGCATGTAAATTCAGTAGTTGTGAAGGCAAATGGTAGATTTTGGTCTATTAGCAGAAATCTAGGAAGGTGTAACTCATCTGTTAATGATGCCTTGTATAAAACACTAGTATGATCCATTCTTGAGCACTCCTCAAGGTTTTATGATCCACACAGGTCAGATCAAAGGTAGACACTAAAGTAATTCACATAAATGCTGCCAGATTTGTCACAAGTAGCTCAATTACGTGTTCATTTACTGAAATGCTCCAAGAACGGAAATGAGAGTTCCTTCTTTTCATGAAACACTATTGAGAAAATTTATAGAATCAACATAATTTTGGGCAAGAAGCACAAAGACAAGACAAGAGAAATTACACTTCTTGTAGACAGTTGTGAGTAGAACAGGAAAAATGAATGACTAGTACTGGGACAGGGCGCCTTCTGTCACTTGCCATATGCTGGCTTACAGAGTGTGTTTGTAGATGTAACTTTTGCTTACCGATCTTCATATTGTACTGTCTTATTTCATTAATTAACAATTTTACAATAATATGATACCATGATGTAAAAAAATTGGTTGATGAATCTTCTTGCTTTGATACATCAGTGTGAATTAACGATGTGTTCATTGTAAAAAGTGACACAGTACCTTTGGAGTTAACTGATTGACTTCTGTACTTTTTATTTTTCTAACATAATGCCAGGATCATTTTAGGAAGCTGAAACCACCAGCCAGTATCATTGATAACACTAGAAAAATGAAATGAAAAATGTGTTTTTAGTGCACTGGTTGGTCAAAACTAGTTACTGCATTGTGTTTGTGTCATTAAAAGAATAAAATACAGGCATTGGATCTTGTGTAATTCTGCACATGCTACAATATTTTGTATTCTCTCACAGTCAAGAATAACATAATTCCAAGAAAAAAAGCTCCAAAATCATATAAGATTGTTGCTTCTGTCACTTTTAATATGCTAAAAATAGTCAATGATCAGAAAAGTAAGCTTCATAACTATTTTCAGGCATGCATTACTTAACATGAGATGTTATCATTTCATATTTAAAAAACATAACAAATTTCCTATCATTAGTGATTTTTTGAAACATCGATTAATCGAGCATTGTCTTTGTACACTTTTGTTAGAGGTACCAGATGTCACCAACTTAACTGTGTATATTTTTGTCAGTCAGTAATGACTTGCAATTTTTGTTGAGGAAACAATGTTATTTCCTTAAAAGGTGCTATGGGGCACCTAATGTGTCATATTAATATTTTGATAAATTTTAGTGCACTTTTGATGCAGTAAATACCATATTTGTAATAACTTTATCAAAGGGCAGCATTTTCTTTAAAATAATCACTGTGTGACTCCTCTCTGATGCCAGAGTAAGAGTGTAAAGTGTGTGTGCGCTATCGTAAATCGCCAGCTCTGTGCTACAAGTGTTTCATTTTCACTAAACATTTGAGGAATTTATTTGCTTCGTATTCTATACAGTTCAGTTATTCTTTCCACATAGTTTGTGTTTAAAACTGTCAGTAATTAAAATTCTTTTTATTAATGCTCATCCAAATAATTCATTTCTAACTTTTTAACAAAAGGGGAAAATTTATGGAAGAAAAATCTTCTGCCACTATCTTCCAGTCCTGACAGTTTTACCACAACTATAAATTGTAGCCATTTCTACAAAAAGCTTGTGTAGAAATGCTGTAACTCTCTCTCTCTTGTAGTACAGAAGAACGCTTTCTACCTCTCCTGTATACACACCTTTATTATTGTTTGGCTTATGGTTTCATTTGCTATTTTTTTGTGGTTATTTCATTTGCATAATTTTATTTACAGTGCTTGATTTGGCATTTCTCTTAAAAATGTAGCTTATGTGCTGCTGATTATATAATGCATGGTGGAAACATATAACATGCATTACACAAGAACAGCTCTCTGCAAACACATACTGTTTTTTCATTTTGATTTTTGAAAAAAAATCCCATTTTGGAACTGCAACAGTAACACATTTGCCATTTTTGAAAGGACAAAATAACAGACTATAACAATTTTTTGCCGTGTTAACTAAGAAAAAATACAGTTTTCACACACAAAAAAGAATTTTTTGATATGTAGAAGAAAAAATACTTTTCTCACTTACATTACAATTTTTTCCACTTTTTTCCTGACAACTGTTGGGTTCATCCGGTTCAGCAGCAGACCGCAGTGAGTACTTTCCATAACATTTCCTCAGATGTGTGCCTTTGTAGACTTTTTACATAATTAGACAATACAGAAAAAATATCTCAGTCTTATTTCTGTTATTGTAGTGTTGGTAGATATTCTGAATGGTATTTGATCTGTTATTACTTTATAGTTAGATAATTAGTGGTAGCAATGGGACCTTCCATTCATTAACCAACTATTATGGGCACTAACACGAAAGAGAAAAGGTATGTTTTCTGTCATCTTTACTAAACAGGAGCAATAACTACATCACTCTGGATTATGCCTTCTGAATGTTACCATCCATACTCAAGGTGTCTTAATGTGTTGGTATTCAAATGTTCATTTCCTTCATCATGGAGGACTGCTCATCATACCATGCCAGTATTTAATAACTAGTAACTTCGTTCCTGTGAATATCAGAAACACAAACCTATATGACAAATATGAGCCCTGCATAAATCAGAAATATATAGAAATAGTCATAATTATTCCACCCAGAGTCATTAAATGCACGGTGAGTCATACACATATTTTTCCTCACAAAAAGGATCATAGAAAAGGTAATGTATTTGCTATTAGAAGTAGTTAATTTCAAGAATTATTTGTTTGTTTCACTTAAAAGTAAAGTTAAAAAAGATTCAAACTTCATTTACAAACTTGTTATATAAGAAAGATATTCAATAGCAAATTCACATTATCAAATTAAAGCTGTTATTTATGCTTTCATTGTGAGCTTTTCAAAAATATTAAGGCAAATTTCTACATGGAAACTTTAAAATAACAATAATAATAATAGTAATAATAATAATTTTCTTGATACACTGTCACATAGAATTTCATAATTCTTGTTCTTCTATCTGAGAGTGTTTGATGACTGAGTGTGTATGGTTAGAAGCTAGGCTATTAAAATATATATATATATATATATATATATATATATACATATATTTTTACGTTGTAAGCTACATACAGTGTCTCATAACTTGCAGTGCCTGGAGATCCTCAGGATGTTCGAGCCACAGCTATAAATTCAACTGCCATTAATGTTAAATGGCGACCTCCAGCTGAAAAAGACCGTAATGGCATAATTAGGGGCTACCACATTCATGTACAGGAGACCAGAGAAGAGGTTTGTTCTTTACCAGTTTGAAGACTATTTATTAAGATTAGGTAAATTTGTGTTTGCTCTCATAACGCTGTATGTCTACTAATGAGCAATCAAATACCAAACAGGGAAAGAGCCTACTGAATGATCCAATGCGATTTGATGTTCTCGATGGCAATGTACAAGAATTCAATGTGACTGGCCTTCAGCCAGACACCAAGTACTCTGTACAAGTTGCAGCACTTACAAGAAAGGGTGACGGTGATCGGAGTCAACCAGTACATGTTCACACTCCTGGTGGTGTTCCCAATCGACCAACACTTAATCTAAAGTAAGTTACTTTCCTATTTAAAACTTTTGTTCCTCTAAACCTCTTTATTGTAAAGAAATGCTACATGTTTTTCTTATTGACCGCAGTTTATCTTATAATTTGATGAGTTTGGCAACCAAGTCAATTCCTGCTGTACAGTGAATCGGAGCAAGAAAGCTACAGAATTTTAGTTCAGCCATTCTTTCTACAAAGCAACTGAATCATAAAACTGTTATCTAACCTTCAATTTCCATTTAAAGAGTGTAGGAAACTTAATCACAAATCACTGACAACAGTGAAATATTTTCTTGTAAATACTTACTTGAAAGGAGGTGACGAGTAACATATACATATCTGATAAGAATCACTTAGACACTACTGAGAGAAATATTATAGCAACTGTTACATAACAACCTACTGAATGTAGACTGGAAAGTGAATGGATTAATTGCATATGGTACAGACTAGGAGTCTTTTGGATTAATTGTAAACATGTGTTTTGAAAACTTTCTTGAGCAGCTAAATCAACAGCCCTCATGCAGAAGTTATGATAGTATTTTAGACCTTGCAGCGACAAACATGCCGGACCTTATCAACAATATCAGTATACATACAGGGCTTAGCTATCTGATCTGGTAAAAAAGGCAAGGAGAGTATATTTACTAGAAATTGCAGATAAAAAGTTGTTACCATTCCATTTACACAATGAATGGACATTAGTTAGTTGCTGTATTATGGACTTAAGGAACTATGGATGAAGCTTAAATGCAAGGTAAATTGCTCTGGAAAAGTGTGTGGCAAGTGGTTTAAGGATGGTGTGGAAAAGTCTGAGAAAGCAAAGACAGTTGCACTATTGGTATGAAAAGAACAAGAAAATGAAGACAGTCAAAAATTAGCAGTGATTCATGTGTCTGTAAAAAGAAAGATGTGCAAAGTGTACAACAATGACCAATTTCAGACCTTAGCAAAAGACCTTGTCAAAAATCCGAGAAAATTGTGGTCCTATATAAAATCGATAAGTGGATCAGAGACTTGTATACCGTCACTTGTTGATCTCTCTGGTGTGGCAATAGAAGGAAATAAAAGGAAAGTGATTGTTATTGTTGTTGTAGTAGTTTAGAGGGGACTAAACTATGAGGTCATCAGTCCTTTAAAGGTGATGTTTACATTTTGTATTTGAGAAACTATTCACACAGGAGGTTTGTACAAATATACCATCATTTGTGAATTGCTCAGGCTCGCGAATGGAGGGCATTGTATTAGGCCTCTCTGATGCAGAGGAGCAACTAAAAGAGTTGAAAACAAATGATCACTAAGCTGCAATCCCAATTAGCCATTGGTTCCATTAATTTTCTTGCCTCATGTGATAGTCCTTTCTTCATAAGATATATTTTGAGCCATGGATGAAAGGCATCTGACATAGTGTCCCACTGAAGTCTACTAATGAAGGTACGGGCATGTGGGACAGTTTCACAGAATTGTGAGTAGCTCAAATATGTTGTTCTCAGTGGCAAGTCTTCATCAGAGAGAAGAGTATCATCAGGTAGGAGCCCAGGGAAGTAAGATAGGACCACTATTATTTTCTATCTTCATAATTAATGTGACAGTAATTTGCAACTGTTTGCTGCAGATGCTATGGTGTACAGGAAGCTGTTGTTATTGAGTAGCTGTAGAACAGCACAAGATGGCTAAGAAAAACGTTCTAGTTGGTGTAATAAATGGTAACTAACTCTAAATGCATAAAAAATGAAAGGTGGTGCAGATGAGGGAAAATAATCCCATAATGTTCTGGTACAGAATTAGTTGTGTGTTCTTTGACACAGTCATATTGATTAAATGCCTGGGTCTAACATTGCAGAGCTATATGAAATGAGAGGACAGTTGTGAAGAAGGCAGGTGGTCAGTATTTGGTTATTGGAGAATTCTGGAAGCATGTGATCCATCTGTAATGGTGACTGTGAATAGAACACTAGTGGGCCCATTCTTGATTATTGCTCCAATTCTTTGCGATTCCCACCAGGTCAGTTTAAGGGAAGACACAGAGGAAATTCAGATGAGACTGTTGAATTTGTGACTGGCAGTTTCAATAACATGCAAGTGTTACTAAGATGCTTCAGGAACTCAAATGGGAATGCCTGGAGGAAAGGCACATTCTAGAGGGTTGTCATCTGAAGCTGACTGGAGAACGATTCTACTGCTGCAAATTTATATTTTGCAAAGGAAGCACAAAGATGAGACAAGGATTTTTTTTAAGTGAGAAATGGAATTCTGAGGTTGTGGTAGCAGAGGTGCAAGGTGGTTGTTTACAGAGAAATCAGGTGAAGTAGTGTGTCAGATGGCTCATAGATGGAAGTTATATATGTATGCTGGCATCTGCAATTGCCAGCCAAGTATTAAAGAAACTTAAATCACTTAACAAAAGTAAGTCTCCTGGTTCTGATTGTGAACCAATTAGGTGCCTTTCAGAGTATGCTGATGCAATAGCCCCATACCTAGCTACCATATACAACCACTCGCTCAGCGAAAGATCCATACCTAAAGACTGAGAAATTGCACAGTTCCAGTTCCGTCCAATATTCAAGAAAGGAATAACAATTAGGAACAACTTAATTTGGAAAGAACACATAGAAAATATTGTAAGGAAAGTGAACCAAAGTGTATGTTTCATTGGCAGGACACTTAGAAGCAGCAACAGTTCTGCTAAAGAAAAAGCCTACACTACTCTTGTGTGTCCTATTTCAGAGTATTGCTGTGCTTTGTGGGACCCACACCAGTGGGGTTGATGGATGATTTAGAAAAAGTTCAGAGATGGGCAGCTCATTTTGTATTATCAAGATATCCCTTTCAGGCCGTGCATACACAATTGTGCAGTCCTGGTTTTGCTCACTTTACAATTTTTTTGAAAATAAATGTATTTTTGTAATGGATTACTGTATGTATTTTGTATCTTAACGTCCCTCTCTATATTAAAGTCACATCACTTACAACCTTGGGTCTGAAAGGGTTATAGGGGAGAGAGTGTCACAGAAATGATGCACGATTTGTGGTGGGAAACATTAAAAGAAAGGTGTTATTCGTTATGGTGAGATCTGTTTGCAAAATTTCTTTCACCAACTTTCTCTTCTGAATGTGAACATATTTTGCTAGACCCACCTACATACAGAGACATGATAATCATAATAAAATAAGAGAAATCAGATTGACAACTGAAAGTTTTAGGTGTTCCTTTTACCTGCAAACTATTAGGGAATGGAACTAAAGAGAAATATCAAAAAGTGGTTCAATGAACCCTCTGTCATGCACTTCAATGTGACTTGCAGAGTATTTATGTAGATGTAGAAGTGAGAGCTGGTGTCAGGAGGCACGGGTAATGTGCCAACGACATCAGCCACAGTGCTGCTATCTGACACAGGTTTTTACAGGGCTGTAAAACAAGCAATCCATGAACAGAGAGGATGGAGGTGAGTGTAGCAATGTCAATAGTGGAGGATAGCTTGGAAGTGTGGGAGAAGTGTCATGCAGTTGAGCCATCTATGGTCTCATGCATAGGATTGTGTGCTGGAATGAGTCGGTGGTTGACAATGAGTTTAACTCTGAGAACCTTAGGTGAGAAATAACTATAAGTATTTGGAACATGTTTGGAGTGAAGTTTGGTGAAGGAGTATCATTTGTGGAAGACAGTAGGGGAGGAGAGATAGATTTCTCAGCTTGGATATCCTCATGTAGTGTCAAACTGTAATTTAGGCAATTGTTTGACACTGAAAGAGATTGTCAGAAGTGTAATTGCATCTTTGGAGAGTTTTATGAGCACCAGAATAAAGAGGTTGCATGTCTGACTGTATGGTATCATCACATAACATGACAAACTCATAGTAATGATCTGGTAAGAATCACTTTAATACAAAATACAATTGAGACCAAAAGAATAGCGAATAATATACAACTACAATAAATTTTAAACTAAATCTGTTAAAAAATTGTCTGTGATGCAATAGTGGTCAACCATCAGATATATAACTATTTACTAGTGTTCCAACAAGCTGTGAGACGAACATTGATGGTTATGACATCTGCCCATGTAGGATGTAATAGTTAGGAACCATGTGACTTATAGTTTATAATACTATCTATTTTAGCTGAAAACTGTCTTTGGCTCCATTGTTAAATTGGCTATAGCCTAAAATTATTTTTAGTCATTGATTATATCTTTACATAATGCCATCAAATTAGTGTGCTCTGCCTTCATTTTTATTTCTTCTTTCCTTTAACTCTTTGAATGCTGCAGACTTGATAGGCCGTGGCACTACACCTTGTAGTGAGGCCTGCAAACGTTGTTTGTCGCGGCAGTGGCAGTGGTATTTTCTGTGGCCCCTGCAGACGGCATTTACTGCCCGGCCTGACCAGTACCTCAGCCCTAAAAACAGTGTATGCCGCAGCCGGTTCCACAGCCTATGTGCCTGCAGACGTCAATAGCTGCTCAGGAATGTACTTAAATGCTGACCACCACAATGTTCCAAGCGCTCAGAATATTTATCAAACAATTCTGAGAAAACTGTTCAATTAAAAATTTTCATTGTTTGTACATCATGTTCAAAATTATGAAGAGTTCGCAGACAAAAAATCGCATTGCGTAGACTTTGTGTATGGTTGATTTTAGCACATATAAAACTGCAGATGAAAGGTAGGTAAGATATCTAAATTTTATTTAAGGTTGAGAACAGAATGATAACTTATTTCATTCTTGAGTTTTAGGGTGTTATGTCCAACAGACTGATGTGGGAGGTGCACATATTTCTGTCCATGTGGACTTGGCAGCTCTATGAAATACTTGTCATCTGATTTTAAGAAAACAGTTTTGTTTGTAGCTCCAGATCATACAGGGTGTCCAGAAAAGGACTCCCTGATTTCAAAATTAAATATCTCAAAAACAAAGATCGCTAGAGGAATGAGTAAACAGTATGTTTATTGTGAAAGCTGTAATAAGTTTATACAGCAGTTTGAAATAATAGTTACAAAAGCTGTTAACAAATGGCGCTTAATTGCCATACGTAATGCCTAGTATAAATAGTGATCCGAAGCCCAGAGCGATCAGTTCCACTATTGAAACGTGAAAGGAGGTTAGCGTACCGAAGGAAGAGATTAAAACCATGTACTCCATTGAACAACGTGTTTTTCTGGTGCTAGAGTACCAAAGGTTAGAAGAGAGTCCTATGGCAATAAGGCAAAGTTTTCAAGCATGATTTAATGTTCCAAAAGGACCCGATGCGAAAACCATTTGTACGCTCTTCGCAAAATTTCAACGAACAGGCAGCATAACTGATGATCTAGTGGGGCATGTTGGCCGCAAGCAAACCACAGTTACACCTGAAAATATCGCCACAGTTTCTCGAATTATTCAGCGAAATACAATGTCATCCGTCCATAGAATTGCATCTGAGACTGGTTTGAAGCGTTCCAGCATGCAGAAAATACTGAGAAAGAGCCTACACATGTATCCATTCAAAATTCAAACTTACCCGTAGGAGCTGTGCAACAAAGGGTTGCCTTTACTAATCAGATGCTCACAATGATTGATAGGGAAGGATTTGATGTTGGCTGCATCTGGTTTACAGATGAAGCACACCTCCACCTGAATGGATACGTGAATAAGCAGAACTGGTGAGTTTGGGGTTCCGAAAAGCCATATTGGTGTGAAGTTAAACCCCTGTATTCTCCTAAAGTTACTGTGTGGGCTGCAGTATGCAGCGGAGGCATTATTGGCCCTTTTTCCATTTAAGAAACAGTCACTGGTGCATGTTACGTTGCAATTTTGGAACAATTTGTCGCCACACAGCAAGCGTTAAAGGATCGACCTGGTACTGAATGGTTTATGCAAGATGGAGCCCGACCACATCGGAACGAACCAGTATTTCGCTTTCTTGAGGAATACTTTGGGAATTGAGTCATTGCTTTGGAATATCACAAATTTACTGGTGCAGGCATGGATTGGCCTCCATATTCATCGGTTTTGACAACCTGTGACTTTTTTTTGTGGGGTACAGTGAAAGACATGGTCTACCCGAAGCATCCCGCCACACTGGATGAGCTTGAATCGGCGATCTCTGTGGCATGTGAATCCATTTCGGTTCAGACATCATGAAATGTGATGGCGAATTTCATTCTTCATTTGCGCCACCTCTGTAGTGCCAATGGTGAACATTTTGAAAACATTGTGATGTGATTGTTTGCAAAGAGTGTTTTTATATGATTATTTCACTTATGTATGCTGATATGAGCTGTACAGCTTACAGCGCCATCTGTTAGCAGCTTTTGTAACTATTATTTCAAACTGCTGTATAAACTTCTTACAGCTTTCACAATAAACATACCATTTACTGCATTCCTCTATCGATCTTTGTTTTCGAGATATTTAATTTTGAAATCAGGGAGCCCTTTTCTGGACACCCTGTAAGAGTTCACTCTAAATTTGGACTGTCATGCAATGTAACACAGTATTCAAACAGACCAAGAACATTTCCATATCGGAGCAATGTAAAATTAAGAAAACAATTGAGATAATGAACCATTCTTTGATGATTATTTTCTTGCAAATTGTGTACTTAAACATTACATGAACTACTGAAAATGCAAGGAGATACCCACTACATAACTTTTACCAAAAATAGAGAAGTGCCTATACAATACCAATTACATTTATTTTTCTTACTTCAATTCTTCGTTTCCTGTGATAATAGACTAAACACATTTACACAAATGAGAAAAGCTTGCTTAAGGACCTGTATATTAATTCCATATCTGAATGAGTATATATTTAGTTTACTCAGTTACAAGTAAAAATTTTGTGTGTTTCAATAATTACCTGTAAGTAAAAGCAACGACGCATGAATAATTTAACCGCAAGATATTATGCGAGAATTTTCTTCACAAAATTAATTCAAGTTATAAAAGTGTAGGTGGAAAGTGGCACATAAATGAAACTTCATGTTTCAGAAACTTGTATTTTTAGGTTACCACATGCCAAGTTCACGTTTGTTACACCTTTAGTCTGTCCAATATAACACGCCAAATGCTGGAAGTTTTTTTTGGGCACCGATTTCTTTGAGAAACTTTGCTTGAACTTTTATGGCTATATATAGCATTTAAAATTCTTTTCAGTATTATTCCTATGCAAACACAAACAGTTGTACATGTTAGATAAGTTTCATGTCTTGAATAAAAGAACTTCTTGATTGCAGATATTTTTTATTTCAATGACACATTTCGCCCGGTTATGGCATCTTCAGATATCTGACAAAGAGGAAAATCAAATAGAACTTACAATATTTACATAACAATATTTCGAAAATTTTTAGCTACAAACTATTCTGACACTATTAATAAGAAATTGTGATAGTGTACGGTACTAATGTTTTATGTACTCTGTGGTATAGGGTGTTTAGATTAAAATGCAGTCATAGGGTATCTTACAGAGACAATAATATGTAAACCATTGATATCCGGTAACATTAACTGTTGAAAACAGATTGATACATTGTTTAACTGAATGGATATTGCAAGATTTACCTTGTATGATGTCCCTGTACCTTAGGTCGTCAACATATTAATATGACTTGAGTCGGTATAGGTAATAGTACTGCCTGAGGCAGCATTTAAATTTGTACTGTGTGTAACCGCCAATAATGCTTAGTGTCCACAACACTGTAGGTGTTGGGTCGGTCAGAAAATATAGTTGTTAATTTAAAGTATGGACACCATTTACATAAAATACCAATATCACATGAATCAAATTTGTAAGGATGCCAAGGTATATAACAGAGATATTATTTAAAAATTTGCATATCTTTCAACGAAATATTGCCCGAGTTATAACGGCTCAAAGCTGTCAGGAATTTACACTTGCCCCGCACAAAGTTGTCCATGGTGTCAGACAACTGACTATATCTCAGTCAGTATTGTTTCAACAAATCTTAAAATTTACCATTGTGCATTGGGTCATGTTAGAATGTTCACATAAAATTTCCCATGATGGTAGAGCTGGAAAATGTTCCGAAATTAGGTGATTTGACATGGAATGACTCAGAAGTTACATGTTCGCAGTGTAAGCAGTTTCATTGTACATTACGTCTGCTGAGCAATCATTTCCAGATTCAAAGCTATGGAATAAGTATCCATATATAATTATTTGTGACGTCAGTGAGCACACTGACTGTGAGACTGTCGTGGCTGCCCCGGTTGCAGAAATAGTCAGGCCAGGGCGAGGATGACCGAGCAGACAGCTCCAGGCATACACAGGAGTCCACAGAGAGGGCTTCCAGCACAGGTAGACGGATTAGGGGGCCGTAACGGCAGGCCTGACTCGGCCAGCCGTACGTGCAGGTGCAGCACTCAAAGGGTTAAAGTACCTACAAGTGATTTGTTTTTATATGTGCTCTATAACTATAAAATACATTAATAACACTGATAGGAATTGTTGATACATAGCTCTGTGCAGAAGGGAATGTTTGTTAACAGTTTGTGTTCTATGCATATGTAGTGTATTTTCCCTTGTTTGTTACTTATGAATATTTTTCAGGACTTTTTCAGATAATTTTGTTGTTCTTGAGTTACATCTATTGAGGCATTCTTGTATTTTATAAAATTATAATGTTGTGAAAGTTTAAAAACAGTGTACAGTATTTTGGGGCTCTGCGTAAAAAATTCTTGGTTTTCTTGCTGTGTCAAATATGGGTAACAGCCCAAGCTTTCAACTACAACCTATTTACACGATTCTTAAAGTTATTTTAAACTCAATATTTGAGTAGCTTTATTGATAAAGGGTCAACCTTCATCACCTTAAGAGCCAAAAGATACATTAATACAAAAGTTATAAGCAGCCATTGTTAATTATTCAGTTCCATCCGTCCATAACTGTATAATTTAGTGAGATTTTTATTTATTTATCATTTATTATTATTATTAGTATATAGTTTTCTTTTTGTTTTAAACTAATTATAGAGGGTAGAGTGAGAAATAATTAGTAACTATGACTTATTGAAATATTCTGATGTAATCCCAAAGGACAATTGAGAGAGAACCATCGGTTACTGTTGAACTTGAATGGCAACGTCCCACATTGACATATGGAGAACTTCTCGGCTATCGGTTACGCTACGGTGTCAAGGATCAACCATTGAAAGAAGAAATGTTGAAGGGTACGACTGTACAGCATCGTCGGATACCAGAACTTGGTAAGTTCTGAAAGGCTTTCAGAATTCTGTATTGAGTATGTTACAGTTTCCAGAAAAAGAGCCACTTGAGAACATGTTTTTAAAAAACCCAAAGTGCATTAGTAGAAATGGAACTTCATATCAGATAATTGTAGTGGACCAAAAGGCAGCATCAGATTGTCAAACAATGAATAAAAGAGGGGTGAATATGATATTGTATCAAGCCAAACCTCATTTTTCCAGAGTACTAGCAAAATATTGGGAACAATTTTAACATGAGACTGGTGAAAATACTCTGGATCTTGGGGGATGAGAGATATGAGAGGGCAGAGGACAAACATTTTTGTCATAAAATTTTGAACTCCTGATGTGCCACACCTCTTATTTGAAAGGGTAGCAAGAGATTTTACAATGTAACATTCCTCTCAGAGGGCTCATTACTCTTCTGTCAATACCTGATTGTGAATAAGACTATCCAAACCCGGTGCACCCTGTGCAGTTACTTCCCTTTCTGTGCTGTAAGTCTAACCAATGACAGTTCTGTTCCTTCCCTCAGGGGCAGAATTTCTTCAGATTAAAATAAATTTGATTAAGGTACATTTGATAAAATGTCACTATTATATATAAGTAAAGGTTTAGAGGGATTGGGTGGTACATTTATATCTGTTGAATGCTAAGAAATTGTTGAGGTAGCATTTACTCAAAAAGTAACAGATTAATTAAAAAGTAAGAAACTTGGAGAGGACTCAGCCATGGTATAGCTGCACTGAACACTTAATTTATGGAAATGTTTCACCATGTGTAAATATATAAGATGTATTATATAGGATCTAACACGTCTTTGGTTTTGTGAACAGTTGATAATATACAAATAAAATTGTTGGCAAATGATGGTATGCAGAGGGGTGTGTAATTTTATTGCTTGGTAAGTATCCATAACTCTTTAATCAAACAAGATATTAATTTTAATATTGTTGTTGTTATTATTATTATTAAGAACTGTGTAATATTTTTACATTAACTTGTTAGTTCTTGAAAAAGTGAGTGCAATGATATAATGTTGGTGTTGAAACTTTTCACAAAAGTATCTCAGAAATGTACTCAAATTGAAATGGATGTATTAATTTCCTTGATTTGAATACTGCACTTGTAAATGAAAAACATTCATCTGGAAGTTATTGAAAAAACATGTGCACAGATTGTGTCATAGATTACAATTCAAACCATCCAAGCCAACATAAGAGAGCCTACTTCAGTTTTGCCATTAATTGAATACTAAGAATTCCACTTTCAGAGACAGGGTTTGAAACAGAACTTAATACAATAAAACATATCGTCAAGATTAACAGTTACCCTCCCAATTTTGTACATAACATGTGTAATAATATACTGGACAAGAAAACAAATCTAACTGGTTCTTTTGTATTATGTTTTAGCATTGATAATGACCACACAGTGGTCAAAATCTAGATCTGTGAATAAATGAATACTTACGACTGATTGCTGACAAAAAATTCTACAAGCTACATAGCAGTTTTGTCTAGCATACCATCTACATTTTTCCCTCTGGTTCCCATGTTTTTCACACTTTTGTTGTGCCCATCTCTGTTATAGAGTATGTATCACATAAGATGTAACACCACTTTTCCTCCAAGAATTAGGATTGTGGCAGCTACACGAAAGCAGAGATGCATATAATTCTGTTGTACTTTTAAGCTTCATAACTCTAAAAACTGGTAAATTGTACATTTTAAGACTGTATCAGCACTGTTCTCCACTGTAAAAGTAACAATTTTTTCACCTGTCCATGCAGATGCTTTAGGAAATATTGTGAATTACTTATACTTTAGTGACCACTTCTGTATCTCATTGCAAATTGAAAATTAGCAGTATTTGAATAAAACTGACAAAAATGGTTATTCATCATTGAGTCTGATGAGAATTTGAAGCTTCAGTAAGTGGGATTTAAGTTGTATATAAGTAATATAAAACAAAGTAACGAAGCAGCTGTCATCAGTTGTGCTTAATGAACAGCAAACAAGATAGTGATAACCCCTTCTAGACACAAAGATTTTAATTTTATAAGCTTTCCCAAACAGGTTAAGACAAATGTCAGATTAATTCTTTGTAAATTACACAACTTATTGCCATACCTTCCTAGAACGTTCTGAGCTTGTGGTTTGACTATAATGAATTCACTGTCAATAGAACATTAAAGTCTAATATTTCTTCCTTGCACTCTAGTGACACAGAAATTATAATTACAAAATATCAGAAACCAGTATCTATCTTAAAGTGTTTTCTGTTCCTGTCACATTTTATATCTGTTAGTTAAGCATTACTATCATGCCTTTAATACAAAAAAAAAAAAAAAAAAAAAATAATAATAATTAATAAAAATTCTGTTATTTCCTTATGTCTGCTGTTGTATGTAACCCAGATCTATTACTCACCTTGCAACAAATTGCACACTGAGACTAAACATTAATATAATACTAGAAGAAATAAAATCATTACATGTTGTATAAAATATTTATTTACCTTCAACAGAAAAAGGTGTAGAGTACGAGTTCCGAGTAGCTGGCCAGAACAAAATTGGTTTTGGTCAAGAAGCCATAAAATACATGTTGACACCAGAAGGCCCTCCTAGTGGGCCCCCAAGTAACATCTCACATCATTTCCAAACACCCGATGTACTCTGTGTCACCTGGGGACCTCCAGTTCGGGAACACCGCAATGGCCAGATAGTCCGTTACGATGTTCAGTTCCACAAGAAAGTAGATCACACTACAGTGATTGATCGTAGTACAAATATTACAAAGGTGAGTACCAAAAGTTTTCTTTTTGCTAAGCAGTCCCAAATTTCTTACAGGTAGGGTATCGTGACAATATTGTATGTATGTTGGCAAATAAAATTAGAACTGATGACTTCTTTAAAGCTACGTTCAATAGGTGAGCAAAGGGTTTAGATAACCATTTTAAAATTAATGATGGTGCCCTATTTTGGCATAGCAATGTTAGAAACAATGATTGGGAACTTTGTATACCTGAACAAGTACAAGTAGATTTAATGTGGTTTATCCATAAAGGTTATGGCCAATTTGGAATAACTAAGTGCATCAAGCATATGTCAGAATTCTACTATTTTAAAAACCTGAGTAGAAAGGTTATAAGAAATTTAAGAACTCGTCAAGTTTGTCAATGTTTTAAAGATTACAACAAGCCTGGCCTTTTTGTTCTATATCCTATAATACCAAAGGGGTTATATGATTTGACAGCTTGTGACTTCTACAGTTGTCTTCCCGTTAGTAGAGGGGGAGTGCAATATATTTTTGTTATTATAGAATGTTAGTCAAGTATGTGAAACTGTACCCCATAAAGAAAGTGAAAACAGAAACTGTAATAGAGTGTTTCAAAGAGTATTTTATGGATGTAGGTAAACCTAAGAGGGTTCTTTTGAATAGTGGTTCACAGTTCATAAACAAGGAATTTAAGGAGTTCTTGGCATGGCAAAATGTCAAACATGTTGCTATTTCAAAATACAATCCACAGTCAAACCCCACAGAAAGAGTGATGTGAGAGTTAGGGAGATTATGTAGAACATTTTGCTCAGAAAAACACTCTTCTTGTAGTACTCTAATTAATGAATTTGAGGTCATGCTGAATAAGTTACCTCATTTGTCTACAGGTTTATCACCCATAGAAATACTTAACAAAAAAATTATAGGATAGCCACTGTTGAAGTATTTTGCTTGGCCACCTCATCCTAAAAGAGATGAAATGACTATACAAAATCAAGTAGAGACCAACTTGAATATTGCAAATAACCATTGGTTGAAAAAATTAAATGAAGAAGCTATAATACCTTAGTATAATTTAGGAGACTTGATATGGATTAGGAATTTTCAAGTGAGTTCTACCTTAAAGAAACAACCTACTAAATTTTTTGAAAAATCGTAAGAATACCAAATGAGAAAGCAGTACATGTCCAAGATCCAGTTACTGGTAAAGAAAAAGGCTTATACAATGTCAATATAATGAAACCACATATAAAAATCCTCAGAGAAATCCACTTGTCTCAACATAGAACAGACCAGATTCTAGAAAAGAAGTTAAACACTGAATTTTTATAAAGGGTAATTTGATACTTTTGTAATAATTTCATAAGTAATAACATGGGAACGAGTTACTACTTAATTTTCTATGGGAGGTTTCTTTAGTTTATAGTGGGGATGACTACAAACTATGCACACTTACACAATATATACACACAATCACACAATAACAAATAAAATTCAAAGATATTGGATATGTTTATCACCAAAATCTCTTGGGAATTACAGATATTGAGAGAGCAATTTTAAGTTGAAAACTGTATTTATTATGATGATTATTATTACTATTATTATTGTCACAACTTCTTTTTGTTTATTTTTGTCTAGTTTTTGGCTTTTAGACAATCTTCAGAAAACAGTTGATTAGAGTCCTCTAGAGGCATTATTTCTTATGTCACTAAACATTATAAATAAAGATATTATCCACAAATAAAAATGTTTGAAGATTCATCATAAGATGCTTTTGGATCCACAATTGGAAATTTTACTAACATATATTTTATTTATTGGCTTCTCCATTACAGTTGCACATTTATTTAGATGTTGTGACTAGTTTCAGACTATTGCATATGATTTCTAACCTAGGCATACAGAGGAAAGTTACAAGCATATAGTTAGACTGAACATGTTATAGGTTACAATAATAACATGTTGATAATATATAAAAGTGTTTTGAATTACAGGTTACCTGTTGCATGTGCAGAAACATTTTATCTGCTATAATTTTAAAATTTATATCAGTTGGATTTATTGTGATTTTAGCACATGTAACAAAATGTTATTATTGTAATGTGTACAGTTTAAGTATGTGCTTGTAACTTTCTTTTGTAGGATGAAGTTTGAAATGAGACACAATAGTCCAAAACTAGTCACAAAATCTAAATAAATGTGGAACTGTGATAGAGAAGAATATATATAAAAGACAAAATTTTTGTTCATTACATTGGTTGAGAAACTGTCAAATAGAGCAGTTGTAACATGTTGCGCACAAAACTTGTTTTTTAATATTGTAAATTCATTCCAGTGTTAACAAACATGTCTAGTGGACAACATAACAAAGAGTGCTTTAGTTTGGCAGTTTCTCAACTAATGTAATTAACAGAATTTGTGATTTATATCTTTATTTGTCAATAATAGGCACTTATGATAGTAAGGCATTCCAATACATTGTCTTAAATAATATTATTTATGTCTTCATAGTGTTGTAATTTATGTTTGTAATATTTTGCTCTTATGTTTACAGGCTGTTTTTATAAATCTAGAGGAAAATACAGATTATGTGTATCACATCAGAGCCCATACCAGCCAAGGACCGGGACCATATAGTGAGAAGGTGACAGTGCACACAGAAAGGGACATTGTGCGGGCCCCAATGAGCGTACAGGCTGTTGCTACTTCTGACCAGAGTGTGGAAGTTTGGTGGGAAGGGGTTCCAAATCGTGGCAAAGTTATAGGTTACCAGGTAAGACTGTAGCAACTTTATTACCTCAGAGATGTTTTATACGGACCTCTAACTGGATTTTTACTTAATTATGCATGGAAGTACTGTATTTATTTCTGTTTATAAAAGATTGTGTTGTGACTCAGATTAAATAATTATCCTGTACAACAGTCAACTGATGAATTTCACAGTTTAAGTCTAGTTAAAAAGGTCACAAATTCATTACACAGCCCACAAGAGCACTGCAAAAATAATAATTATGTAATTGCAAATAGTTTGTATGTAGAGGTTGATAAGTGGCCAGTAGAACAAGTACAGACCAAAAAGGCCCAAGAGGATTGTGGAAGTCATCTAAATAGGCACTAGTGGTGCAACATGATGCATGTTGCATTAGTAGCATGCCTGCCCAGACATCCTGCATGTCACAATCACAGTGGTACCTCTTTTTGTTAGCCTAGTGCTATGGTGGGAAAAAGCAAATGAGTCATAACTACAGCTGGTGGTAGTGTTATCAGTGGTTTTCAGTGCCTGCTAAAGAGGTTGGTAGCCCAGTGGGTTTACACAGTCATGCCCTCTTATGGAGGAAACAAGCAGCACTGTGTGGTGTGGCACAGTTCCCAGTAAAATGCTGAAGAGTGTATGGGACAATAGCGACATGCGAACTTTTCTTCCCAACCAGTGTAGCCCTGCACAAACTCAGTGAAAGGTTAAAGTGTCGTCAGTAAGTGGTTTGTTCATACAATTCTTCAATTGGGTTTTGAAGTTGTGGACAAGTCACTGAGCTTTCCTGCTGGATTGAGGGTGAAAATGTGGGATCATGATGTCTTGGGAACATATGTTGAATGCCAGGCTGCTAGCAGAAAAAAAATCAAAACTGTATGCTCTGAATTGTAGTCCATAATTTGTCAGGCCAAGAAAGACTACTGAGGTGCTGCCTGTGCTTCACATTTATGCTCATTCTAGATTAGGCATTTGAACTGCCTGCTGGCTAAGGTATCCCAGTGCCTTTCATACTAGAGACCCAGGATATACATCTGAAAGTGTTCCAGGAAGTACTACCTGTAGAGAGACCTGGCTGATGTATGAAATTATTAAGCATATCTGGGGTGCCTTTCAATGTGCTGTTCAGGAGGAAACTCCTCCCGTTGTACTCTTACAGACGTATGGGCAGCCCTACAGGATGCATGGTATCAGTTCCCTCCAGCACTATTTCAGACATTAGTTGAGTCCGTGCCACATTGCGTTGAGGCACTTCTGCATGCTCGTGTGGGTCCTACACAATATTAGACAGGTGTACCAGATTCTTTGGCTCTTCAGTATAGACCAGGGTAAATTGAGTGTAGGGTATTTCATGAATGTATGAAGATAAGAGTTTCATTTCTTTATTTTATAGGGAAATCATGTTATTAGTTGCTTTGCCTTCAGTTCATGTATGATTAAGTATGTCTGTCAGGAAAATAATATACTTTTAATGTGGATTTTTGTTTTTCAGATATTTTATACAATGACTGCTGTTGAAGACCTTGATGAGTGGCAGCAAAAGAAAGTAGGTCTTACAGAATCAGCTGACTTAGTTAATCTTGAGAAATATGCTCAGTATGCAATTGCTGTTGCTGCACGAACAAAAACAGGGCTTGGTCGTCTGTCAGAAAAAGTTACAGTAAAAGTAAAACCTGAAGATGTTCCTCTCAATTTAAGGGCACAAGATGTGAGCACTCACAGTTTTAAACTATCATGGTCACCTCCAATTCGGCTAAATCCAATCAACTACAAGGTAATTACTGTAGTTTTCTTTCACTGTTTGTCTTCGTCTTTTATCTTCATTAGTTGAAAAGGAAATTTTAAGTTGAATATAACTTATAAAAATTAAACAGTAGAAAGTAATAATACCTTGAATTTTTTTCCCCAGATATCTTATGATGCACTAAAAAATTTTATGGACTCACAAGGGATGACACAGACTCAAATAATTCCTCGGCAGGAAATCCTCTTGAAGCCCCATATTCGTTCCTATACTCTGAGTGATTTGTCGCCTTTCACTACTTATAGTGTCAATGTCAGTGCCATTCCATCAGACCATCAGTACCGTCCACCTACTAAGATCTCTGTAACAACACAAATGGCAGGTTAGTTATTAATTTTCTATTTATGGTGTAAGTATCTAAAATTTTTGTTATATACTATATGTTATATAATGTAGGCCTATGTTTTTGCTGGTGCAGTAGTTCTGAATTGTCCCTAAGTAAGTAAGGTACACAATGATTCAATCTATATTTTTGTTGGTGAGTTTTAGGTATTGTTGGGGTAAATAAAGAAAACTAGAACTTACAGTAATGAAAGGAAGAGAATAGTATTTCATATAGTCAAGCAATGAATTCCTTGATGTAATATTTATTTCATGGAATGCATATGGAATGAATATAGATGAATTGTAACTACTTCTGATTCAGCCAACTTTGGAGTAGGACGTAATTGACTCAAGTATTGTTGAAGTCAGCCATTTTATAATTTCAGTATAATTCAGTATAATACCTGATGCTAGTAAAACATTTATATGAGAAGCTGAAAATAATTACTCCATTCATAATGAAAGAGTAAGTTTCTTACAGTTTGTTCTACAGTGGTGTATTTATTCTTTCCGAGCACTGAAATCACTTGTCATAATATGGAGGACTCGGCAAGCACGGTAATAGTTATCAATGAAACTTAAACTCAAATTAATCTCGCAAGTGTTATTCACAGTTGAGACTACAGTCTTCAACTTTAATAGTGTTCAACATCCCAAAGTTTTACCAATGTATATACTTGGGAATTAGTTACGAATACAACAATCAACTGCTTTGTCTTTCTGTGGGTGCTTGGTCCTTGCATGAGAACTGATGCATCATATCAATGAATTGCTGAAAGAAGATCCAATTTCCCATTCTCTTTCAGCAACTAACATTAAGATTTTCCCCAAATTGAAGATAAATTTCATGTGCTTAGTAGGCTCAGTAAAAAAGAATAAACTGTTCATAGGAATGAACCTTGACAATTCCAATATTGATTTTATCTGTCTGAATTAAGTGTTAGTCTTTAAAGATTGTAATGTTTAAAACAATACACATAGTATTATTCCTTCATTGAAGTCAACTGATGACCCCACTCAAGCTGCTAGGTTAGCTGTTCTCTTTCTCCAATACTCATTCACCTATCTGCATAGTCGCTACATCTCCAGGGCATGGTCTACTTTGATAGTGAAAATTATGCCAAAAGACACTTTCTGTAATTTTTATTACAGCATTAACCTATTTTATGTAGATGAGGCATCTGAAGATGGCAGCTAGACTGCTGGAACTGTTTTCTGCTGTAATAAAAATTGCAAAAATGCGATCTTTCCCATCATTTTCACTACCTTCACCAATTATTATTTTCTTCTCTCTTTTGAGTTATTATGTTTTCTGTATTGTCTTGAAAACCTATTCACTTCTTATTTTAGTTTCATATTTTAATCTGTATTTAATTTATTTAGGGCAGTATGTTTTAGACTTTTATACACTTTCATAAACTAGTTGGATTAGTCTCCCCTTTAAATTTTCAAATTATTGTACAGTTTTTTGTATGTATTTGAATGATATACTCTTTGGATTGGCAACTTTACTTTTTCTAATAATATCTGCAATGTTTTTCTGTACACTTGTATACTGATATTCCACACTGATAATTTAAATGTTTCTGGTGTTTTGTTTCCTGATAAAATCTTCATAATGATTCATTTCTTTTTCGTGATTTTTTTTTTTTTCATATTCTTATATTGCTCTCCTAATTAATATTTTTGAAATGTATGAGCATTTTGGCTGTATTACAGTCTTCTTATAAATACAAAAGCATCATCACTAGGACAGACTTTTTTATTTAATTTTACCTTTTTACATTAAAAAATATTATATTTAGTGTAATGTTAAGTCTATCATTTGTAATCTTTCTCTGAGTCTCTTTTTCTATTCAAGCTTCTTCTTGATCTTCATTATTGTTGTTGTTGCTATTGCTGTGGTCTTCAATCTGAAGCAGTTTTATACAACACTCTATGCTACTCTGTCATGTGCAAGCTTTCCATTTTCTGAATAATTACTATAACTTACATCCTTTTGAACCTGCAAACTGTACTCATCTCTTGGTCCCTTTCTACACTTTTTAACCCCCACATTTCTCTTCAATACCTAATTGGTGAACCTTTGATGTCTCATAGTGTCTCCTATCAACTGATCAATTCTTTTACTCAACTTATGTCACAATTTTATTTTCTCCCTATTCCTATTCAGCACATCTTCATTAGTAAAAAGTCTACCCATCTAATCTTCAGATTCTTTGTAGTGCCATACTTTATAAGTTTCATACAAGGGTGCATACAGTCCAGACAAAAGTTTCACAAGAGACTTCAAAAGATTCAGATATGTTTGGAAGTCATACATGATTAATACACTGTCAAGCTCAAAAATGATTTTTTATTTATATTTCTGATAGTTTCAACTCCACTGAGCCATCTTTAGATCTTATGTGGTTGTTTAAAGTCCCCAGTCTCCTGACCTAGAAAGTTTATGATGCTTAATGATATTCTCATTATTGACTTAGATGATTTTTATTAATGTCAGATCACTATCTCCAACATGTTCAGTGTCAACAATCTTGATAAACTAGACAGTACAGGTAAAAGGTGAATACAAGCAACTACGTAATATATGAATATGGCATAATGTATTTTTAAGTAATTATCAAATAAAAAAATACAAATTTTATTTTCAAGTCCTGGGTTAGAGAAATTTAATCCATAATATAAAACTTGCGACTGTTTGCATCTCCAAACAGTAAGATTAAATCTCTCTAATCCAAGACTGAAAATAAAATTTTTATTTTTTATATTTGATGACTACTTTCAGATCCATTAAGAAGATTATTATATAATTATTAAGTTACCGTGAAACATCTTACATTTAATTAACTACCACTATTGACTATTAAATGTGGAGTTTGTTATAAATTACATCCTTTATAATATCTGAGATGAACTGCACTACATACGGATATGAAATCGATACGAAGAAGGGAACACCCTTATACAGCAATCAGTTTATGTCAGCTATCATATGGGGCCCAAAAGACAGCAAATTTATTAAAATATTTATTAAGTATTTATGAACTAAAAGTTAAATTGTTAGTATGTTGATATCTCACAGTTGTATATAACTTTCTTTATGCTTTTGCAGCACCTCAACCCATGGTGAAACCTGATTTTTATGGAGTTGTCAATGGTCAAGAAATACAAGTGATTTTACCTCAAGCTTCAGAAGAATATGGGCCCATTAGCCATTATTATTTAATTGTGGTACCTGAAGACAAAGCAAATCAGAACAAAAACCCTGACCAGTTCCTTACTGAAGAAGTAAGTGTAAATATTCAAGATAGTAATAAGAATTATGCTTCTAAATATAAATTATTTTTTTTAAGATGTATAAACCGATGTAGCCAAGACAGTACATTCAGTTGTCACAACTATCTACAAGTTTTATTGTAGGACCTACCACTAGGAGATCTCTCAGCCAGTAGTACCACATCATTTATTTTCTCACATTATGTGGATTTTAAAGAAAAGTGCCACTGCATTAATATGTTCGAATATGCCACATCTGAATATTCGATTCTTTAGGATGCTATAATCATTGGTTCTACTGATCTCAGACATGAGGTTATTGAGTTTTAAATAGTCCTTGGCATAGGGACTTTTTTGTATACCTATCAGACGAATGGGCATACTGCAGCTATGCTACACTACACGACCAGAATTTAAACTTTACACACTTCCTGCAGCTAGCCAATTTCAGCAAACTGATCGATTTTTATACAGTAGGTGTATCTATGGTTCGCTTCATATGAGTGGTTCCTTAGAGAAACAGGAAAAACCATTATATTTGAGTACCAAAACTACAAACTGTGGGGATGGCCACTTCTATACTTTCTTAACATTGCAAATCACTGCTATAAGGCACAGACACAACCAATAACATATGTCGGGAGTCAGCCGCGAGAGCGCGCCGCGGGAAACCGCGGCAAATGCCAGAGCACGCCACGGGCGAGTCAATGACAGAAACAGTGCAGAGTTGTGCTCCGCCCCCAGTGTGTTGTTTACCAGGTACAAGCTCACCTCGTGGGTGTTCGCACAGCCAGTGCACGCCAGTATTCAGTGTAGTAGTTGTGAGAGTGGTGGTTGTCCATGATCACAACATTTGGCGACGAGTGCAGTATTTTTTTTTCCCCTTTCTCCGCTCGTTTTCCGTTTGAAGTGGTTGTTCATCTTATACAATGTCTACTGGTTCTTCCTATGAGATTCTACGCCACCTCATCGAACAACAAGAGGTTTTTGCAATGGCGATTCGCGCTCAAAACCAGGTATTACTATCTCTTGCTACAGCCTTGTCTAGTGGGTCCCAACCCCCGTCCACCCCACAGGTTGTTTTGCCCCCTGAGCCCCCTCTGTCTTATCCGCCACCCTTTCCGGCATACGACGAGTCTGTCGAACAGTGGGACGATTATGAAAAACGGTTAAGACAACATTTTCAGGCTTTTGGCTGGTCTGATGGCACCTTATGTCGTGCGTTATTCCTGTCGTGGCTGTCGCCTCGTCTGTATCAGCTCCTTTGCCAACTCACCCCTTTGTAGGATCCTTCACCACGGTATTTTGATCAAATGTGCAGCCTTTTTTCACAATATTATCACAAACGGACTCATGTGAGTGGCCTGTGTTGAGTTTCACCGCTGCAGGAAGCAGCCACAACAGTCTTATCGGACATGAGCTGTGGACCTCCATAGTTTAAGCCGTCGTTGTCATTTTGTTATGGATGTACATAAAGAATCGTATGCTGATCAAATATTCGGCTATTATTCGGCATGCCCCCGATTGTGAGGTTCGCGAACATGCTCTCCTGTGCTGTTCACAGTACTGCAGGAGGCGGGGTTGACGTGCAATCTGGAGAAATGCCATTTTTTCAGCCTTCTATCACTTTTTTGGGGTTTAAGGTTTCTAGTGAGGGTAGTAAGCCCCTCCGTCAGAATGTGTCCTCCGTGTTGGCCTCACTTAGCCGACATCAGTCAATGACCTACAAGTGTTTTTAGGAAAGGTCGCTTATTATCATAAATTCTTGCCTGGGACTTCATCTATTGCAAAACCCTTGCATGACCTGCTGCGCAAAGGGACTTCTTTCCGTTGGTCATCGGCCTGTGAAAAAGCATTTTGCACATTAAAGGAGCTGCTACAATCGACCCCCTGTCTCGTCACATATCAATCTGGCTTCCCCCTTGTTTTATCAATGGACGCTTCCCAACATGGAATTGGGGCAGTGCTCGCTCGTAAATATCCAGGCGGATCTGAGTGACCGATCGCTTTCGCCTCTAAGATGCTCACTTCGGCCCAAACCAGATATTCACAAATTGAGAAGGACGCTCTTGCTATTATCTATACTCTGAAGAAGTTCCATGTCTTTCTGTATGGTGTAAAATTTCATCTTGTAACTGATCACAAACTGCAGGTTTCTCTCTTTCACCGTTCAGCATCACTACCCGACAACGCCGCTAACCATCTTCAGTGTGGGGGCTGTTCCTATCTTGATATAACTATGCGATACATTTCCGCCCAACATCCAAACATGCAAATGCGGATGCGCTCTCCCATCTTCCGGCTGGACCAGACCCAGCCTTTGATCAGAAAGAATTGCTGTGCTTTCATGTTGACACAGCTGCTCAGCAAACATGAATGGTTTTCCAATCACAGGTGCCAAGGTGGCTCTGGCTAGTGCTGAAGACCAAGTCCTCTGCAAGGTGATCCGTTTGGTCCAGCAGGGCTGGTCTGCGACTCCGCCGAAATGGGCATTGGACCCCCTCAGAAACTACTATGCATTTCGACACCGTTTTTTTGTTGTGGACGGCGTGCTTCTCCTTGATTCTGAGGAGACCTCTCCTTGGGTCGTCTTCCATTGGCCCTCAGCTCAGAGGTCCTCAAACTGCTACACGCTGATCATTGGGGGGGGGGGGGGGGGAGGGGTGTATCTCATACGAAGGCATTGGCCCGCCGTCATGTGTTTTGGCCGGGTCTGTCCAGTGACATGTCTCGTATGGTTACCTCGTGCTCGCTCTGTGCGCAACATCAAGCCTCCCCTCGAGCGACATTTGCCCCATGGCTTCAACTTTCGCAGGCCTGGGATGGCCTGCACATTGATTTTGCGGGCCCCTTCCTTAATGCCTATTGGTTACTGGTTATTGATACCTTCTCTAGGTTCCTGTACGTGGTCCGTTGCCTATCAACCTCTGCTGTGGCCACGGTTGCAGCCTTGTCACGCATTTTCTTGATTGAAGGCCTTCCCACTACGATGGTGTCAGACAACAGTCCTCAATTTGTATCACGCGGGTTTGCCTCCTTCTGCAACTCCCGAGGTATCCGCCATTTCCTTGCCCCATCCTTCCATCCACAGTTAAATGGGGAGGCTGAAAGATTTGTTCACACCTTTAAGACCCAGTTGAAGAAGTATGTGCCTCAGTGCCCTTCGGATGTTGCCTTTGATCAATTTCTCATCCTTTCGGTTCAGTCCGTTTGGTGACAAGAGTCCCACGGAACTCCTCCATGGCCGGCAGCCCCGACTCTGCTCCATCTCCTGCAGACGAGCCCGGGACGTTTACTTTCACCCATATCTTCATCCCCTTGCTTCCGACCAGGGATGGCTGTCTGGGCACGTGGGTTCAGACGTCGACCGAAATGGATTCCTGCCATCCTGCGACATACGCACAGAAGATGGCATCTCTGCACATCACCACGACAAGCTGCTCCTGCGTGTGGAAGATCGGGAGCCCCCCATCACTCGGCCAATGATCCTGCACCAGTCTGCTCCACTAACAAGCCGAAGAGAGGTTCCTTCCATTACCTGCAAGTTTTCTGCCTCAGCCAGGGACTGAACCAGGTCCCGTCCCTCAGGGACCTATGCCTTTGCGGGTACAATCACCACCCATGCTGGATTCATCTCCTCCTGATGCATTGCTCCCTTTGGGTCTACCATCACCATCACCAGGTCCGGGGCCTGAGGTGTAAATGGAGTCCGAGCCACAATCACCGGTGCTGCCATATGGGTTGTCGGGGGAAGGGCGCCGACGCTGCCCGCGCCCCAAGTACTTCAGACCCTACGCAATGGTGCCCGCCTGCAACCTCAGTCAGCACCCAATAGATGACGACGTCATGGACATTGCTCACATCCAAGCCTCCCCAAGGGGAAAGAAATGCTGTAAGGCACAGACACCTGATAACATATGTCGGGAGTCGGCCACGAGAGCGCGCCGCGGGAAACTGCGGCAAACGTCAGAGCACGCCACGGGCGAGTCAATGACGGAAACAATGCGGAATTGTGCTCTGCCCTCAGTGTGTTGTTTACCAGGTACGAGCTCACCTTGCGGGTGTTCGCACAGCCAGTGCACGCCAGTGTTCAGCGTAGTAGTTGTGAGAGTAGTGCTTGTCCATGATCACAACAATCACCAAAATTTTTATATGTTTTTAAGATGATAGTTTCAAACTACTTCTTAATTTTTCTTCAACATCGTTATCTGTTACCGAGAATCAGATATTCAAAGTTCTTTACTTAAGCACAAAATCAACAAAAGCAATAATATAGCTAATGACTCATAGTTTAACTGTAGATTCTGTAGACATTTATTTAGATACACCATTTCCCAATTTTATCTGTACCTGTTATCAAGACACACACACACACACACACACACACACACACACACACACAATTTTTCAGTAACATAAGTGCCAAATGTAGTGAGATAAAGTTCCAGTCGCAACAAAACTTACCATTCAATCTTAAGATACCTACTCAGTGAAAAAATTTCATTTTTACACACCTTACAGTTTGACATCTTCACTCTATTTTATTTTCATTAATTATCACACTTACTGTGAAGTATCAAATTAAGTAAAGTATTGAAACATATTTTATATACATAGCAGTGTACGAAACTCTGAGGAGATATCAAAATTTTATTTGAAATTGAGAGCGCAATAATTTCTCATTGCATTCATATCTGGCAGACAAACCTGTGCAGTATGGTCACTTCTGTCCCAGTGGCTTTGGTGGCCTTCACGAAATCCCTATCATAACATTTAAATAAAAATATTCTGTAAAGGAAATTTGATTTTAGAGATCATATGGTCTCATATCTTTTCTTGGTAAATGACTGAATTTCGTTTCAGTTATTCATCATACCTTGATTCAGTGACGTATCCAGGGAGGGTGGGAGGTCACTCCAATCCCGGGAGAGGAAAGACTTACCTTGGGGGGAAAAAAGGAAGGTAAACAAATACACACACACCCACTCATATACACAAGCAAACATACCTAGGCAGACATATTGTAGAAAGCAAAAAATTTGTGCAGAGATCCCACTTGAGACAGAGGCTCTGTCCAGAGAACCGAGGCAAAGATGTTAAAGATGGTGGGCGGGAATTTTAATTTAGCAGAGGTTGAGACCAGGTGGGCAACAGGAAGAGAGAATATGCTGAAGGGCAAGTTACCATCTCTGGAGTTCTGAAAGATTGGTGTCGGTGGGAAGTATCCAGATAACCCAGATGGTGTAACACTGTGCCAAGATGTACTGGCCATGCACCAAGGCATGTTTAGCTACAGGGTGATCCTCATTACTAACAAACAGTGTCTGCCTGTGACCGTTCATGCAAATGGACAGTTTGTTGCTGGTCATTCCCACATAGAATGCTTCACATTGCAGGCATGTCAGTTGCTAAATCACGTGGGTACTATCACAAGTGGCTCTGCCCTTGATTTTGTACACCTTCCGGGTTACGGGACTGGAGTAAATGGTGGTGGAAGGGTGCATAGGGCAGGTTTTACAACCGGGGCAGTTACATGGGTAGGAGCCGGAGTGTAGGGAAGGTGGTTTGAGGATTTCATAGGGATGGACTAGGAGGTTACGAAGGTTAGGTGGGTGGCAGAAAGACACTCTAGGTGGAATGGGAAGGATGTCTTGAAGGATGGATCTCATTTCGGGTCAGGATTTAAGGAAGTCATATCCTTGCTGGAGAGCCACATTGAGTCCGCTCCAGTGCCGGAAAGTATCTGGTGACAAGAGGGGCAGTTCTGGGGTTCTTCTGTGGAAGTTTCTGGATTTGGGGGGATGAGGAAGTGGCTCTGGCAATTTGCTTCTGTACCAGATCAGTAGGATAGCTGTGGGATGTGAAAGCTGTTATTAGGTTATTGGTGTACTGGTTCAGGGATTCGGGACTGGAGCAGACTCGTTTGCCACGAAGACCTAGGCTGTCGGAAAGGGAACGTTTGACATGGAATGGATGGCAGCTGTCATAATGGAGGTATTGTTGTTTATTGGTTGGTTTGATGTGGATGGATGTGTGAAGTTGGCCGTTGCACAGATGGGGGCTGACATCGAGGAAAGTGGCATGGGATTTGGAATAATACCAGGTGAATTTGATGGGACCAAAGGAGTTGAGGTTGGAAAGGAAATTCCATAGTTCTTCTTCACTATGAGTCCAGATCATGTAGATGTTATCAATGAATCTGTACCAAACTTTGGGTTGACAGGCTTGGGCATCCAGGAAGGCTTCCTCTAAGTGTCCCATAAATAAGTTTGCTTATGTAGGGGCCATCCTGTTTCCCATGGCTGTTCCCTTTAGTTGTTGGTATGTCTGACCCTCAAAGCTGCATAATTTGTGGAGTAGGATGAAGCTGGCTAGGGTAATAAGGAAGGAGGTTTTAGGTAGGGTTGTAGGCGGTCGGCGTGAAGGGACTGGTTGTGTGATTTTTGTAAGGGACTAAACAGCGGCAGTTATCAGTTGTGAAGGAACTACTCCATCACAGTAAGGTCCTGAACATGCGGGATGTTTGTGTACAAGGAAGTAGCATCAATAGTTACAAGGATAGTTTCCGGAAGTAACAGGTTGGGTAAGGATTTCAGTCAGTGGAGAAAGTGGTTGGTGTATTTGCTGAAGGACGGGAGACTGTACATAATGGGTTGAAGGTGTTGGTCTATGTAGGCAGAGCTTCGTTCGGTGTGGGCTTGGTAACTGGCCACAATGTGCCAGCCTGGATGATTAAGTTTGTGAACCTTAGGAAGTAGGTAGAAGGTAGGGTTGCAGGGTGTTAGTGGGGTCATGAGGTTAATGGACTCAGGTGAAAGGTTTTGTAAGTAGCCTAAGGATCTGAGGATTCCTTGAAGCTCTGTCTTGACAAACTTTGTAGGTAATGTTGTTTGAAAGCTGATGTAGTCGCTTAGCCACATACACCCGCCAATCAAGTACCATCATCGTGGATCCCTTGTTGGCTGGGCGAATGACGATGGAATGGTCAGCCTTCAGATAGGGTTTCAGCTGCGGTAATGTTGGGAGTAGGATTAAGGTTTCTCAGGAAAGACTGAGAGGCAAGTTTGGAAGTAAGGAATTCCTGGAAGGTTTGAAGAGGGTGGTTTTGAGGAAGAGTGTGTGGTCTCGCTGTGATAGAGGATGGGACTGTACCAGGCAGGTTTCAATTTGAATGTCATTTGGGGAACTGGATCATTAGGATTAGGATAGGATGGAGGTTGCAGATTGGGAGAGAGGTTTAAAGGAGAGGTTGACAATTGAATTGGGATGTTGTAGTTCAGGATTGTGTGGATTAGGATTTAGAGATTTGGTGGGGGGGGGGGGGTGGAAGTGGGAGATTGAGTAGTCCGGAGACTCTGGGTTTCAGTCCAATAAGAGGAGCTTGAGGTTTATTGGAGAGGTTGTTGAGGAAGGGTGTATAGCCTTTTCGGAGGTGGGTGATCAGCATCTTGGATAGTTTTTTGAGGTGGATTGTGGCATGCTGCTCCAATTTGTGGTTGGCCTGTAAAATGATGTTCTGAACTGTAGGTGTGGATGTGGGAGTGGAAAGGCTGAGGATTTTGATTAGGGATATGAGTTGACAGGTGTGTTCATTGGCAGATTTGATGTATAGGTTAAGGATTTGGCAGGTGAGGGCTGTGGATTGTTCTGTTTGGAATTGGTGCAAGCTTATGCAGCCATTTGTTGCTTCTTCAGGCAGGGAAGGAGAGGGAAAAGGAAATGATGTTGGTTTAAAGGAGCTAGTAATTTTTCCTCTAATTTATATTTATATAAAATAAATAAATAAATAATCTATGCCCTTCTGTAGACAGAAGACTGTGGGAAATAAAAAGATGGTGGCTTTGTGAGAATAAAATGATGACAAAGAGACATTGAAAGTGTCAGAGAAAAACATTGTGGTCAGGTAGGTGAAGAGAAATGTGAGATGACAAAGATACTGGGAGAAACAGACAAGAGAAAGTATCAAAGGGAGAAAAAGTAGACAATGAGAGAGAATCATACGTAGACGGAGATGTTGTTCATGAAAACAACACTATGATGAAGGAACAGATAAAATGATTTAGCAACTCCTATGTTTAAAGAGTGTGAATATGTTCAAAGGCCAAACTTTGTGATGAGGAGGGACTGATGAGGACTTAGGCAGCTGTTTCCCCACTTTTCTGTGAGAGGCTTTTATGAAGGAACATATTTGCTTTTTCTGTGTTCTGGGGGAGCTTTTTTTCAGCCAGTAGCTTACTTAACAATTTAAAATTAAGCAAATTTAATGATATCCTAAAAGGAGATCTGAGTTTGTGTGCAATTTTTGCCTCTTATGCTATAATTACTTTTGTCATCATACACTCTTCTGAGCCAATTATCATGAATTAAAGATAATTCACCAGGTTAAATTTTTTACAGACTTAATCTGCATCACCATACTGACGTATTTTCATGGTATAAACATACAAACTATTTTCAGGTAGTGAACAGTTTTTTGTTGTAGCAAGTTCTTCAGTATAGATATTTTATTATGACAGTGTCCTGTAATGCAGCATCAATTAGTTTATGATGCTACATTGTTAGTTCTGATCTGAAACAGAGTCTTGTGTAGTGATGTCTCATCAGATTGTAGACAGTGAAATTAAAGGCTGTGGAAAAGCTTTTCCACTAAACTGACTTAAATTTCAGTGAACATTTAAATCCTGCAACAAGCACTTTCAGATTAATTATCTTTAAAGTACAAAGCTTTAAACTGAGTAAGATAACATATGGAAAATTCTCTTTTGGATAACTTCACATAAAAAATTGTTGATTAAATAACACTGTTCATGCATTCATTTAATTACCGTAGTTTTAATACAATATACCTTTATTTATGGCAATGGCAGAAAAATATTGCCACTGATTTTAACCATTTAAAATGCCATTTTCAATCAGTTGCAGACGTAGTGCATTGAACCATTCCATTGATGTGGATGTTCCTTTAGCAATTGTTGTGATTAAGTAAAACTCTTGTTTTGTTTCTTGACATGTTCCACATCCACGAGGATCCCCTCAACATGGATCTACGGAACAAATAAATAATCTAATCTAATCTGTTGAGAAGACATTCCTGCATATTGTTTCTCATCATCATCTACTTGGACTGTAGTTATGGATAAAATATACATATTTCACTAACACAATGTTATGCCTGTGTTGACAGTTGATTTTGATGTCATCTGTCAATGTGGACATAACATGTCATATGGTGTTAGCAAAATATATTTTTCCATGTGCATGTATCACACAACTGTAACATTACGAGACACAGCTGTAACATTATGATAACAAACATTATACATGCATGTCTTCTCCGTGAGTTTTATCTAAACATTACAGTTCATATCCCAAGAATGGTTGTATGTGCTAGGTCTGTAAATAATCTGAAGATCACAATTCAAATTGCTGAAATTTGTCACATAAGTGAAGATACTTCCTCGTAATCATAAAACATAAATTTTCTAGTAAGGAACTGTCAAAGACACTATTGAGAAAAATATTCCAACCCTGAATAAGGGGGCATTATCTTGACAGGATGGTATAGCTCCAAAATCAGTTGATCTCTTGATTGGTAATTTTAAACTGTAAAACAGCATTTGAGATCTTGCTGACCACCAAATACATCAATGAATGTAAACAATGTTGGTATTCTATTTATAGTTATGTCTCTGCATTGAGTAAACAAAATGCAATCAGTCATTCAAACATAAATTTAGTATTGGTAGTTTGTGAAATATTGGAGCCATCAGTGAGTGATAAATTTGAGGGGAAAATTTCATTTACTTTCAGAAACTGTCAAAGTAATATACTAATAGACAGGTTTCACCCATATCAAACAGTCTTTTTCAAATTAATGTACATCAATAAGGTTTCTTTATGAATGGGGACAATACATTTTAGTTGGTAAGAAACTTCGAAGAAGATTTAATTCAAATCTTTTTAATGTTTTACTCAGTTTCTCTCTATTTTAATAAGGATGCTGATAACCCGGCAGATGAGTGCCTTTAAACAACTAACCCCCCTCCCCCCCCTTCCCCGATCATACCACCAGAGCTATGAGAAGGCAGATTTGGATCTTATGAAAGAATAACTGTAAACACACTGTGCATTCAGCTTCAGAATTCTGTGACTCTTTTTTCTTATTAAAAATGTGCAAATTTAACTAATTTCCTTCAAACTTTTGTAGCAGTTACCATAATTTTGTAGCCTACAAATGTTCTGCTGTGAAAAGAAAAAGAACGTGAACATTTAATTCACATTTCAAGAGTTTAAATCAAAATACCACATTCTACTCTGAAAATATTCTTGTATTTTCTTTTTCATTATTATATGAACCAAATATTCACGGATAGCAAATTTGAGACACTGAACAAGAGCTACATCTAATCCTTTTCATTACTAAACTCCTATTAAATATTACGTAGTATGTTGGTTAGTATCATACCAAGAATTTATTAGTTTCAAATAACTATAACTCTAATTATGATATTTATTTTTGTTTCAGCTTATATCTAACAAAGGAACAAAACCAGAGAGAGAAAATGCACCATACATTGCTGGAAAATTTTCCCTTCGCAGCATGCCATATACGTTCCATCTTGGAAATGGCGAGACATATGAAGGTTTTGTTAATCGGAAACTAGAACGAGGTAAAAGATATCGCATTTTTGTGAGAGCTATTGTGGACACTCCTCAAAAGGTATGTAACATCAAATAGTTTACTAATATCTAAAACTAATTTGCCATATTATATTACTTATATAACCTTACACTGTTATCTTTTTGTAGCACTTGTACACATCGAGTCCATTCTCTGAATATTTGTCACTGGATATGCGTGAAGTACCTCCAGGGGATCCACCATTACGACCAGATCCCAATATTCCTCCTGATAACTCGGATGTGTCCATGAAAAGCAACACTGAAGAAGCAGGCATGGTCTGGGTTATAGGTCCTATTATTGCTGCACTTATGCTGTCCATTTGCTTCATGTTGCTGTTTATTATTAAAAAGTAAGTGGTACTGAAAGGTAACTTGAAGCTCTAACATGCTATGTTAATGGTAATCATAAATTGCATATAAAATTATTATGAATCGCATCAGTAAGTGTAATATGAAACTCATGGTGCCATTACTGACATTTAATACACTAATAAAGACAGCAAGACTGGTGCAGGAGGGATCTGATTCTACATAGTGAGCCACTGTTATCAAAATAATTTTGTTTTCTTAGACATTAAACAAATGCAACACTCCACTCCCCTGTAATTCATAACTTGAAGTAAAAATAGGTTATGATAGTATGTGTGTGTGTGTGTGTGAGTGGGGGGGGGGGGGGGGCACCACTAAAAACCCCAGGAAGCAATAACAACAATATTTAAGCGATAGATTGTTACTCACCACTTAGAGGAGATGTTGGAGTCATGGCAAGGCACAATGAAAATCATTGCTGAAATATTTACCTTTCAAAAACAAACATTTATCACACAATTACGTTTACACACACATGGTCATCTTTTTTGGGAAAACAGCAATTCAAATCTGCCTCTGGGCATCCAGATGTTGATTTTATGTCTCTAAATCGCTCCAACCAAATGTCAGAATGATTCCTTTGAAAGTGCACAGCCTATTTCCTTCCACATCCTTATCAAAACAATCCTTTCTTGTACTTTGTCTCTGACAATCATGCTGTCAAATGGGACATTAAACACTAATCCTTCTTTCTCACAAATGAGAAAAATAAATAAACAAACAAATAAACATATAAAGTAAAAAAATTAATAAAAAAGATATATTCCACATCATTAAAAAGTGTCTTATTAATGATCTATGGAACAAGTATTAATCTAATCTGTGTCTTGTGTATGGATGGGACTTCTTAGTATGTAATTCGTGAAAACCAGTAAAATTGAGAAGGGTTTAGGATAGAGGAGGATGGAACTGTTGGCTGTTGGGTGTGTGGAGACAGTAGGGGATAATTTAGGCACTGGAGGATGTACTGTAAGGATAGTTCCTACCTGTGTAGTTCAGAAAAGCTTGTAGTGGGAAGGAGACCTTGTAGTCATACCAATATTTTTTTTTTTTTTTTTTTAAAAAAAAAAAAAAAAAAAAAAAAAAGCTTTGCAGTGATTGCATTATTGATAAATGATGCCTGCTTTAACAGGTTACCCAGACCTAGATTGGGTGGGATAAGCTTGCAATGGGATTGGTATAGGAAGAGCTGGTTGGGTGGATTGGGCAGGTGTTGCATTGGGGTCTTCCACAGATATGACGTGATTTCTGTATGGGAGGCTGTGAGTTTTTTTGTTTTTTTGTTTTTTTTTTTTTGTTTTTTTTTTTTTTGGGGGGGGGGCTGGGGGGTGGAGCATAGGGGTGGACTAGAATGTTGTGCAGGTAGAGTGGGCAATCAAATAGCACTTCAGGTGGAGTGGGTAGGATCATGGGCAGGATGTCTCTCATTTAAGGGTATAACAAAATAAGATCAAAGCCTTGCAAAGGATGTGGTTTAGTTATTTCAGTCCAAGCCAGTATTGAGTGATGAGGAGTATGCTTCTTTGGAGCAGGTGATTAGGGATGAAGGGAGGAATAGTGGTGTAAGGGAATATGGCATTGGAAATCTGTTTGGACTGATCTGAGGGATAGTGTTTGTCCTTGAAGACATTTGTGAGACAAGGGAGCTGTAATCAGTACCAGTGGACATTTGTTCCTGTTTTTACCCACATTCACACCACCAGACTGTGTGATCAGTCAATGGGGAAAGTCCGCTCTTCGGGACTAGTTGTCAAGCTATGCAGTCATGCATAAATATCCACTGATTGACTATTACTGTTTTATGCTTGAGGCAGATTCCAAGGCATTATGCATATAATTTTATTATGAAGATTTGTTCTCTGTCACTATAATCACTACTCCAGCTTCAGTATTCTTGATATGGGAGGATAGATTTTAGGTAATGAGTTGCAGGTGTTGGTCAATGAAGATCAACATTTTTTCAGTGGGGGCACAGTAACCAGCTTCAGTTGGGGACACGCCACTCTATCCCATGTCTCTCCAGTTCTTGTCTTCTTAACCACTATCTGCGCTACATATAAAAAAAATTAGTAAGTAGTGGGAGTCAAACCAGAACAAAAAATTAACAATCAATTTACATTCCCACTATGACATGGCAACAGTATGAATTTCATTGCTGTTGTTGTTGTTATTTGTAGTCTTCAGTCCGCAGACTGATTTGGTGCAGTTCTCCACACTATCCTGTCCTGTACAACCTCTTCATATGTGAACAAGAACGGCAACCTACATCTTTCGAATCTATTACTGTATTTGTCGCTCAGTCTTCCTCTATGATTTTTACCCTGCATACTTCCTTCTATTGCTAAGTTGATGATTGCTTGATGAGTCAGTGTGTTCCACCAACCTATCCCTTCTCTTAGCCAGGATATGCCAACTCCTTTTCTCCTCAATTCTGTTGAGCACCCCTTCATTAGTTACCTGATCTACCCATCTACCCATCTCACCGCATTTCAAAAGCTTCCATAATCTTTTTCTCTTAATTCCTTATAGTACACATTTCACTCCATACCATGCTACACTCCAGACAAATGCTTCCTATCATTTAAATTAATGTTAGATATTAACAAATATCACTTCTTCAGAAATTCTTTTCTCCCTGTAGCTATTCTGCATTTTATATCTTTTTTATTTTGTCTGTCAGAAGTTATTTTGCTACCCAAATAACAAAACTCATCTACTAGTTTCATTGTCTCTTTTATTGACTCATTACCTAATCTAATTCCTTCAGCATTGCCTGATTTTCTGACCCTTCATTCCATTACCTTTGTTTTATTCTTGTTAATGTTCAACTTATACCCTCCTTTCAAGACACTGTCCATTCTGTTCAATTGCTATTCCAGGTCCTTTGCTGTTTCTGACAGAATTACTATGTCATCGGCAAACTGCAATTTTTTTTATTTCTTCTCCCAGAACTTTAATTCCATCTCCAAATTTCTCCTTGCATTTCTTCACAGCTTGCTCAATGTACAGATTGAACAACAATGGAGAAAGGCTACATTCCTGTCTTACTCCTTTCATAACTACTGCGTCTCTTTAATGCCCTTTGATTCTTATAATTGCTGTCTGGTTTTTGTACAAGTTGAATATAGCTCTTTGCTCCCTATATTTTACTCCTGCTACCTTCAGATCTACAAATGCCTGAATCATAGGTTTGCCTTTCCCTAACCTATCTTCTAAGATAAGTCGTAATGTGTTTATTGCCTCCTGTGTTCCTACATTTCATTGCTACAAATCATTTATACTACTATCAAAAGTTCTTTTGCATGTATTTCTTCTTTCTCCATTGCCACTCAAGTGAAGTATTTTAGAAATTTGAAAGATAACGCTTCATGCTGCTTCTCACACAGTTTGCGACAAATTGGTAAGTTCCATTCCACAACCTCCCCATGTGAATAGCAATATACTCTTCAGTATTGTTGCTACAATGTACAAAAGTTGTTTTGTTGAGAAAAATAAATTTTGTTTGACAGATTGATGATGTTCTCTTAATGAAATCTCCATAAACCTAAATAATGACACTAATGACACAGTTTTGCATATATTCCATTTAAGATCCTAAATTTATGACATTTGTAACTTGTGTAAATTGTATTACTATTGCAGTATGAAATATTTAACTAGGCACATGCTGTCTTGTGTAATGTCTTGTAGATACTCAGAATTCCTCTGTTTGCAGACGAAGGCAGCCTTGCAAAGCTCCTGACCAGGCAGCTGTTACGCGGCCACTTATGGCGGCTGACATTGGCACCAGCCATGCACCAACCGATCCTGTCGAAATGCGGCGTCAGAATTTTCAGACTCCTGGTATGATATCACATCCTCCTATTCCAATCTCCGAGCTGGCAAACCACATTGAACGGCTGAAAGCCAATGACAACCTAAAATTCTCACAAGAGTATGAGGTAAGATCTATAATCTTAGAAAAAACTGAACTTTATTCATTTTCTGTATGATTATAATACACTTGTCACAGAGAACATAATTTTCTTAATTTTCCTTAATTGAGTGTCAGGATGGGTTAAGACATTTGTGGTACTTCTCCATTTCCTTCATCTTTTCACCAATCTTTTTGTACAACTGTTCTAGTCTATATTTCATTTTCTTATTCTGGTCTTGATTGAATCACAGAGTCTTGCTCTGGGTCTCCCAATTACCATGGAATGTGGATTCCATCATTTGTTTTAGTATATTTCGAAATTCCATTCTCCATAAATGTTGAAATCATTTTAACCTACTATCGTGAGTTCTGACATTCAATTTTTTTTTTCTTTTTTCTGTTCGTAGCACAGTTTTTGCTCGAACATCTCCATTTCTCACTCTTCTCATTGTGTGAAGTGTAATACATAAATTCCATACAAGATTGATCTCTGCATCACCTGAGAATTCATTTTTTGTCGTCATCCTGATTCACATAGTAGGTCATTAGCGGCTAATATTTTTTCAGTCATACTTGTTAACAGAATACTTTCTAATGAGCTTCACTAAAGGCTAAATGCATGCCCTCTCACCAAATCCTTGTAAGCTCCACACACTGGTAAAAAAATTGCTCTGTTGCACTCTTTTGCTAATTTATACCTCCAACCTTGCATTCTGCTTTATCTCATTTCTTAACTATTTGCAGTTACCCACAATCTCCGTTTCCTGACCCCTTATACTCTGGTAATTAACATCATAGTCTTACTTTTCTCTACATTCTTCCACACTGCATTTAGTGCCAAATTTTTTCCACTTGTTCATGTACATCCTTAATGTTTATTCCCTAAAATACAGTATTATTAGTAAATAACAATAGATTTATTACATTTATCTAAAAACTATAGCAATAAATTAACTTTTTTCTTTTAAAAATGTCCTCTATATTTTTCATGATTTCATCTACTCTAATAATGGTGATGAAATATTACCTTGTCTCAGCCTTGTAATATTCCTAAACCAATCAGTTCTTCTACTGAGATATTGACACATAACTATTGTAGCCCAGTAAGTCCAGAAGTCCAGCTGTCATCTCTACACTTACTCAGTCTGTCTCAGTTCCTTTTCCTGTTTTTGTTCTTATAATGACTAGTTCTCCTTCCAGGTCCAAGTCTCTTTGCTTTCCTTCTATTTTCTTTACCTTTTGTAGTTTGCCAAAGTATTCTTTCCATAATTACCCTGTGTCATCTGGTTGTGTTGTTAGTTCTCCACTCTCTCTTTTCACTAACTTTGTATAAGCTATTTTATTTCCTTTCTCCACCTACACATTAAATTAATCACTGTCACTGCCACCATAAAAATTTTGTTCTATAATTTCTCTACAAATTCCTTTATTTACTTCTCTTTATTTTCTGTCTGTGTTTTCTTTGTATTCTTGTAAGATTACTATCAAACACATTCAATTTTTGAGTGCTAATGCAGGAATAAATAGAAAACAGTTGAACTGTTAGTCACCTTTGACAGATATCAGCACTTCAATATTATTGGTTAAAACTGTAACATATATACTGGCATTCATTCTGATTAAAAAGAATTTGTACACTTTTGTTTCATGTAAAAACTGTAGTAAAAGAGCTAGAAAATAATGCAGTTGCAGGTAGGGACAGTGCTGTTCTCAGTATTCTTGTTGCAAATCATTTTACAAAAGAAAAAAACCATTATGTTCACAGCATATAAATGTTCAGCAATGATAATGAGAAATTCATCATTTATGTGGTTTTTTCCAGTCTATTGAGCCAGGGCAAACATTTACTTGGGACCATTCTAACATGGAAATTAATAAGCCAAAGAACCGATATGCAAATGTAATTGCATATGATCATTCACGTGTCATCCTTCAACCATTGGATGGTCTTCCTGGGAGTGATTACATCAACGCAAATTATTGTGATGGCTATAGAAAGCATAATGCTTATGTGGCAACACAGGTAAGTTGTATGGTATGGAAATTGTTTCATTTTTTAAAACGATAATTTTTTTAGACACTTGAAAAAACTGAACACACAAAAATAGCACAATTGCTAGATGTTTACAGCTGAGTGAGAACTATATTTCCGTTAACAAGATGGGAAAGGGGGGGGGGGGTGTGAGGAGCACAACTCCTCGTTGACCCTGGATATAAGCAATGGTTAGAACACAATTGGCTACGTACTTAAATAACAATAGTTGCATTAAAATTTCTTATATTTTTCATATGCTGAACAAGTAATCTTTGGAGATACATATTTGAAATTATTAAGAAGGAATCTGGATACAACGCCAACATATCTCATTAGTGGATTTCACACCAACATAATAAATTTCTTCAGCATAAATTATAACATCCCCTCTCACAGATTTAGTAGTAAAATAATGCAGTAAATAGGCTGCAAAAAATCAAGCATGAAATCAGGAAGAATGTAAAAGGAACAGTGGAAAAAGAATAAAAAAACAAACAATAAACACTCCAAGTAAGCGTCAGATGCGCAACACTGATCAGCTGACTCATGCTGTGACATTGTGATTATATAGTCATGGTGTGGGATAATGGGCACAAGAGCCATGTGATCTAATCTCCTCCAAGCTCTCTCTCTCTCTCTCTATATTTTTTAAATTTTTTTTAATTTATTTTTCATAAAACTATAAAAGGTAAATGAAGTGTCTGTTGTCCTTTTCTAGCTTTACCATTGTCATACTGTACATTAGTTATATAATTTGAGTCATATTGTAAGAATATATTACCACCAAAAGTAAATGTGATGAATAGTGAGTACAGACAAGATACTGCATAGACCTCTTAAAGAAATGAAAACCACAGATAAACGGATGTGAACTTTAATTGCAACAAAGGAATTCAAGAATCAAAATGGAACACAAGAGTCATACATAACATGTTGTACTTGTGTAGAATGAATAGAAGGTATGTAAGTATGAATGCTTGTTATCTTCTAATTACAGAATCCCAGTGTTGGGTACCAGTAAATTACACGACATGTCGAATGCAAACCTGTTATTGGTTTGGCCTCTACTGGAAGCAGTAGGTCCGATGAGACCACAATAGATTCGTTGGTACACATCTGACCTTTGGACTGGTTGATGTTTCTATTTTGTTTCTTTTTGCACAGTTCCAAACACTTTTTTCCTGTTTACACCCTTGATTCGTGTTCAGTTTTTGACAGTAGCCACTGCGCCCTCTTACTACATGTAGTAAATTAAATGGTTCATTGCTTAAATTTCACTGGACTCTGATTTGGGTTCCAAACTAGCAATTCTGATTTATGTTTTCTGTAAATTCAAATCAATTTAAAATTATTCTATATTGCATATATTTCTGTTGGTGACTGGCTTTGACCCTTTTACCAGGTTATCTTAGGGCCACTCAGGAGTAGGCACTGCTGGAGGTGTGATGATGCAGTTGAACAGCATACCTCCAATGTCACCTGCTCCTTCTGGTCTGAAGATGACCTGGTAAAAAGGTCGAAATCGGCCACCAATAGAAATATATGCACTTTAGACTGATTTTAATTATTGAAAGATTGCTGTGCACCATAAGATATTTCAAATTTCTGTAACTTACTCCAATCAAACTGGATGACAGCTGGGGTGGTAACTTTTTCTCCAATTGAGTAAGTGCTCTGTCTCTAATGATATGAACATCTCCTAGAGGTATTAAAATCTAATATTACTTCCATCACAATACAAAGTTCACCTTGAAGTTTGTTCTTATAATATTTTCTTTTCAAACTAATAACTATTTAAATGCACATTTAAACAATTGCGTGTTTTGTTATTAGTAACACACACACATACACACAAATTTCTGAGGCCTAATAACATTATACTAATTTATTCTCTGAACTTCATGAATGCGTTGTTATGTGCTCTCTATGAAAATTTTCCCCTTTTTCAGTTGTTAAATACTTAATGTGAACATAGCACAGCACAGCATTTTATTTGCTTACTCACAATTTAAAATTTTAGGGTCCTCTTCAAGAAACATTTGGAGATTTCTGGCGGATGTGCTGGGAGTTACGTTCAGCAACTATTGTTATGATGACAAAACTGGAGGAACGTACACGTATTAAGTGTGATCAATACTGGCCTTCGCGGGGGACTGAAACATATGGCACAATGACTGTTACCATCAGTGATGTTCAAGAGTTGGCAACGTACTGCATTCGTACCTTTCAGATCCATAAGGTATGCAGCAACTGAAAGTTCTTCTCTACAATATGTGATTTTCATTGCTAAATGGTAACAAATGTTAAATAGTAAACTGTTGGTTTGTCAGGGTGGCCACCAAGAGAGGAGAGAAGTAAAACAATTCCAGTTCACTGCTTGGCCTGATCATGGTGTCCCAGATCACCCAGCACCTTTCTTACAGTTCCTACGCCGTGTCCGAAACATGAATCCTCCAGAAGCTGGTCCGATGATAGTTCACTGCAGGTATTCATCAAATTATCTGTTTACAGGCCATTATAAACATGGGGGTTAACATGATTTGTTATGGATTTTGATATTCTGCTTATTACAACATTTTCATTTTCAGTGCTGGTGTTGGACGTACTGGTTGCTTTATAGTTATAGATTCAATGCTGGAGCGACTGAAACATGAAAAAATGTTAGACATATATGGTCATGTGACTTGTCTCAGGGCACAACGTAACTACATGGTTCAGGTGAGTGCAAGTGTTTAATGAAGTTCCTTTTTTTACACTTAACTTCTTTTAATTAAACATGCCACATATTATCAAATATCATATGATGATGTAATGGGCTGTGTTTGTTATTTGAGATCATATACTGTTACTTCTTTATAGAAGAATATTTACATTTACATTTTTCCAGTTTTCCTTCTGGATAGTATTTACTGGTTCCTGCAGTTGTGACATGGCTTAGAAGCTAAGAAAGTGGGCACTGCCAGAATGCTGTCTTTTATGTTATAAAATTTTATATTTATTGGTGCTATTCAAAGGAAACCCATCAAATAAACATATACTACATTCAGACAATTGATTTGAGTGATGTGTTACTAACTCACTGACAACATATTTCAGGAGTGTATCATATTAATGTCAATCCAAGCCCAGTAATTTTATTTAACTGCTTAATGATTAACTTACGATTAATGATGAAAATTCTACTCAGAGATGATAAATATTGTTAAAAACGAGATAGAATGGCTGGCCAGTACTTACCATTGTGCTGTACCGCCGATATTAACACAAAAGTAGAATCAGAAAAAAGGGGACAAAAAGGACAAGCTTTCGGAACACAGTTCCTTCGTCAGGTGGGAGAGAAGGGAAGAAGAAAGGATGGGAACAGAAGGGAAAGGTAGTTCACGACCTAGGTCATGAAGGTGGTGTTTCAGGAGTGCAGTATCTCTGACGTCCACACTCCTGAAACACCACCTTCATGACCTAGGTCGTGAACTACCTTTCCCTTCTGTTTCCATCCTTTCTTCTTCCCTTCTCTCCCACCTGACGAAGGAACTGTGTTCCGAAAGCTTGTCCTTTTTGTCCCCTTTTTTCTGATTCTACTTTTGTGTTACTATCGGCGGTACAGCACAATGGTAAGTACTGGCCAGCCATTCTATCTCGTTTTTAACAAGAATGATTAACTTAAACACATGGACTCATTACATACAGTTGCCACTTTTTCTTTTTTTAATTCCTACATCAATAATTTGAAATGGTAAAGATAAGTCTTGATATATATATATATAAATAAAAATAGAAAAGAGATGACTTACCAAAAGCACCGGCTCGTCGAGAGAAACAAATAAAATCACACACAAACACACATACAAGCTTTCGCCACCACTGGCAGCTTCTTCAGGAAAAAGAGGAAAAAAGGGGAGGAAAAGGAAAGGATATGGGTTTTAAGGAAGTGGAAAAGGAGTCATTCCAATCCCAGGAGTGGAAGGACTTACCTTAGGGGAAAAAAAGGAAGGTAAACAAATACACACACACTCAGACATATCGAAACGCAAACACACCTAGACAGACATTTGTGTAAAGCAAAGAAGTTGGACAGAGATACCAATTGAGGCAGAGGCCCTGTCCACAGAACCAAGGCAAAGATGCTAAAGATAGTGGGCGGGAATTTGAGTTAGCGGAGATTGAGACCAGGTGGGCAACGGGAGGAGAGAATAAGCTGAAGGGCAAGTTCCCATCTCCGGAGTTCTGAAAGGTTGGTGTCGGTGGGAAGTATCCAGATAACCCGGACGGTGTAACACTGTGCCAAGATGTGCTGGCCATGCACCAAGGCATGTTTAGCCACAGGGTGATTCTTGTTACCAACAAACACTGTCTGCCTGTGTCCATTCATGCGAATGGACAGTTTGTTGCTGGTCATTCCCACATAGAACGCTTCACAGTGCAGGCATGTTAGTTGGTAAATCACGTGGGTGCTATCGCAAGTGGCTTTGCCCTTGATCGTGTACACCTTCCGGGTTACTGGACTGGAGTAAGTGGTGGTGGAAGGGTGCATAGGGCAGGTTTTACAACGGGGGCGGTTGCATGGGTAGGAGCCAGAGGGTAGGGAAGGTGGTTTGGTGGTTTCATAGGGATGGACTAGGAGGTTACGAAGGTTAGGTGGGCGGCGGAAAGACACTCTCGGAGGAGTGGGGAGGATGTCATTTAGGATGGATCTCATTTCGGGGCAGGATTTAAGGAAGTCGTATCCCTGCTGGAGAGCCACATTCAGAGTCCGCTCCAGTCCCGGAAAGTATCCGGTGACAAAAGGGGCACTTCTGGGATTCTTCGGTGGAAGGTTCTGGAATTGGAGGAATGAGGAGGTGGCTCTGGTAATTTGCTTCTGAACCAGATCAGGAGGATAGCTGCGGGATGTGAAAGCTGTTATTAGGTTATTGGTGTACTGGTTCAGGGATTCGGGACTGGAGCAGACTCTTTTGCCACGAAGGCCTAAGCTGTAGGGAAGGGAACGTTTGATATGGAATGGATGGCAGCTGTCATAATGGAGGTACTGTTGTTTGTTGGTAGGTTTGATGTGGACGGATGTGTGAAGTTGCCCAACTAACATGCCTGCACTGTGAAGCGTTCTATGTGGGAATGACCAGCAACAAACTGTCCATTCGCATGAACGGTCACAGGCAGACAGTGTTTGTTGGTAATGAGGATCACCCTGTGGCTAAACATGCCTTGGTGCATGGCCAGCACATCTTGGCGCAGTGTTACACCGTCCGGGTTATCTGGATACTTCCCACCGACACCAACCTTTCAGAACTCCGGAGATGGGAACTTGCCCTTCAGCTTATTCTCTCCTCCCGTTGCCCACCTGGTCACAATCTCCGCTAACTCAAATTCCCGCCCACTATCTTTAGCATCTTTGCCTTGGTTCTGTGGACAGAGCCTCTGCCTCAATTGGTATCTCTGTCCAACTTCTTTGCTTTACACAAATGTCTGTCTAGGTGTGTTTGCGTTTCGATATGTCTGAGTGTGTGTGTATTTGTTTACCTTCCTTTTTTTCCCCTAAGGTAAGTCCTTCCACTCCTGGGATTGGAATGACTCCTTTTCCACTTCCTTAAAACCCATATCCTTCCCTTTTCCTCCCCTTTTTTCCTCTTTTTCCTGAAGAAGCTGCCAGTGGTGGCGAAAGCTTGTATGTGTGTTTGTGTGTGATTTTATTTGTTTCTCTCGACGAGCCGATGCTTTTGGTAAGTCATCTCTTCCCTATTTTTATATATATATATATATATAAGGTAAGTCCTTCCACTCCTGGGATTGGAATGACTCCTTTTCCACTTCCTTAAAACCCATATCCTTCCCTTTTCCTCCCCTTTTTTCCTCTTTTTCCTGAAGAAGCTGCCAGTGGTGGCGAAAGCTTGTATGTGTGTTTGTGTGTGATTTTATTTGTTTCTCTCGACGAGCCGATGCTTTTGGTAAGTCATCTCTTCCCTATTTTTATATATATATATATATATATATATATATATATATATATATATATATATATATATATTATAGAGGAAAAATTCCTAACAGGAAAAATATACGTAAAAAATAGATGAAGTACACTTACCAGGCGAAGGGGCACAGGCAGTAATAGCAACAAATAAACACACAGACACACACACACACACACACACACACACAAATGCTAGCTTTCGCAGCCTAGCTGCTTTATCAGGCAGAAGGGAAGGAGAGGGAAAAGGAAATGATGAGGGTTTTAAGAAAGGGGGTAAGGAGCCATTCCAATCCCGGGACAGGAAAGACATACCTTGGGGGAAAAAATGGAGGGTAAATAAATGCACACACACCTACACATTTACACAGACACAAGTACACTTAGGCAGACATACTGTAGAACTGTAGAAAGCAAAGAAGTTAGAAGTTAGACAGAGATGCCACTTGAGGCAGAGGCTCTGTTCAGAGAACCAAGGCAAAGATGTTAAGATGGTGGGTGGGAATTCGAAATTAGCGGAGGTTGAGACCAGGTGGGCAAGTGGAAGAGAGAATATGCTGAAGGGCTAGTTCCCATCTCCGGAGTTCTGAAGGATTGGTGTCAGTGGGAAGTATCCAGATAACCCGGATGGTGTAGCACTGTGCCAAGATGTGCTGGCCATGCACCAAGGCATGTTTAGCCACAGGGTGATTCTTGTTACCAACAAACACTGTCTGCCTGTGTCCATTCATGCGAATGGACAGTTTGTTGCTGGTCATTCCCACATAGAACCCTTCACAGTGCAGGCATGTCAGTTGGTAGATCACGTGGGTACTATCGCAAGTGGCTCTGCCTTTGATCGTGTACACCTTCCGGGTTACGGGACTGGAGTAAGTGGTGGTGGAAGGGTGCATAGGGCAGGTTTTACAACGGGGGCGGTTACAAGGGTAGGAGCCAGAAGGTAGGGAAGGTGGCTTGGGGATTTCATAGGGGTGGACTAGGAGGTTATGGAGGTTAGGTGGGCGGCGGAAAGACACTCTCGGTGGAGTAGGAAGGATGTCATGAAGGATGGATCTCATTTCGGGGCAGGATTTTAGGAAGTCGTATCCTTGCTGGAGAGCCACATTCAGAGTCTGCTCCAGTCCCGGAAAGTATCCGGTGACAAGAGGGGCACTTCTGGGGTTTTGTTGAAGGTTCTTAAATTGGGGGGATGAGGAAGTGGCTCTGGCAATTTGCTTTTGTACCAGACCAGGAGGATAGCTGCGGGATGTGAAGGCTGTTATCAGGTTATTGGTGTATTGGTTCAGGGATTCAGGACTGGAGCAGACTCGTTTGCCACGAAGACCTAAGCTGTAGGGAAGGGAACGTTGGATGTGGAAAGGATGGCAGATGTCATAATGCAGGTACTGTTGTTTATTGGTAGGTTTGATGTGGACGGATGTGTGTAGTTGGCCATTGGATAGATGGAGGTCGACATCGAGGAAAGTGGCATGGGATTTGGAATAGGACCAGGTGAATTTGATGGGACCAAAGGAGTTGAGGTTGGAGAGGAAATTCTGGAGTTCTTCTTCACTGTGAGTCCAGTTCATGAAGATGTCGTCAATGAATCTATTCCAAACTTTGGGTTGACAGGCTTGGGTGTCCAGGAAGGCTTCCTCTAAGCGTCCCATAAATAAGTTCGCGTACGAGGGGGCCATCCTGGTCCCCATGGCTGTTCCCTTTAGTTGTTGGTATGTCCGGCCCTCAAAAGTGAAGAAGTTGTGGGTTAGGATGAAGCTGGCCAGGGTATTAAGGAAAGAGGTTTGGAAGTGGGTGGTCGGCGTGAAAGGAAATATTCCATCGCAGCGAGGCCCTGTGCATGTGGGATATTAGTGTATAAGGAAGTGGCATCAATGGTTACAAGGATGGTTTCAGGAGGTAACAGGCTGGGTAAGGATTTCAGGCGATCGAGGAAGTGGTTGGTGTCTTTGATGAAGGATGGGAGACTGCACATGATGGGTTGAAGGTGTTGGTCTATGTAGGCAGAGATTCGTTCTGTTGGGGCTTGGTAACCGGCCACAATGGGGCGGCCGGGATGATTGGGTTTGTGAATCTTCGGAAGTAGGTAGAAGGTGGGGGTGCAGGGTGTCGGTGGAGTCATGAGGTTAATGGAGTCAGGTGAAAGGTTTTGTTGGTGGCCTAAGGTTTTGAGGATTCCTTGAAGCTCTGCCTGGACATCAGGAATGGGATCACCTTGAAAAACTTTATATGTGGTATTATCTGAAAGCTGACGCACTCCCTCTGCCACATACTCCCGCCGATCAAATACCACTGTCGTGGAGCCCTTGTCGGCAAGGAGAATGACGATGGAATGATCAGCCTTCAGATCACGGATAGCTCGGGATTCAGCTGCGGTAATGTTGGGAGTAGGATTAAGGTTTCTCAGGAAGGACTGGGAGGCAAGGTTGGAAGTAAGGAATTCTTGGAAGGTTTGAAGAGGGTGATTTTGAGGAAGAGCAGGTGGGTCTTGCTGTGACGGAGGACGGAACTGTTCTAGGCAGGGTTCGATTTGAATGATGTCTTGGGGAGCTGGATCATTAGGAAGAGGATTATTTTTCTTCGTGGCAAAGTGATATCTCCAGCAAAGACTGCGAGTATAGGATAGTAAATCTTTCACAAGGGCTGTTTGGTTGAATTTGGGAGTAGGGCTAAAGGTCAGCCATTTGGATAGGACAGAGGTTTCAGATTGGGAGAGAGGTTTAGAGGAGAGGTTGACCACTGAATTGGGATGTTGTGGTTCCCGATTGTGTGGATTGGAATTTTGAGGTTTGGGAGGGAGAGGAGTTGGGAGTGGGAGATTGAGTAGATGGGAGAGACTGGGTTTGTGTGCAATCAGAGGAGGTTGAGGTTTACTGGAGAGGTTGTTGAGGGAGAGAGTATTGCCTTTCCGGAGGTGGGTGACCAGGAGATTGGATAGTTTTTTGAGGTGCTGGGTGGCATGCTGTTCTAATTTGTGGTTGGCCTGAAGGAGGATATTCTGAACTGCAGGTGTAGATGTAGGAGACGAAAGGTTGAGGATTTTGATTAGGGATAGGAGTTGACAGGTGTGTTCATTGGCGGAGTTGATGTGTAGGTTAAGGATTAGGCGGGTGAGGGATATGGATTGTTCAGTTTGGAATTGGTATAGGGCGGGATGAAAGGATGGATTACAGCCAGAGATGGCAACTTTCAGTGTGAGGCCCTTGGGAGTGATTCCAAATGTCAGACAAGCGTGCATAAAAAGAATGTGGGAGCGTAATCTGACTAGGGAAAAAGCATGTTTACGGAGGGAATGTAAATAAAACTGGATGGGGTTGTTGTAGGGATGTTGTAAGGGAGGCAGAATATATGGATGTGGAAAAGTGAGAAATATGGGCTATGTAACAGGTTGCAATGAATGAACCTGCCCTATGCACCCTTCCACCACCACTTACTCCAGTCCCGTAACCCGGAGGGTGTACACGATCAAGGGCAGAGCCACTTGCGATAGCACCCACGTGATTTACCAACTGACATGCCTACACTGTGAAGCGTTCTATGTGGGAATGACCAGCAACAAACTGTCCATTCGCATGAACGGTCACAGGCAGACAGTGTTTGTTGGTAATGAGGATCACCCTGTGGCTAAACATGCCTTGGTGCACGGCCAGCACATCTTGGCACAGTGTTACACCGTCCGGGTTATCTGGATACTTCCCACCAACACCAATCTTTCAGAACTCCGGAGATGGGAACTTGCCCTTCAACACATTCTCTCTTCTCGTTGCCCGCCTGGTCTCAACCTCCGCTAAATTCTAATTCCCGCCCGCCATCTTTAACATCTTTGCCTCGGTTCTGTGGACAGCAGAGCCTCTGCCTGAAGTGGCATCTCTGTCCAACTTCTTTGGTTTCTACAAATGTCTGCCTAAGTGTGTTTGGATGTGGATATGTGTGAGTGTGTGTGTATTTGTTTACCTTCCTTTTTGTCCCCTAAGGTAAGTCCTTCCACTCCTGAGATTGGAATGGCTCCTTTTCCACTACCTTAAAACCCGTATCCTTCCCTTTCTCCTCTCCTTCCTCCCTCTTTTTCCCGAAGAAGCCACCACTGGTGGCGAAAGCTCGAATGGTTGTGTGTTTTTGTGTGTGTTTAGTGTTCCTATCGACCAGCCTGTACTTTAGGTAAGTCAAAAATCTTTATTTTATACCTATATATATATATATATATATATATATATATATATATATATATATATATATAAAATAAAGATTTTTGACTTACCTAAAGTACAGGCTCGTCAACAGAAACACCAAACACACACAAAAACACACAAACATTCGAGCTTTCGCCACCAGTGGTGGCTTCTTCGGGAAAAAGAGGAAGGAAGGAGAGGAGAAAGGGAAGGATACGGGTTTTAAGGAAGTGGAAAAGGAGCCATTCCAATACCAGGAGTGGAAGGACTTACCTTAGGAGACAAAAAGGGAGGTAAACAAATACACACACACTCACACATATCCACATCCAAACACACCTAGGCAGACATATATATATATATATATATATATATATATATATATATATATATATATATATATATATATATATAAAATAGACGAAGATTACTCACCAGGCGAAGGAGCACAGGTGTGACAGCATCACAAATAAATAAATGAATACACACACACACACACAATCGCAAGCTTTCGCAACCCAGTTGCGTCTTCAGGCAGTAGGGAAGGAGAGGGAAAAGGAAATGATGAGGGTTTTAAGGAAGGGGGTAAGGAGCCATTCCAATCCCGGGAGAGGAAAGACTTACCTTGGGGGAAAAAATGGAGGGTAAACAAATGCACACTTGCCCACACATTCACACAGACACAAGTACACCTAGGCAGACATACTGTAGAAAGCAAAGAAGTTAAGTTATATAACTCTATAACTTAACTTCTTTGCTTTCTACAGTATGTCTGCCTAGGTGTACTTGTGTCTGTGTGAATGTGTGGGCAAGTGTGCATTTGTTTACCCTCCATTTTTTCCCTCAAGGTAAGTCTTTCCTCTCCCGGGATTGGAATGGCTCCTTACCCCCTTCCTTAAAACCCTCATCATTTCCTTTTCCCTCTCCTTCCCTACTGCCTGAAGACGCAACTGGGTTGCGAAAGCTTGCGATTGTGTGTGTGTTTGAATTCATTTATTTATTTGTGATGCTGTCACACCTGTGCTCCTTCGCCTGGTGAGTAATCTTCGTCTATTTTTTATATTTTATTTTTCCTGCTAGGAATTTTTCGTCTTAATAATCGTTATATATATATATATATATATATATATATATATATATATATATATATATATATATATATATCTGGGAACAGCATGTGTTATACTTTAAAAGTGAAATACTAAATCACAAATATATAGAAGTTAAACAATTCAAGCTTGACTACATGGAAACTGGATAGACAATAGCAAAGTAAGACAAGAAAAGTGACATGGTAACACAATGGCATCCAAAAGCAACCATTCACAGACACTTGAAAAAAAGAAACAGGCCAAACTCTTCTATAAAAATGCACTCAAAATTCCATCAGTAAATTCCATCCTAGAGTCTATTACTTTGGTGAACAGGGAATTTTGGCAGTCAGGATGAAATGAAGCTACCACTCTTATATTGACAAATCTATCTTATCACCTGCAATACAAACTTAAGAAAGAGAGTAAGGGAAATAATATATATATATATATATAAATTATGGAGGGAAACTTTCCCGGTGGGATAAACAAAAATAAGAATAGAAAAGAGATGACTTACCAAAAGGACCGGCTCGTCGAGAGAAACAAATAAAATCACACACAAACACACATACAAGCTTTCGCCACCACTGGCAGCTTCTTCAGGAAAAAGAGGAAAAAAGGGGAGGAAAAGGGAAGGATATGGGTTTTAAGGAAGTGGAAAAGGAGTCATTCCAATCCCAGGAGTGGAAGGACTTACCTTAGGGGAAAAAAAGGAAGGTAAAAGGTGAAAATTTGATTTCACAAATGTCTGTCTAGGTGTGTTTGCGTTTCGATATGTCTGAGTGTGTGTGTATTTGTTTACCTTCCTTTTCTTCCCCTAAGGTAAGTCCTTCCACTCCTGGGATTGGAATGACTCCTTTTCCACTTCCTTAAAACCCATATCCTTCCCTTTTCCTCCCCTTTTTCCTGAAGAAGTTGCCAGTGGTGGCGAAAGCTTGTATGTGTGTTTGTGTGTGATTTTATTTGTCTCTCTTGACGAGCCAGTCCTTTTGGTAAGTCATCTCTTTTCTATTCTTATTTATATATAATCCATGAAATATTTTTGACACAGTTAAAAATAATAAGCTTGATTCCTAATATTTTTCCTTATTTTTTTTTTTTTTTTTCAGACGGAGGATCAATATATTTTCATTCATGATGCACTACTTGAAGCAGTAATTGTAGGTAATACAGAGGTTCCAGCTCGTAACCTGCACACACATATCCAGAAGCTTATGCAGACTGAGCCAGGTGAAAATATTACAGGAATGGAACTGGAGTTCAAGGTGGGTATTAGCAGTAGCTATGCAGATGGTTGAACTCTTTATGAATGTGAAATGTTGTTATGAGACTAACACTCTATAACTGCTTAAATGTACAAGGACATTAAATATTGTTCCATAGTAGTGTGATGTCATAAAAATGTTTACAGGCTTCCTGTTATACATGGTGGATTAAATGTGAGGAATATTCACACAATTTGGAAACAAATTGACAGGGAGAGTCAGTAATCTTTTCTTACTCATTAACTTGATAAATCAGTAAATAATCATGTCATTCATTTATAAAAATGATGGCTAGATTCGGCATATTAATGGGCCATCTTCAGATTCATGTGTCTCCAACTTGACTTCATACAGCAAATGTAAGGTAGTCTGGTCTGGTAACAGAAATTACACAAATTTTCTGGGTAAATGCAGTTACCAAATAGGGCTACTGTGCATCTGTGACATGGAGTCAAGCTCGATCCATATCAGCCAAGTATTCTGCTGAAAGTCCTATGGAGTTTCAGAAGTGCAATTTAGCTGCAAATGTGAGGTCCTCTCCATCATCAAAGAACAACCTTAAATCACATATGTGAATTTGTGTGCTACACCCTCCTAGAGCGCAGTTTGAATGGTAGATGTTTTTACTTGAGTCTGTCCTGCCATTCAATGGAAGTCCTCCTGAAGCTGTCCAGTAAGTGAAGAGGTTCCAGTGACAACACATGGCACATATCAACTGCTTCCAAGGATGTTCGGTGGTTTCAAGTGAGCAAAGTTGGTTGATTCCTGCTTAGAAGACGATATTCAAAGTCATGTGCAGTGTGTTCATGGACATCATCTTGAAACACAAATCACCACCTACAAATTGATTGTACAACAATAGGTCATAGGATCCTGTCGAGGTACTGCACAGCCATGAAATTACCCTAGATAACAGTGAAAAGTCTCCAGTATCTGTACACAGTACTAGCCCGAAAAATGACTGCCCCATCTCCCTGCTCTACCTACAGGACTGAATGCCTGAAATTTGCATAGCTACTTAACTGACATCACATACTGTGAAGGTGATTAATTGCCAAGCAAATCCTGCACTCATTGGTAATGAGAACCTGATGCTATTATCAAGTGAAATGGCACAGTGGTTAACACACTGAACTCACATTTTGTAGGATGATGGTTTAAATCCCCATATGGTCACCCTGATTTAGGTTTTCTAAATCATCTTAGGCAAATAATGGTATGGTTCCTTTGAATAGGATGTTGTCAACTTCTTTTCCCACACTTTGATAATTCAAATTTGTTCTATGTCTTTAATTGTTGTACTGTCAATGAGACATTAAAATCTGGTCTTCCTTCCTTATGATACTAGTTATTCAGCTCCCAGGTCTATTGCTCTCTTCTCCTGGCTTGTTCGTGTATCATCCTGCATGACATTTTTGTACTATTGTTCATAATGGCTGCTTAGAGGCCAAGAAGGAAACTTTTCTCATAGGCAAAATATGAATAAAAAATAGAGACCGTTTACTTACCTAAAGCACAGGCTCATTTGCAGATACAAAAACACAAATAAAAACACATGCAAACACAGATTCAAGCTTTCGCAACTGTTTGCCGCTTCATCAGGAAAAGAGGAAGGAAGGAGGGGAAAAAGGGAAGGATGTGGGTTTTAACCCACAGTCGCTCGCGTATATTGTTGTCACGTGATAACTCCGTGTTAGATTTTTTCTAACAATGAGATCTTGCACCTTTTCATCTCTTTGTGCCAGAAAAAGACACGTTTATACAATAAATGATTTATTTATTATTACCAAAGCATTATAAATTAGTATAAACATGGTATGGAACATGTAATTTGATGAATTTGTGGATGTTTGAAAGAAGAGCTATAGTGCCGAAGCACTGACAGTGATAGACGAGATGTTAGAACCATTCCGCGGAAGTTTGAAATTCAGGCAGTATATAGCAAACAAGCCTGCAAAATATGGCATCAAGGTACATGCGCTTTGTGATGCCAGAAACTTTTATACACTAAATATGGAAGTATATGAAGGCAAACAGCCTACTGGGCCATATCAAGTAGCAAATGATGCAGAGAATGTGGTGTTACGATTGATTAGACCAATTGACAAAACATGACGATGGACAATTATTTTACATCTATACCACTAGGTGACAAAATGTATGCCAACCATAGATTCACATTAGCAGATACTCTACGGAAGAATAAAAGAGAAATTCCGCCGGAATTTCTGGATGTGAAATGTAGGCAACTAAACAGCAGCATTTGGAAAAAAAACCAAGCAACAACTGCTCCAGTTAGTTGCTCAAAAGAGATGTAGATGTTGTCAACCATTTGAAATCAGAATATTATGTTTCAAGAAGAAACCTCTGGCACCTTACAGTGTTTTTCAGTTTTATATACTTCCGTATCCGACAGAGAATGTCATGTACTCTGTATAAACAATCGCTTCATTCAATTCGTAAAACTCAATAAGGATATTTACTTTGCTCAAAACAGACATAAATGTGCTGAACAGTTTCAGGAGAAAACAAAGGAACACAGCTGCATGTTACAAGTACAAGAAACAGACTGATAGTGAAGCAAGGCGGTTTTCCACGGAAGGAGAAGTAATTGTTATGTTAAGACTCCCATGTTAGAAAATATTGAACACTGTGCACCACTTAAAATAATGCCACAACTAACAAGATATTGTTGAAATATGATTGTTGAGTAACAGATTAATTGAATCACGAGATATGAAAGAATGTATTTTTAGATGGTCAGTTCATTAGCTTTGAAATGTGATGGAATATTCAACTAAAATCGTAAATGTTAGATTTATTCTAACAACGCGAGTCATCGCGGGTTAAGGGAGTAGTGAGGAGTCATTCCAATCCTGGGAGTGGAAGGACTTACCCTAGGGGAAAAAAGGAAAGGTAAACAAGCACACACCCACCCACACATATACACACGCAAACACACCATGGCGTTATTAGGTATTGGTATATTGGTTCAGGGATTTGGGACTGCCATGAAGACCTAAGCTGTAGGGAAAGGAATGTAACGTTTAATGTGGAATGGATGGCAGCTGTCATAATGGAGGTACTGTTGTTTATTAGTGGGTTTGATGTGGACGGGTGTGTGAAGTTAGCCGTTGGACAGATGGAGGTCGACATCAAGGAAAGTGGCTTTGGTGTGTTTGCGTGTGTGTGTGTGTGTGTGTGTGTGTGTGTGTGCTTGTTTACCTTTCCTTTTTCAACTAAGGTAAGTCCTTCCACTCCTGGGATTGAAATGACTCATCATTCACTCCCTCAAAACCTGCATCCTTCCTTTTTTCTCCTCCTTCCTTCCTCTTTCCCTGATGAAGTGGCCAACAGTTGTGAAAGCTTGAATCTGTGTTTGCGTGTGTTTTTATTTGTTTTTGTGTCTGTCAACAAGCCTGTACTTTGGGTAAGTTATTTTTTATACATATTTTTCCTATCTGGAAAGTTTCCCTCTATAATATTCGTTTCATATATGCTGATCCAAGACACAATTTTCAACTTTCCCCATTGATGTTAACCATTCTCCTGGTAGCTACTGTCTGTAATTACTTTGTGCCCAAATTGATTGTGCGGAGACATTTTCAAGCTATCAAGGTCATTAAATGTCTCCTCATTGTATGGCATTCTCCTTGCGGTATCTTATAGCCATAAGTTGTAGATAATAGTCATCAGTTGATTTCACCAATTTCTTCATCATTTCGTATCTCTCAAAAGTAGCTGAATGTTTGAACAATATCAACTCAGTGAGACTCATTTGATAGGAAACATCTCATATGAACTACCCTTCTTGCTGTAAGGTGAATGTATTCTGTCTAAACCAGAAACAGTCACTTGATACATGTTGACATACTGAAATGGAGACACCTGGCACTATTGCGTTGTACTGGGAATAAATGGTTAGTTTTATTACCAATTTTAAGGTGACTATACAACACAATTGCTTGTTTATAATCTTCCATTCATGAGTTTTTACTTTCAAGCTTAATTTTAAAGCAAGTATAATTGTTTGTTTATCATCTTTCATTCATGAGTTTACTTTCAAGCTTAATTTTAAAGCAACTATAATTTGTTCTAATATGAATAAAAGTAAAATGAGGATGTCTCACTAAATATTACCTTTAAAAGTGAATTACAGTATAAAGGAGGATATTATTATTAAATGTACATTACCAGTCAAAATTTTTTTATCACCTATGCACAAAAATGGATACTTTATTTCAATGTACAATTTCTCTCTCTATCATTAAGTACAATACAATATGGTTTGTATTTTAGCATCATCAAAGTATCCACCCTTTGCCCTCTGAACAGCTACACAAACTCTTGGCATTCTGGAAATAGGACTTTGTAGTGTTTTTGCAGATATTGTAGTCTAACAGCTCTGTACATTATTTCATAGCTCTTCAAAATTAGTCAACCTCGGTTTTTGGACTTCCCTGTCAAGTTCATCCCATATCAGTTCAATGGGATTTAAGTGTGGTGACTGATTTGGCTAAATCATAGTTTTCAGTTACTCTTGTTTCTCTTTTCTATTGACGGACCTTCTACACAATTTAGAAGAATGTAGGGGTCAATGTCCTGCTGCAGCAAAAACCCATGACCATCCTTCTTTAATGTTCCATTAATTCGCATGAGATCACTGATTTCCCGCAAAACATCCCCACACCATAATCGACTTGCACCATGTTTCACTGTAGGTGTCATACACCGACTCTTCATACATTCTCCACTAAATTGATGAACAAACCTTCATTGATGGCTCCCAAATACGTCAAACCTCGATTCATCCATGAATAACACCTTGGACCATTGCTGCATGCTCCAGTTTTTATGTTGTTGTGCCCATTACATCCTTTTCACCTTATTTTGTGTCCATAATAAAGGTTTTATGGCCACTATGCACCCCTTTAAACCTCGTTGACAAAGACAGCATTACACTGTTGAGACAGAGATTGGAGCAGCTTGCATATTATTGACTTCCTTGTGAAACATTTACTCTGTACACATATGAGGTGATCTTCCCTGTATGATGCTACACGAGGTCTTCCAAATCAAGAAACACTTGCATTGGCACTGGTTTGCTTGAACGTCTGCAATGTATACACCACTGTAGATTGGGCTATGCCAACTTTTGTTGCCATTGTCCTACTAGAATAGCCTTTGTGATGCTACAATTGCAGCACTTTTTCCAATTCCAATCTCCTGTTTCTGTCCCATTTGGAGGTAATATGGATCAGATACACAATCACACTGCCATCAGCATACAGTGATACAGTGTACTGAAAACTAATGTGAACAGCTTGCTACACAGACATCCAAAGGAATGAGGCCTATTTGAGTGGACACATCTTGGGTAAACACGTCAGTGTTGTTGTGGTTACTCATCAGCGCCCTACCATAAAGAGAACTGGTCAAATACACAACAGTCATTCTGTCTTTACATGTTTATGCTTGAGTTAGTATCAGAACAGGGCTATGATAGATTATTTAAAACTACATCTTTATTTTAACCTATAGTTGTGATAGGTGATTCAAAACTTTTGTCCAGTAGTGTAATATATATACAATATGTATGATTGCAATGTCACCATATGTGCAATGTATGTGTGGAAATACAAGAAAATTCCATTACTTTTTGTAGAAACTGTCCAACATCAAGGCTGATTCAACACGATTCATCAGTGCAAACTTGGCCTGTAACAAGCATAAAAACCGTCTTGTCCATATCTTGCCATTCGAAGCCACTCGTGTTTGCCTAACACCAGTTAGGGGTGTTGAAGGATCTGACTACATAAATGCTAGTTTTATAGATGGTTACCGATATCGTTCAGCTTATATAGCTACTCAGGGTCCACTAGTTGATACAACAGAAGACTTCTGGCGCATGCTGTGGGAACACAATTCGACAATTGTTGTGATGCTTACAAAGCTTAAAGAGATGGGAAGGGTATGTATTAGCCTTATATGTCATTTCTTCTTAAATGTAATAATTCATATTTTACAACAGAATTATGTTTTTATATTGAAAGTTGTTAATACTATTAATCATAATTATATGTTACTATAGGATTCTTTTGTTGTTATTATTTTATGCATAAGTTACATTAACAAATTTTATTACATATTTAACAGAAAGTTGTAATGTGCCTGTCATAGTTCGTCATTATGCCTTGGTGATGAATTGTAAAATGTCTTTACTATATTGTTTAATTCCAACCTGGACTATCCATTATTATATTAATAATATAGGACACTAACCCATTACTGGTCTATCACATCATCACCAGTTATCATGCCTCACACAGAAAATTCCACAAAATAATAATAATTCAGTGAGACAGATGAACTGGTGATTACATATATCAGGAAGTGCATCACTCAGTACCGCCAAAGAATGACAGGAAAAGAAATAAAAGAATTCCTAGTTTTCAGGATGGTTGGTCAGAATGGGAGTGCATGCATGCAGGTAACTCATTTGTTCTCAGAACATCTTTCTGTATTGGAATGAGTACCACTATATGGGTGAAATATGTAATTGGACTTTTCGATTCAGCCACTTAGTACTAGTTTCCTGAACCATGGCAACATGTATTCGCTGTGCAATATATTCACTTTCCTAGACTCAATCTAGATTATCTCATACTGCCTCCTTCATTGCTTTTTGTAAGGCTTTCTCTGTTTTTTGCTATGCTTATTGTCCTTCTTTCGTTATTCTTTTCATTTGCAATTTTCTATCCTTTTACATGTAATATTCATGGTTACTACTCACTCCACCTGAATCTCTCACCAACTGCAAACTGAAATCAACATAAGAAAATTCTATGTTTGGCACCTAGCAACTGTGGCACATTTTCCTCTCATCCATGTCATAAATGATGCCCTCCCTATTAACCTGGTTCCTGAGTGATGTGCTTCACCACCAAACTGTTTTCTTCTTTAACCTTTGCAAAAAGTAAAAGAAAGAAAGAAAACATCAGAAATACTGATTTCAACAATATTATGAAAAGGATACATTGCTACTCACCACAAAGACAACACATTGAGCTACTAATGGGCTTAATGAAGAGATTCTGTACATATAAAAGCCTTCGGACAGGAAAAAATAATATTCTTCAGCTGAGGAATACACACAAAGAGCTTATATATACCTGACTACTCGTTAGGCCACTATACTCCAATTAAATTGACAACAGAAGTAGCATTCTGAAGTGGGTTGCTGTGATGGCAAGATACAGGTGGGGAGAGAAGAAGTTGGAGATGCCCAGTAGAGCATGAAGAAAATCTATGAGTGCAAGATGGCTGTTAGGTGCAGAGTTGGGAGGCTGTGGGTATGGAGGGTGGGGAGATTGGGAGTCGAAAAGGAGAGGTGTAAAGATGTGAAGAGACTGGTGGGTGTATTGGCAGAAAGTGGCACAAAATGTGGGTGAGAGGATGGTAGGTTACTGTAGGTGGAGGTCTGGAGTGGATAATGTACTGTCAAGGACAGTTCCCATTTGTGCAGTTCAGAAGATCAGTTGGTAGAGGAAAGGATCCAGGTGGTGGCCTGGGTTGTGAAGCAACCATTATTGTGTCCAGACTCATGATGTGCCATAAGTTGTCTCAGCAGCAGTTCGTCATGGCCATTCATCCTGGCAGACAGATGGTTGGTAGTAATACTGATACAAAAAAGCTGTACAGTGAATGTAGCAGAGCTGGTGTAAGGTATGTTCATTTTCACAGGTGGCAACTGATTCAGATATAGAAGCCTGTTACAGGTGTGGAATATGATATCCTGAGTGAATGGATTAGGCAGGTCTTGCACCTGGGTCTCACACAGGGATATCATGCCTGTGGCAAATTTTTGGAATTGGGAGTGGCATAGAGATTGTCTAGGCAGAGTTTGGATCCAGCTTATCCTACAGTCTGTGCAGAAAGTCTTTGCTCTTTCCAGAACCTCTCCCCTGAACACATTTTCCATCTCACCCTCACAAAACTCTTTACTACCATCTTTAATATGCTCTCCAAAATCCACAAACACTTGTGGACACCCCATTTGTAGCTGGTTATTATGCCTCCCATGAAAAAAATTATGTCCCCGTTAAACAACAGGTACAACATACTGCCCTTCTAGTGTCCTATATCAAAGGTCCCATCCACTTCCTTCACCAATTTCCCTATCCATTTACCTAATGGATTAGTCATCACTGTAAATGTCACACCAACATACCTCATGCCGCAAGGTCCTGCTGCTATTGAGCACTACCTCTACCAATATCCTTCAGACTTTCAGACTCCAAAGTAACTTCATAATTCCTCATACACTTTAGAAACTATACCCTAAAATATAAGTACTTGCCTTTGAAGATAATTTATACAAGAAAATCAGCACACTCCCGTGCCAACCTGTTTATGGGACTTCTAGAGGAAACCTTCCTACCCTCCAAAAATTGTGGTCTGGTTGAGCTACACTGGTGATATATTCAGGCTGTGCACTCGAGGTCGAGGCACCCTACCTTCACTCCTCCAGAACCTCAACAGCTTCTCTACCATCCATTTCCCATTCCTCCTCAACCCAGTGTGCCACCTTTCTTGAGATGGACTTCCTATCTGATGATTCCATCACACCTCTGTCCAAATTAAACCCATCAGCAGAACCTGCATTTCCTCACCAAAAAATCCCTCCCTTACAACATGGTCACTTGTAGGTGGCATCCTGCAGATAATAACTCCTTTGCCCAGTATGCTAGAGGAGTCAGAAAGGTGTCAACTGACAGGATGCCCCTAGACCTTGACTATAAACACATTTCCTATTACATATTCCATAACATCTGCAATGCTTAAACCACCCCCAAAGAACCAGTCATGAAGAAGCACCCTTTTTGCACCCAGTACCACCTCAGTGATGTGAGAATTGTGAGGGGACAAAAGAACAGAGGAAGAGGAAGAATGCAGAAAGGAGTGTGTGAGTACAGAATGAGTGAAGTAAGATTGTAGGGTAGGAGATAATTATAAGTTTAAAATGGTGTATTATGAAGATATAGATGTAATTGAAATATGCTGGTGTAGAGAGAAAGAGCCATATGGTAATTGTGAAGTAGCCAATGAAATACATGTAAAAGGATAGAAAATTGCAAATGAAAAGAATAACGAAAGAAGGACAATAAGCATAGCAAAAAACAGAGAAAGCCTTACAAAAAGCAATGAAGGAGGCAGTATGAGATAATCTAGATTGAGTCTAGGAAAGTGAATATATTGCACAGCGAATACATGTTGCCATGGTTCAGGAAACTAGTACTAAGTGGCTGAATCGAAAAGTCCAATTACATATTTCACCCATATAGTGGTACTCATTCCAATACAGAAAGATGTTCTGAGAACAAATGAGTTACCTGCATGCATGCACTCCCATTCTGACCAACCATCCTGAAAACTAGGAATTCTTTTATTTCTTTTCCTGTCATTCTTTGGCGGTACTGAGTGATGCACTTCCTGATATATGTAATCACCAGTTCATCTGTCTCACTGAATTATTATTATTTTGTGGAATTTTCTGTGTGAGGCATGATAACTGGTGATGATGTGATAGACCAGTAATGGGTTAGTGTCCTATATTATTAATATAATAATGGATAGTCCAGGTTGGAATTAAACAATATAGTAAAGACATTTTACAATTCATCACCAAGGCATAATGACGAACTATGACAGGCACATTACAACTTTCTGTTAAATATGTAATAAAATTTGTTAATGTAACTTATGCATAAAATAATAACAACAAAAGAATTTCTTGTGCTCAGATGTGGGTAGTTACACTGGATGGTCAGGATACAGTAGCACATTCTACTACAGTACAACAAATACTATGAAATCTCAGTATCCTCCAGGAAATTATGTAATCACCAACCTTGATATGATAAATGTTTCACTTTTGATTTATCTTAAGTCTCTTAGGAACAAAGAGTGCTGACTGTGAATAAATAAATCTCTCCATTCTATTTAGTATTTATGAATGACATTTTATAAACATTTAATACTAGGCCTTGCTATGAAGGAGGCATTGAGAAAAATCCACATTTAAAATCCATTAACAGTAACAGATGATTATATTATTTCTCACTTTTCATCAAATATCACTGCAAGATATAAGGACAGATAAATAAAATATGGCTTGTGGCTACCACAATAACAACATGATAATGCAACCATACCAGATAATTGGTTTTCTTAAACTGTCAAATATTTTAAGAATTGGTAACACCTATAAACAGAGGTACTAAAATCATTTTTTTCCTTCAGGAGAAATGTCACCAGTACTGGCCAAGTGATAGGTCAGTCCGGTACCAGTGTTTTGTGGTTGACCCAATAGCAGAATATAATATGCCTCAATACATACTACGAGAATTCAAAGTTACTGACGCCCGTGACGGTAGCTCTCGCACCATTAGACAATTTCAGTTCATTGACTGGCCAGAACAAGGAGTGCCAAAGTCTGGTGATGGTTTCATTGATTTTATTGGCCAGGTGCACAAGACCAAAGAACAGTTTGGTCAAGATGGACCTATTACTGTTCACTGCAGGTATGTCACATTCATAATTATCTAAGTAAATCACATAAAAGTGACAACTTGTTTACACTTGGGAAATCAGTTAATTCCATGAATAATCTTCTGTTTGATTTCCTTATTCTTTACTAAATCATATCTGACCTGTTTACAGTGCTGGGGTAGGCCGTACAGGAGTATTCATCACACTAAGTATCGTGTTAGAAAGAATGCAGTATGAGGGCGTTGTTGACGTCTTCCAAACCGTTCGGATCCTACGAACACAGCGCCCAGCAATGGTTCAGACCGAGGTTTGTACTTAGAATTATTATAATGATGAAAACTGTTTGTTAGCTCTACTGCTCATGGAATCAAAGAAGCCAATACATACATAATTATAGTCCTTAATAGCAACTTACACGCAGAAGAGAAACACTCTAATAAGGTATCAGTTACATGTGATGGAATTAAATTGCATCTTAATTGTAAAATAGAATGACCATAACAGGAACTAGTACTGTACTCAGCTGAAGAGGCCTCCTCAAAGATTATTGCTAAAACAACAATTTGCCTAAGATACTGCCACAGTGTTACTTCTCAGTTTACTCTGCTGACGCTGAGTGAAATTAAAAATCCTGTCACTCTCTTCGGACACTAAGTACTCCAAACAGGTCATTCATGTAGTATATATCCGACAGGCATTTTTAACGCTTTTGGGATGGAGCGCTTTTCCCCATAGTGGAGCAATTGGGCGCAGCTGTTTTAAGCGCTGTGTGGATTCCATATCCCTTAGGTTTCTTTTGTCACTTATAAAATCTATAGTTTTTTTTTTATTTATAGCTGTTTTTTTGTAAATGAAGCTTAAAACACACTCTTTACTGGCATACTGTTTTCATATTCTGTATCACGCAATTTTTGACTTTAAAAATAAATAAATTAAAAAAAGAAATTGTTGTAAAAATTTCGTTTTTAGTTGAGAGGTGTTCTATTGAATTCACTCACTCTCACCATCATCTTCATCTACATTCCACTCTTCATTACTGTCATTCAGCATACTTTCAATATCATTATTGGATAAACAAGCCATAATTACATAGCCAGTAGCACAAAAATCACCACTACATTCGGAAGACAATAAATCACTGAAGCGCAAACGTAAACAGGTGTAACGCGAGCTCCTGTGTTCATACTCCAAGCTAGTCCCTAAATACAGCGCTGGGTGTGTGACATGACAATTGGGCCACGTATTCGGGCCTCACGTCCCATGGCAACTGCCATGTCGGGCAATTTATACAGGCCTTGTGTCCTGAAAGGGTTAAAGGGATAAATTACATCATTTGTTTTCATTGGCAGATCATGTCAGTGTATTCAACCTAATACTTAGGATAATGAATTTACTGGACAATTTTACTTATGTACAAGCAATAATTTTCTCTTCTTCAACAGTATTTTCTCGTACACAGAATTCATTTAAACTTCTCTCAGCATAAGCCAAGCATAATGGCTTCTGAAAATTATGAATTGAAATGTATCAGGACACTAAAACAGATAATGACCCAGAGGATTGATTTCACAAAAACTAAAAGATACATGGAAAATAGGGTCACAGTAGTGGATGGAGAATCTGTGCAAGTTTTGAAATCACATTACAGATACTCAATATGGTCACAGTTTATGAAAGTACACAGTGAAGGCAGAAATACACAAACCACAAGAACGAACCAAGAGTTAAATCAGCTGACTGTAGTGGTCACTGCAGAAGAGGAGAGCCTTGATGCGAAGCACATTCAGTCCTTCATCATGGCAGTTCTGATGTTGAGGTCATCATTAAATCTTAAAGAGTGTGTGGCAGAGTGCCATATAGCTGCAAAATGAAGTCTTTATTATCTTGCTGTAATTGTGGCATAAGCCATACCTGCAGCATGTCCTGGTACACTGAGTCAGTCACCGATTTCTTCACAAAAAAGGGTCCACAAACTTTTGAAGAGTACATTCCACAAAAGACATTAATTATTGGTGAAAAATAAATGTGTTTTATGATCTCATGTGGCTGTTATGAAAACCCTTCTTCCTCCGGTAGCTGCTACAATCATTGAAAATGTCAGAAAAAAGGTTGCTGGCTCAAGTTCTTACTCATATGATCTTATACATAGGTAGATGTGCCAGATGATTGACTGTCATATCTGCAGTTATCTGCTCACTTCTTTGGGATCCTGACAAATTAGTCACTTACACTCCACCATCTGCTATGATGATTCAAGCCTGTCTATTTACTTCATACCAATTTCATGGAATGTATTCTACAGTCCATGGATGTTTTGTCTGTTAGAGCTTGTATCTGGTATTTGATATAAAATTATTGCAAAAACAATCCCAATTAATTTAAATCTAGCAAAATCAAAGACCATGTTGTATGCCATATTCTGGAACACCTTGTTTTCTAATTTTACTCTCTACAGTTAAAAGAAGGTTGGCATTACAAATCAAAACTTAGGTGCCTATCCACTAATATGAGTCACATTGTGTATGTCTTGCAAGTAACTCTGTAGTTTCGTTATGTTATAGCACACCCAAACAATGAATCCCTTGAATACTGCGTGGCCACTAAAATGTGGCTATTTTAGATGGGTGAGTGGGGGGTAAATTTATTAATTCATTAAGAAAATTGGAAGTTGTGATAGTGGTGAGTTCACATTGCTCATGACAGCTCTCAAAATGGGCCTCAACAATTCGGCTCAAGCTGTTATTGCTTGAGTGGAAAAGCCTGCTGTACAGCCACCTGCACCAGGGCCATATTATCGGATTGGTGTGTAATCTCCTAAATTCACAATTGTAACAGCTATGGTGTTGTTTATATTGGATTACTGTGTCATCAATCCTGTTGTTTTTCATTACACTATGGCAGCACTATCAGTGGAGAAGAATAAAATCATATAAATTAATTGTCACTTCTTAAGCTATTGGAGGTATGAATTATTTTTTGCTGTTGAAAAAAAAAAAAAAAAGGCAGCTGTTGTTCTAGTTCAGCATAGCAGACCTTATTTGGATAGTAGAAACATTAAGTTGTTGGACCTGTGTGTGACATATTTAGTCCCTTGAATTTTGTAGCTCTGAAGTAACATCTGTAAGAAATGCTGCTTTTCTGCTACCATTTCAGAAAACCACTGCACAAATTCATCCTTTGGTGTTGGAAATGTATGGAGGGCAGGCTCTGTAGAAACAATGAGTGATTGCTTTTGACAATTCAAAGACATTGATTTGTAATTGAATGACAAAATGCATTGTATGGTATCCAAGAGCTGCAATCAAACAGCAAATGCTGAATACTTCAAAGTATAGTTACTTAATATGAATAACACAATTAAAGGCAAATGCCTGCAATATGCTCAGAAACACATCAAAGTTATTCTGTTTTATGACAATACCAAAGCCACATGTTGCAAACAGAGTAAATGTAACCTTTGACACTTCCATTTTCCATGTGTGTGGTCTTTTTGAACAACACTTCGAATCTTTTGACAATATAGAAAACTGGCTACACACGTAGATCCCCTCAAGGTATTTAATTTTTGTTTATTCTGAAATCACCTTCCAGTCTAACAAATTAATTAATTCCAAAACCTTCCATTTAATCTGCATCCTAAAGTGCTCCTTCTTACCAGAAACCTGATAATGCCTCACTTTAAAGCCAATAGCCAATTTGTAGTATAGTTTGCAGTAGGAAATAAAATTTGAAAACACTTATGACTATATTCTGATGTAATATTAGGTCTCCCCAAAAACAAATGACTGATGAACTCTGAAAGCTCACAACAAGACATTATATTACAGACTGAGACAGTCACTAAAACGTCCCATTTATGTCACAAATGTTTAATTGAATAGTAGAAACATTAGGTTTTCAGACACATTAGCTTTTCAGACCTGTGTGACTTTCAAGTGGAATAGAAAACCATACCTATTTAGTCACTTCAGTTTTGTACCTCTAAAGCAGCATATGCAGGAAGTGCTACTTTTCTGCTTCCAACTTAGAAAACTGCTGCACAAAGTCATCCTTTTATATGCAATGCAGATATGAAAATGAATACATACATCTTTATAATTGGAAAACAGACGACCATGCTAATGATGACAACCATTTTCAAATAAATACTAACCTTGAGGATCCAAAATCTTTTGTTTTAGGTGTGTCGAATTCATACGGATATAGGTATTGTTGCAAGGATCTGTATAACATGATGATCTTAATAGTATGGATATAAGCTAGCCATATTCATAGAAAATGGTACAGAAATGAGACCATCGTCTGGAAATAAACCAGTTAACACAGAATGTAAAACTAATTGATCATGTGGACACTGAGATACAAAAACAAAAAAGATGAAAAGTACATGGATCCTGAACATTCTAAACAAAAAGTGAATGCATGAAAGTCTAACAAGTTCCATAAACAAAGAGAAAAAAAAGAGAGGGTTTGTAGGGGGTGCAGTGGGGAGGGGATAAGAAGAGAGGGGGAGGGGGGTGGGGGCAAGCAAATAAAAAAAAAATTGCAGCACACAAGTAATGAAGTATGAGGTTTGATAAATTTCAATGATATCTTTTGAGTGTTCTATATTCCTATGTAGAAGATTTTTTAAAAACCTCCAATATTATTATAGCAAATTTATTATTATGTTATTAAAAATGTCTGTTACAAATACATAGTTGTTTTAAAATTCAATTAATTTTGAAATATTTATATGCTTCTTTTTTCTCCCACCAGGATCAGTACCAGTTTTGCTATCGAGCTGCACTGGAGTATTTGGGATCGTTTGACCATTATGCGAATTGACAGTAATACCACATGGAATATGATGAGAGACATAGCAGTTGATGGCTGTTTATTTAGAAAGATGAATAACATGTAGGGTCTGAGTATGTTTGTCCAGTAAATTTAGCGAGAGAAATTCCTAAAAAATTTTAAGGACAGACACTATTTTAATGATGCCGTGATGGAAAAAGAAATGAACATAAATATTATAGCTGTTATTGTTCTCCCACTCCATTTGCTGGAAAACATTGACAATAATTCAACAACTCTCTGAATTTTCTGTAAAGTTGCTGTTTTTGTTTCTGCATTCATCCGTTATTTTACACATGAGTTACTCTGATTTGGATATAATATCCAGATACTGCCTCAAGATAATATTGAAATGTCTCTTATCTGTGGATGGACAAACTTTTTTAGAGCTTTGATGAGTGACACAAACTTAACATGTGGAGTGTATGTGTGTGTAATGTGCATGTTGCAGAACAACACATCATCCCCAATGTCCCAAAGTGCCATCATCGTGCAAGCTGGATGGCATGAACATTTTCCATGGTGCCTACTTAATGACAGATAAATTCCCAAATAAAGATTTAGAAAAAGAAGAATATGTGAGCAAAATGGGAAAGCGCACATTTGTCGTACATACAATCACTGGGGACATGATTATCAATTTCCCCTATAATTTGAAACTTTTTTTCATTTTTAAAGTTCCAAATTTCATGTATGCCTATGTTATTTTGTAGAAAATATATGTGTACTCAAGTGTTCATTTGTGTTTTGGTTCAGTGTCTGTGAGGTGTTCATAAGAAAATTGTGTTAAGATGTAGTTAGCATTTATATAAAAAGAGCCAAATTTGTAAACATTTCCTACTTTTTTTACATTATAGACATGTTTTCTATATGTGTGTGTGTGAGTGAACCTTTTCGTTATGTGTTTTGTAAATGTGACTCTAAAGCAGAAACATGACTGCTATTATTTTTTATTATTGACATATCATAAAATTAAAAAAGAAAAGAAACACCTCAAAGGAATAATATGTATTGTTTACTTTTCTGTAGACTTAAATAAGTACTGATCATTTATAAGTTTTCATCTTTTTTTATTTTTAATGTTTTCCATTGACAGTACAAACAATGTGTTTTCCCGCATTATTGATTGACATAGTGCTCTTTTTTTAATAAAACCAATCAAACCATGTTTTGTACAAAACTTATTGTAATTCCTGATTTTAAAAGTGTCCTAACCGTACTCTCCTAGAACCAGAAGCCCTTATGTGACAAGTTTGACCACTAAACCAATTGTGAATATTCCATTTTTTAAAAATTTAATTGTTTAAATATATTTGGCGTCAGATGGGAGGCAGTAAAACTTCCTTGTGCTTCTATATCTCAATGGCACATTTCTGTTTATTCCTTTTTTGTATCTTTTTCCCCTCAGTATTTTCAGGATTGGTCCATTAGCAAGCAGCTGTTGAAATATTACATGATAAATTATTCTTTGTTTCAATAAGCAATAAATAAAGGAAATTAAAGAATCCTGTATTCCAAGTAAAGGAGATAATAATTAGGCAAATAGACAACAACAACAACTGAAAGGAGGGTATATAATTTTAATGAGGGGTGTCTTGTATCACAGTTTATTCATCCTTTTTTATTCATACTTCCACACAACATGCAGAACGTTATACCACAATGAATGTATCAAAACATAAATATTTTATTTGCATGGAAATATTTGAATATGGATATTTATCTGCCTTCATTTAGTAGGAAAAATACCAGTAATTGCCAAAAGAAATAAAGAAGGAATTTTAGGGTTTAATGTCTTTGTGGTCATTAGAGACTGAGCTCATGCTCAGATTTTTGGGTAAGGATGGGTATAGGAAAGTGGCTGAGCCCATTGAAAGGAATCATCCCAGCATTTGCCTGGAGTGATAGTAATTACCAACAAAACACTTATTGATTTTTATAGAGCATTGGAAATCACCATACTCTTTAAAATATAATACTAATAACAATAACAATAACAATAATAAAACAATAAAACTAATTTGAATCATTTTGTCAGGGTAAATCTGTTGAAGCTACATAATTATAAATTTGCTCATGTTTGAATTTTTTTTACAAAGATGCGAAGCCAACAACCGCCACAGTAGTACAAGTTTATATGATAACTAGCTCTGCTGGTGATGAGATCACCAGAGAGGTAAAGGAAATTTTTCACACAGTTAAGAGAGATGAAAATTTGATTGTGATGGTGTACTGGAATTCAGTCAAAGGAAAAGGAAGTAAAGGAAAAATAGTATATTAATATAGACTGGGAAAAAGGAATGGAAGAGAAAGCTGCCTGGTAGAATTTTGCACAGAACATAATTTAATCACAACAAACTCTTGGTTTAAGAATCGAGAAAGGTCATATACCGGTACATGGAAGAGATACCTGGAGGCAATACGGGAAGGCACCAGATAGATTTTATAATGACATACATTTTGGAACCCGGTTATTGGTTATGAACTTCAGACTGAAATTGAAGAAACTGCAGAAAGGTAGGAAAATTAGGAGATGGGAATGGATAAACTGAAACAACCAATGGTTCCTGAGAGTTTCAGAGGGAAAATAAGGCAACAATTGTTGAAAATAGGGGGAGGGGAGAGTAACACAGAAAGTGAATGTGTACATTTAAGAGATGAAATAGTGAATAAAGGCAGCAGAGGACCAAATAGGTATAAAGACATGACCTATAAAAATCCTTGGATAACATAGGAAATAATGAATTTCCTTTAATGAAAGAAGAATATATAAAAGTGAAGTAAACAACGAAGCAGGTAAAACAGAGTAAAGACATCTAAAAATGTTTTTGATAGAAAATGCAAAATGGCTAAGAAAGAGTGGCTAAAGAATAAACACAGGTCTGTTGAAGAATGTATAACAAGTGGAAAGATATGTTCAAATGTTTGTTAAGCTTAAGGGACTTAACTGTGGGGTCATCAGTCCCGGGGACACATAGACACCATCAACAGGAAAATAAAAGAGACATATGGAGACAAGAAAAAAAGCCTTATGAACATCAAGAAATGTGATGGAAACCCAGTTCTGAAGAAAGAGGGGAAATCTGAAAGAGTGGAAACAATATTTAGAGGGGCTCTGGAAAGGACATGAACTTCAAGACAATAAAAAGCAAAAACGAATTAGAAATAGGAGATACTATACCGAGTGAAGAATTTGAAAAAGCACTGAAAGATCTAAGTTGAAGCAAGGCAACTGGAGTAGACATGATCACCTAAGAGTTACTGATGTCTCTGGGACAGCCAGCCATGACAATACTATTCCATCTGGCGTGCAATATGTATGAGACAGGTGACATACCCTCAGACTTCAATAAAAATGTAATAGGTCTAATCCCAATTCTAAAGAAAGTAAGTTCAGATACATGTGAAAATTATAGAATCATCCATTTAATAAACCATGGTTGCAAATTCTAATGAGAATTATTTACAGAAGAATGAAAAAACTGGTATAGACGTCCTTGGAGAAGATCAGTTTGGATTTAAAAGAAATGCAGCAAAATGTGAGGCAATACTCATATTAGAAGATAAAGAAAGGGTAACCTACATGTCTAGCTTTTGTAGAAATGGAGAAAGCTTTTGACAGTGTTGACTTGAATACACTCTTTCAAATTCTGAAGTTAGCAGGGTATGAAATATAGGGAACAGAAGTTTATTTACAACTTGTACAAAAACCAGAGAGCAGTTATAAGAGTCAAAAGCATGAAAGGGAAGAATTGGTTGGGATGGGAGCAAGATGTGATTGTTTCCTTTCCTCAATGTTATTCAATTTGTATATAGAGTAAGCTGTGGAGTACATCAAGCAGAAATTTGGAAAAAAGGTTAAAGTTGAGGGTTAAGAAATAAAAACTCTACAGTGACATTATATAAGATGAACATTAACAGAAACAGAACAAAGGGTAATGGTATGTAGCCTAAGAAAAGCAGGTGATGCTGAAGGAATTAGATTATATAATGAGACAATAAAGGTGGTAGATGAGATTTGCTACTTGGACAGTAAAATAACATATGTTGGTCATAGTACAGATGATATAAAATGCAGAATGGCAATGGGAAGCAAACCGTTTCCAAAATAGAGAAATTTGGTAACAACAAATATTATCATCATTTTTTCAATTTCCGTCATCCTTAGTTGCATATGAAATTGGTGGAGGTGTATTACCATCTATAGCAACTAAATAAAAGGCGTTTTTTTTTTTTTTTTTTTAGTGCCATACGCGTTTCGCTTCTTTATTTGTGAAGCATCATCAGTGGCCTGCAATACATGTTATTTTTGTATAATAGTGTATTACAATCATAATATTATATGTATTTTTCACGGTATGACAGACTTGTTATAATTTCTAAAGTTCGGATCTGGTAGCACAAAGATCGAAATCTATTGCAGAAAAATCTTGGTTAAAAAATGAAATCAAACTGCTTCACACCAAAAAATTCAAGCTCAACAAAAAGTTGTATGACATTCAACTTGAATTATCTGCATTTATCAACAACCCAACAGTGATGATTAGCATAATTCAAAAAATAGAAAACTTTACAACAAAAACACTGAAATATACAGAACTGAAACAAACACGAAAAATTAAGGCACTTACTAGTAAGCACAAACAGGAAGAAAAACACAACCAATATAATCACACAGAAGAACCCAAAATTAATAAATCTCACAGATACAGAACTAACAGAGAGAGAAACACAGCTGATAGAGAAGGGTCCAAACACAATATCAGCACAAAGGTAGACAATAACTACATAGAAAATCTAATTGCTGTTGCTATTGCAGTGGCTGGGCATTAGTGAACAGTTAACTCTCCTGTTTGTGGGTGGTTTATTAAAGATTTGTAACTATGCATTATTTGCCTTAATAAATTCAGGAACAATGTTCAGTTAGTCAACATCCAGAGGCGAGGTGCACATGTGGCCGAGTGTGGGTGGCTGTTATGTGTGTACAAGAGCATATTAGAATGGGTCAAATTTATTTATTTCATTTTATTTTTACGGATTGTTTTAGTACAGAACATTTGTCTGTTGTCATTATAAGAATGACATAGGACAAAGACACCGTCAACCAGAGCGAGCGGTATGGAAACAAAGATTCTCCTGGCATTGTTGTTTTCAATACAAGAATTTGTTTCGCGGGTAGCAGTTGAAAAGTTAACAGTTACAGGTACAAGCTCAATAAAATGCAAGAGTCATATACTCCACTGTAGCAGATGTCCTACATGAGTTTTTAGTCTCCGAATGACACCATTCTTCCATACAATGTTATTTGAAGTGCCATCTCATGGGTGACGGGAGGGGGAAGGGTTAGGCATATTATAGAGGGTTTACTCCACAATTCAATTTACTTCATACCATCTCAAACCAATTTAATCAGTTTCAAATACATATCCAAAGAAAACTCAGCACTGGTCATAAATTTGTTTATTTATTATTACATATAATGCTGAATTTTCTTTGGATATTTATCATTTTACTGTTGCGGTGCACACTCCTCCTAATGGAGTCTTCATTTCATAATTTAACGTAGGCTTGGATCTTTTGTTATACTAAAACAGGTGAAGAGTTGTACAGAAAAATATGTTACATATGGTTAAATTTCTGTTTCGACCCTTTGTAATGTGTATCTACTTACAGTGGGGTTGTACATGAGCTGAATTGCTGAGCTTATGTTACCAATATTTCCTTGTTAACTGATGTCAAATTATACTTAAATCTGTTCCCCTCTGACGCTTGCAGGGTTAGGAAAGAAGTCAATTTTATCATAATTCAAGTTTCTTAGATACCGAAAAAGCCTTTTCACTACTGATTTATATACATTTCATTGTGGTTTTTGATCAACCAACAAGACTTACAAGAATATAATTTTGTTCCAGAATACTCACACTATTCTGAAGACTGGTATATTTCTTGGGTATATGCATTGTCAATTAACAATCTTGTTAATGCAGTCATGTCACCCATGAAGAAATGGAAAGTTGACACAGAATTCTGCATTTGCAAACCTAGTTGGACTGAATCATATTTTGTGATTGAAAAACTTGTGATTCAGTATCATGCTGGCACCAATCAGAGCAAAATGCCTCGGACCTTTGGAGGTGATGGAGTCCCACCTCTAATTGACAGACCAGGGACTCCTCCGATATGACTTGGCAAACGATCTGGAATGAGATGGGGAGCATTAATATCAATGGGGATTACACTGTGAAGAAGGTAGAGCTGGCAGAGGCTTCAAGTAATATGGGGTTAGATGTCTTAGCTGCTAGTGACGTTAGAGTAAGGGGAGAGAAAGAGGACGAAGTCGGAGAATACAAGGTCTACCTGTCAGGAGTCAAAGTAGGAAGAGCACAGTGGGGTGTAGGGTTTTACATCAGGAAAGCAATCGAACCCAGCATAATTGCAATAAGGTATGTAAATGAACGACTGATGTGGATAGATTTGGCCATCTCCAGAAAGAAAATTAGGATTGTGGCAGTATATTCACTATGTGAAGGGACTGATCAAGATGAGATGGACAGATTTTACAACACACTTACTGATGTAGTTGTTAGAGTGAAGGATAAGGATAGTGTTTTACTCATGGGTGATTTCAATGCTAGAATAGGAAATCGAACAGAAGGTTATGAAAAGGTTTTGGGTGAATTTGGAGAGGATATGGAGGCCGAGAGGAACAGAAAACAGCTATTGGATTTCTGTTCCAGTATGGGCTTAGGTATCACAAACTCCTTCTTTAAGCATAAGGGCATTCACCGCTATACTTGGGAAGGAAGGGGAACCAGATTTGTCTTTGACTATATAATAACAGACCAGGAATTCAGGAAGACAGTCAAGGATACACGTGTTTTCAGGGGGTTCTTTGATGATACTGATCATTATTTAATCTGCATGAAATTGGTTTTGTGAGGCCAAAAGAACAGAAAGTCAAGTGCATGTGTAGAAGGATAAGAGTGGAGAAGCTTCAAGACAAGGAAATTAGGCAGAAATACATAGCAATGATCTCAGAAAGGTACCAGTTAGTTGAGTGTAATGATTTACAGTCACTGGAAGAGGAATGGTCAAGGTACAGGGACACATTACTGGAATCAGCCATAGAATGTGTTGGAACAGTAGTGTGCAAAGGCAGATAGAAGCATACAGCCTGGTGGAATGACACAGTCAAGGCAGCCTGTAAAAATAAAAAGAAGGCATTTCAAAATTGGCCCCATACTAGAAATCAGGCAGACATAGAAAGCTATGTTGAAGAAAGAAACAAAGCCAAACAGATAATTGCAAACTCAAAGCAAAAATCATGGGAAGACTTTGGAAATAAGCTAGAAACTCCGGGTCAAGCCACGGGAAAACCATTTTGGAGCGTAATTAGCAATCTTCGAAAGGGAGGGAAGAAGAAATTAACAAGTGTTTTGGACAGGTCAGGAAAGCTGCTAGTCAATCCTGTGGATGCCTTGGAGCAGATGGAGGGAATATTTTGAAGAATTGTTCAATGTAGGTGAAACGTTCAATGATGGGTCAGATTTTCAGGTAGAATGGGATAGGAACGACGATGGAAACAGGATCTCATTTGAGGAAGTGGAGAAAATGGTCAGTAAATTACAGTGCAATAAAGCGGCTGGGGTGGATGAGATTAATCCAGAACTCATCAAATACAGTGGAATATCAGGTCTCAAATGGTTACACAGGATAATTGAGAAGGGGTGGGAATCGGGACAGGTAATCACGCCAATTTTCAAACATGGAAACAGAAAAGATTGTAACAACTATTGAGGTATCTCCGTAATTAGCGTTGTAGGCAAAATATTCTCAGGTATTGTTGAAAGGAGAGTGCGAGCATTAACTGAAGACAAGTTAGATGAAAATCAGTGTGGGTTTAGGTCTCTTAGAGGCTGTCAGGACCAGATCTTTAGCTTACAGCAGGTAATATAAAAGTGCTATGAGTGGAACAGGGAATTGTATCTATGTTTCATAGATCTAGAAAAGGCTTATGACTGTGTCCTAGGAGGAAGCTACTGTCAGTTCTACAAGAGTATGGTATAAGAGGCAAACTTCTGCAGGCAATTAAAGGGCTCAACGTAGACTGTCAGGAAGCAGTTAGAGTAGATGGCAAATTAAGCTCATGGTTCAGGGTAGTTTCAGGGGTAAGACAAGGCTGTAACCTGTCACCACTGTTGTTCATACTATTCATGGATCATATGTTGAAAACAGTAGACTGGCAGGGTGAGATTAAAATAGGTGAAAACAAAATAAGCAGTCTTGCATATGTGGATGACTTAGTTGTAATGGCCAATTCAATTGAAAGGTTGCTAACTAATATTTCAGAGCTCGTTCAGAGGTGCAAGGATTATGATATGAAGATCAGCATCTCCAAAACGAAAGTAATGTCAGTGGGTAAGAGATTTGAACAGACTGAGTGCCAAATAGGAAGAACAAAGTTAGAAGAGGTAGACAGCTTCAAGTACCTGGGATGTATTTTCTCACAGGATGGCATCATAGTGAAAGAACTGGAATCGAGGTGCAGCAAAGATAATGCAGTGAGTGCTCAACTAAGATCTACTCTCTTCTACAATAAGGAAGTAAGTACTAAGACTACGCTAGCAGTGCACTGCTCTATCTTTCGACCAACTTTGTTGTATGGGAGTGAAAGTTGGGTGGATACAGGTTACTTTATTCATAAGGTAGAGGTTACAGATATGAAAGTAGCAAGAATGATTGCAGGCACTAATAGATGGGAACAATGGCAGGAGGGTGTCCATAATGAGGAAATCAAAGAAAAACTGGGTATGAACACCATAGATGAAGCAGTTAGAGCGAACAGACTGAGATGGTGGGGTCTTGTTACACGCATGGGAGAAGCAAGGTTATCTAAGAGACTCATGAGCTCAGCAGTGGAGGGTAAGAGGAGTTGAGGTAGACCAAGAAGAAAGTACTTAGATTCGGTGCAGTATGATTTTGAAGTAAAAGGCATAACATCAGATGAGGCATCAATGTTAGCATTGAATAGGGGCTCATGGAGGAATTTTATTAGAGGTACTATGCTCCAGACTGAACGCTGAAAGGCATAATCAGTCTCTAATGATGATGATGAACAAAGTGGAAACATACTGTGTCTCATCTGTAATGAAAGAATGTCAGTTTGTAAGGAGTACAACATAAAGCGCCATTAATCTATGAAACATGCTACTAAGTACAATGAATACAGTGGCCAAATGAGAATCGACTGAATCAATTCACTGACAAAAATAAATTAAAAAAAAAAAAAAAAAAAAAAAAAAAAGAAAAAAAGATCAGTCAACAGGCCATTGTTTAGAAAACCAAGAGAAAACTCAGAACTGTAACAAAACTAAGCTTCTAGATAGCAGAAGCTATTGCCAAAATAGGAAAACGTTTATCTGATGGAGAATTCACCAAAGAATGTTTAGAAATATTTGTATCATCAGTGTGTTCGCAACTGATGTCATTAGTAAAAAATACAAGCTTATCACAAACCATAGCACAACAAGTTGATGACTTGGCAAATGATATTGAAATTTCACTCAAAGCAAAATTAAAAGAACGTGTATTTTACAGTTTAGCTGTTGATGAAAGTGCTGATGTTTCAGATACAGCCTAGCTGGCTGTCTTTGTGAGAGGAGTGACTGTGGTATAACCCCAATTTTGTGTGACCTCGATTTAGTGTAAATCCCCATTTAACAGAAAAATTTTCAAGTCTAAAAAATTATTCCATAAGGGCAATGCAATTTTTCATTCGATTTAACATAATTCGAATAATGGCAAAACCCACAGTTAGCGTTAGGAAATGTTGAAATTATCAAGTATTTATTTCTATTTGTTATGGTTATGCAACAATAAAACCCTATGAAAAAGATGTCATAAGCTTGTGAAGGACAATTAAGGCCTATAATTGAGGTTTTCCTCTTTACATTATAAGTCGCAAATTTCATAATGACATATACCACACATGTATCCTGTTGGGTGGAAAATGAGTCTGTGTGCTCATAAACATAAAGCCGATGTACGTAACATACAGAGTACAAAATTGCTGAAATGCTATGTTCTAGCATGTGTCAAGTCTAGATCTGCAACATGGTCATACTGTATTTATGTGATATGTTGGCAGTGGCCATTGTGCATGTCAGCAATCACTTGTTTGTTAATGTGCGTGAAGTGATACACCCATGTTCCGACGAAAAATATTATGACATTAAATTTCTACCACACTATAATTTCTGTTGCAAATTATCAATGTTTTAAATGATTAGTCTCTTACAATTAAATCATGGGGCTCAGTAGGTGGATGTGTGAATATAAATGGTTCAGTTTGTATTTTGAGAAGTAAAGATGCGTACTTTACAAAAATTTCAAATCATCATTTTTTGAAATGATTAGTGTCTTTAAATTAAATCATGTGATTTAGTGGGTGGATTGGTGATTGTAAATGGATCACATAGTACTGTAAAATGCAATGACACATCCGTAACAAAACAAATGTCCATGCACAAGCTCCATTCAGTGACATCACTGTGGAGTATATATTGTCAACAGTGATGAAGCAGGAGTGGATATGCATGATTGGGGTCAGGTATCTAACAATTTACCCATCACTTTTGGTGCATTTGTGGCTTGTGATGATGGTCAGTGAAGTTGTTGCTACTATAGACATTGTCCGGAGATTTATCACAGGATTTAAAATGGACGACTCTCTTACTGACAGAGTAAATCAATTGGAGATAGACAATTTGATCCTAAAATCCAAACTACCAGTTTTGATTTTTTCAATAAATGAGACACTGTGAAAGTCATATAAATATATTTTGTATGTAGGAAAAGTAGCTCAATATATTATATTACTGTAATTGTGTAAATATTTTGTGGTTGTTTTAATTTTTAGTGCCCTGGGAAACAACATTGTGATATTGACTACTGTATTAGTGTTACAGGAAAAGTTTTAATTACAGTATAGTGCATGGGGCAAGTATCTCCTTGTTTTATTGTTGTTATTGTGTAAATTATATGTGTTGGTGGTGCAATTGACATCAATACAGGCAAACAGTTCTGAAAAAGGTTAGCTTTCTATCAAAAGCTCAATAAGGTAAACCCACATTTAAGGTTAAAAATTTCCAATCCCTAGAAAAATGTTAAATACGGGTTCTACTGCATACTGTTGTAGAGGAACTGCTGGACTTGTGTTCAACGAAAGGTAAAACAACAGGACAAGACATACGTATATGAAGAAGTAAGAAGTGTTATGGGAAAGTTTGAGCTTCAAGATGAAAATCTTTTCGGCTTAACGACAGATGGTGCACCAGCAATGACAGGGAGAAGAAACGGTTTTGTAACTTTGATGAGTAATAGTATGGCATACACGATTGTAAAACATCACTGCATTATTCACCAATACCAGCTGTGTGCCCCGATCTGAAGAATATGATGGAAAAGGTAATATGGACTTTCAATTTAATTCGTGCTAGAGGACTGCATCATAAACAATTTCAGATCTTCCTTTCAGAAATAGGCTCTGTGTGTGATGATATCATATATTACAGATGAGTTCGTTGGCTCTTGATTTTATTCTCTGTTAGGAGAAATAAAAAGCTTTATGACCAGCAAAGGACATGATGTCAAATTTTTGGAGAATGAGCAATGGTTGAATGGCCTGGCTTTTCTAGCTGACATAACTAAATATCTCTCTGAATTGAATCTAAAACTCCAGAGTAAAAATTAACTATGTGTGGAAATGTATGAACACATTCAAGCAATTATTAAGAAACTCATCTTGTTCGAGAAACAGATAGGGGAAAGACAGCTGGGTCATTAGGAGACCTTGTGCACATGGAATGCGGAAATACTGGATTTAGACAAGTATGTATTTTTGTGGCAAAAAGTAAGGAATGAGTATGAGGAGAGATTCTCAGTTTTTAAAAATCAAGAGCCCTATATGAAAGTGTTCCAGAATCCGTTTCGAGTTAAGATTGAAGAACCCATGTTACACTTGCAGGTGGAGTTCACTGAACTTCAAATCAATGAAAGCCTGAAAAGATGCTACCATAACTGCCTTCAGAATGGATTGATGGAGTTTTATGAAAAATACATCAAACCCAATCAGTAACCCATCCTATTTATTATTACTATTATTACTATTATTTTCAATTTTTCCTCCCTCACGAATGAGAAATGTAAATTTGAAAATGAGATTTTTGCTAACAGATGGCCATCTGAGTGGAATTCTCTGAATTTCTACATCGGACATATCACCAAATATCGATGAACTCTGCAAGCAGAAAAAAGTTATTTTTCTCATTAGTTTTCCTTTTTCATTAATATTATTTGTCTTTGAAGTTTATAATGTTCCATTATAAATACATTGTACCTGCCTACCTAGAGAAACAGTGTTTTATTTCCAGTGGTTTAGTAATTGATTCCTTTGCAATCATCTTTTGTCTGGCCTGCCATAGTGATAAAAGTTGGCATTATGGCCCGCATCGAAATTTAGGTGGACACCCCTGATCTAGGCAATGATACCTCAACACCCTGCATGAAGATCCAAAGATCACACACCTCCATCCTGACCAGGCATAAGACCATAAAAAGTAGCAACAGCGAGCCAAAACAGCCTGCCAGCAGGCGGGACAAACGCTAAGGAAGCAGAAGAAGAAGAAGAAGAAGAAGAAGAAGAAGATTGCTTTAGATCTAGTCGTGGTGAGGGGGAACACAGAAAAAATAATAGGAATGGTGGTCATCACTTGGAAAACCACTTCTCAGATTGTCTGATTTATTTCATCTCCATTTTAATCTAACAGTTAAAACTGCTCAAAATAACCTGTTTTTGAAAGAAAAGTTTTGGTATATTATTGCTTTTATTTACAGTTATAAAAGTAGGCTTCAAGAGAAGAATGAAAAAAATATAATTAATATAAAGGAGTAGAAGATCTCTTTCAGTATAGGGCTAATATTGTGATAAAAATTGGTCTCACTGTCTCAGGCAAAGGAAGGGAAGGTGAAGGGAGGCAGGTGCACCAATAGTGAGAAACAAAGGTTATATGATATCACTTATGGATGGTATCAACTTTTCACACTGTCCAAACCATAAAATTAAGCCTTCATTTACTATCCCAGGTTTATAGACTATCAATAAAAATAGAGATAAAACAATCAAATGTATGTAATACCAGATTTATGTGATGTCTCAGATACCACACTACATAAATTACATCTAAACTATGTCAAAGAATGAGAGAGAGAAAATATCATTTGGACCAAGCGTGGGCAAATATTACATACTGCACATTCACGTCTAATAGCCACACAATCTGGTAAAAGGTAAATCATTGTCTAAGCAATCCTATGCCAATTCTTAGGTTTGTTGTTTGATCTAATTGTTTACACTGTTATTAAAACATGACTAATTGTTTTTCCCATTTTCTATTAGCACCCAATATTTCAAACCAATGGGAATTTCATGAATAAACATACTTTTTATTTTCATACAATCAAAATCCTGGGAAGGATTCAACAATGTTTTTGAAAAGGATAGGTTGCTATTCACCATCGAGATGTCTCTGTGGTGAGTAGCAACTTATCCTTCCCAAAAATATGACATATTAAAATTTATTTTTCAAAATAAAAAATATTGTAATGTTTTTACCAGATTATTATAAAAGATTAAAACCTATTACAACTACGACCAACTGAATACAAAAAAATACAAATTATTATGAACTAAAATACCAGTATTTATATTGACTAGTCAGTTTTTGCCATCCCTACTACATAATACTAATTAGTTATGAAAAATATTATGCTACTCTAGTTTGATCCCTGTCTGGCACACAATTTTAATCTGCCAGAAGGATTCATATCAGCACACACACACAGAGATATCCATGGGCTGAACTTCCAGGCAGGCCGATGTCGACTGATCTGGACCAGACGGCGGAAGCGGAGGCGAATGGGCTTATACATCCATGGCCTCCATGTGTGGAAGCAAGGCTACAGGATGAAATGATGGCAGCAGCTGAGGCAGCAGTGGCTGCCTGGCAGTCACTTCTGGATCTGAAATCACAGGGCCAGCAGCAGGAACACAAAAGTGCAACCAGTTGCAGTACCGCTTTTGCATGCCACTCAGAGTAGACACAAAAAAAAAACATCATGTGGCCAAGACGGCAAGCAATGTGACCCTGTTTCCAGTGCCAGCATGTGCCATTACTACGGAGCCACCCAATGGTGTCAGCATGAAGATGTGTCGTTGGAGACTGCATGGGTGGGACAACGCATGTCAATATATGAAGCAAGGTCAACAAGGTGTGATGTGGGTGGCCGTGCACTAGTTCTGCCAGTGAAGGGCCATTGTGAGGCTGTAAATGATAAATTGCCAGAAAGATGAGCAGAGCTTAGTCTTGGGAGTGATTGTGATGAAGGTGCATCATGTGTTATTTGGTCAATACCTTGCCAGTGCAAAAGTTGGTGAATGCCAAAGAAGCAAACTGCAGCCTGTTATCAGTAACAATTGATTGTGGTAAACCTTCAATGAAAAAAATCAATTGGCACTCACCGTGGTAGATGACATAGGAACAACAAAAGGAAAATGACTGTAAGAGTCTACCAACAAAAGCCAACGGGTACCCCATAAAAGTCCTGCAAGATCTAGACGAAGGCACTGCCAAGGAGAAATTACTTTGGGCCGTGGAAAGAAACATTGAGGTGGAGCAGATTGGTGCTCAGTGCAAACTGGGCACTGTGACGTCATACTGCGCTCTTACAACCACTGCGGTCCCCCTTATACAGGGTGAGTCATATATTTCATAAACCACATCAAATACTGACGAACCGATTCCACAGACCAAACGTGAGGAGAGAGGCTAGTGTAATTGGTTAATACAACCACAAAAAATGCACGGAAGTATGTTTTTTAACTCAGACCTACGTTTTTTAAAATGGAAACCCATTAGTTTTGTTGGCACATCTGAACATATAAACAAATACGTAATCAGTGTCATTTGTTGCATTGTAAAATGTTAATTACATCTGGAGATATTGTAACCTAAAGTTGACGCTTGAGTATCACTCCTCCGCTGTTCGATCGTGTGTATTGGAGAGCACCGAATTAAGTAGGGATCCAAAGGGAACGGTAATGTACCTTAGGTACAGAAGAGACTAGAACAGCACATTACATCCACATGCTAACACCTTTATTGGTCTTTTTCACTGATGCACATGTACATTACCATGGGGGAGGGGGGGGGGGGTGAGGTACACGTACACACGTGGTTTCCGTTTTCAATTACGGAGTGGAATAGAGTGTGTCACATTATGCCCAACACATTCTTCATATTCTTGATTTTATATTGTCTTACTGTTGGCACATCTAACTCTGTTTCAAACTTCACTTATTTGTTTTTCCAAATTACGTAACAGTTTTGTTGAGTCATGTCAAAACATGAATACATTTTTCATGAATACACAACTTCAAAATTAGAAAATCCTGTGCCCATATAAATTTTTGGATTGACACTTGTTATAAAATTTAAATAGAGTTCAAAGTTTCCAAGTTGTCTGTTCATGTAATAGATTAAGATTTTTGATATGGTTTTATGAACTGTTCCCATTAAAAAATTTGATTGGGGATGGTAGGGCTAGTATACAACTTCTTTATTTCTAGTAAGCAGCATAACTGTCTCATAAGATCGACTAAAGTTATCTCCTTGATCTTGGATTATACCCTCTGGTACACCAAACTGTAGCATACATCTGTTCACAATTGCTTGTACGATACTGCTAGAGCTTTTTTGGTCTGAAATCATAACCATTAGCAGACATCTGGAAAACTGATCTATTATTGTAACTTACATATTTCTTACTGGGTGGAATATAAGTTTAATCTAATGCATTGTTCTAGCCATCGAATGTGTTACTGTGTTATCAGTATTTACTCTGTTTATAAGATTATTAGGTTAAAAGAATCCATTAACTCGATATTACACATATTCCATGAACTTATCTTAGTATTCAGATCACTAAGTACATTGAGATCAGTAGGACAACTATGTCCCATTATCATACTGTCTACTTCATCACTCAGTGAATGGGAAATACCAATAACATTATAATTTCTCATAACCCATTTTCACCCTTTGGTGTGCAATACCCATTCATGCTGCTAGAACATGTTATCAGAGATTGCCAGAACATATTATCAAGCAACATAGGTTTTTATTTTTACAACAGCTGATAATTCTGACTGATAAGAATCAGTGCTCAAATTCCAAGGTGACAAATAGCCAACCTCAATTGATAATCAGTTACGGCAGTGTTTTCCTTGTAACAGCAACTTAACTGGTCACAATTCAACTAGTTCATCATGTTATTTTTCCATGTTTTGTTGTTCACCTGTGTCACATTGGCTTCAGCGAAAAGTAAGCATTTATCACTCACAGAAGTATCCATACTATATGGTAGCAAACCAGAAAGTATTAATAATTGCTTGTGGCTCATATTGCTTGGAAGATGAAAACTTAGCCTCTCTTTTTGGCAAAATTAGCACCTACTTCTGCTAAAATTAGAACATATTTTGGAACTAGTATAGTATATAATGATTACACATTATATTGAAAATAAATTAAATTTTCTCTCTTGCTGATTGATGTATTTTATAGCTGATAGTTGTTTCATTATCTAATACTCGTTCATTAAGCTGTTTTAGGAAAGAAACAAAACTGTTATTTTATAGATAAATGTTCTAATATGAATGTATATTCCTAAAAAGTGAAGCACACACCTATCATCTATAATATTAGTAGTGTAGTGAGGGAAAATCTACAGACAGTCAAAATTGTTTGCTGGTTTTTTATGATAAACCCAAACAGTATTTGACAAATACCACTGTTTCTATTAGCTTAATTTCAACCTGTTTCTTGAATGTCTTGCAGTCCTAAATTACTGCATGTAAACTTACATATGAAAAACAAAACTTTCTCAGCTTTTAACTATTATGCAGTTCATAAGTATAATACTTTTCTCTTCCTTTGGAATACTGTAATTTGCAATTTTTTCACAATTTAATATCCAATTTTAATTCCGTATTCACACTTGGTCTAGGAGTAGTACTTTGACTCACATTAAAAATTCCCTTGGTCCCATATTCATACTTGGGCACTGTTTAAATGAATCAAAATAAACTGTAATGGCAAATTGTGTCCTTTCTAGCACATTTTGTACAATTGTGTACAAACCTAAATTTTTCACAATTTAATATCCAATTTTAATTCCAAATTCACATTTGGTTCAGGAGTAGCACTTTGACTCACATTTAAAAATGCCCTTTGTCCCATATTCAGACTTGGCCACTGTATAAATAATCAAAATAAACTGTAATGGCATATTGTGTGGAACTGTGTATAAACATAAATATTACAGAATAGTGAGGAAAGTTCAGTGATGTAAATATTTTGTGGAATAATTACTAGGTTGCCAGCATTGGCAGCAATACATAAAAAAAGAGTAAAGTTGGTGTGGTGACTATTGATCACAGCAGAGGAAAGGACTTTTAAAATAAATTTTAACATGATATTTTTTTGTTAAAATACAAATTCTCTACAAATTTCAGGTTGAAAACTATTGTTTTTAGTGGTCTTAAAATTTATCAAAAATGTTGAATAATGCTTTATAAAGTAATGTCAAACACAGAATTTTATACTTTCACATACTTTTGCATTGAATGTGTTGTTATAAATTTGGTTTGCTCATCTAACAATTATTCATGGTGATGAATTAATGCATAACAGTTATTAGTGTCAGCAACATGAGCTTTAACAAAGGGTTCTGTGAAAACTGCACATCAATCGCACTTTCCGTTTCTGCAATATTTGCAGTGCAAGTGTTGTATATGACAACTATTTATTCAGGACTGTTACAAAAGTGTTACATGTTTGCACCTGTTGGTGTCCTTGAAAGTAGGCACCAGCATTGTGGAGAACCCAATGCCAGCAATGTGGAAAGTGAATATACCATTAGCAGAGCTTGTTCTGTTGATGGTTGAGTGAAGCAGCCTATTGTCTGTTGAATCTCTGGAACAATTCTGAAGCAAATGCCATGAAGTGGTTGCTTCAACTTCAGAATCAAATTAAAGTGACAAGGACTTACTTCTGGCGAGTATGGTGGATGGTACAGTACTTCCCAGTCCAAATGACCAAACAGAGCAGCCACAGCTTGTGCTGTATGCGCGCCATGGATTGTCATGCAAAATGATGGCTGGGTTGTGCAGAAAGTGTTGCCACTTCTTTTGCAAAGCTGGTCACAGGTGATGCTCCAAAAATGAACAGTAATATTGTGCCATTTTCACCATACTGGGGATCTGATATGCTTTCAACTTTCTCAGCAACCTATAATGATGCCATTCATTGGATTGGCATTTCAGTTTTGGCTCATATGATATGGGCCATGTCTCATCCAGTGTTACAATACAGTATAAGAAAGCCATTCCTTCATGCTCATAGCACTCAAAGTGTGTCTGAGCAGCATTATAACACATCCATTTCTGCATTTCTGTCAATCCATGTGGAACCAATTGTGATGCAGTTTTTCGCAAATTCTGTTTTTTGAATGAGCTAACAAATTGTCTGGTGTTGATCACTGTCCACTAATGCGGCAACAGTATGCACTTCATCTTCAGAGATGCTAGGACAACCTGCCCAATGCATGTCTGTCACAGTTTGCTGACCTTCATTGAAGGCTTTTAACCAACATGCCACTGTTGAGTATGGCAGTGTTGATTCCTCACAAACCTCTTGAAGACCTTAATGACACTGTTGTGCTGTATGACCACTGGCAAATTCAGTCTCGATCCAACTCCATTATTCCTGTCTCAAAAACATAGTGACACCATTATGTTAGACTGCTTACTCACAAGTGACTGTATTTCTCTCAATTGTGTGCATGCTGGTGATGTGGGAAGGGTGAGTCAATTTGCTTGGAGCTAAGGTAGGTATGACAACAACGTGTGCTATCAGCGACATTGGTAGGTTCCATTGCATAGTGTCTTCGCAGTAGTGCCGCACTATTTAAGTTCCAAACCCCTTTATGACAGTATCAGTGACTGGTATATTTTTTACCCTTCCACTCAAATATTTTTGACAATCAAAAAATACAAAAAAGTAGTCATACTAATGTGCAAAGTTCATATTACAATTTAATCAATGATTTATATTTCACACACTATAAAACAGACAAAAGGACTACACAGATGGTCATCAAACATGTCTCCCTCCTCACCAAATACTTTAATTCTGCCTCAATGTTCCCTGTGAAATATGCATCAACTTGCCAGGGCTCTCCTATATTGGAATGGCACCCAAGCAAATAATGTTAATGATTACAATTCCGCCTTGCTCCTCATGCAGAGATGATATAAATATAAGAAATAATTCAGTTCCTTGAGACAAACATTGTCTTGTTATACCAAAGGTATTAAGTATAAGGAGAGGTAATGAATTACAATTTATGATGTGGTCAGCATTTAAATCTGATACCTGCTGCTTACTAGGCAGGCACTTTAGGCTACTCATCTAACACATCGTTACAGACAAAGTGACTACACAGACTGTCTTCAAGCACAACTCCCTCCACACCACATACTTTAATTCTGCCTCTATGTTCCCTTGGAATTTTGCTATGTATTTCATAGGGAACATCGAGGAAGAATTTAGTATCTGGTGTGGAGGGTGATGTGCTAGAAGACAGTCTGTGTAGTCGCTTTGTTTGTAATGCTGTTAGCAGTCTGTTAGCTGAGTAGCCTAAAGACCTGCCTAGTAAGCAGCAGGTCCTGTGTTCGAATCCTTGGCACAGCACAATATTTAATTCAATGGTCTCATTATATTCTATATTTTATCTGGTATTATTTTAACCCAAACACAGATTCATTGAGCTTGGCCTTAAGAGACCACCCATTGCACTACGGGCAAAGAGGACACAAATGTATTAAAAAATAGGCTACCAAAGACAAAAGTCTTGCCCAAATTAGTCTTTGAAGAACTTCAAAAATTAAAAGATTGAATGATTTTGTGTACAGAATGTTGATATTTAAAGAATATTGATACAGAAATCCTCCTCACCTCAAATCCTTTTCTATGATATTTTAATGTCTCCAAAGTCAAAGGAGTTTTGTTTTGGTTGATATCACTTCAGTGGTAATCATTCCATGAAATGAAAGGTATGGGTCATTCCCTTAAATTATACTCAGAAATAATATCTGCTTTAATTACCAAGATATATATTTGAATTTTTTACATAAATTTTGTATATAATACTCTTCCCAGCATTTTAAACAAACAGCAGCAACAGTTTTTCCAATAGTTTAATGCAGAAAAGTTATTGTTCTAATGTTAATACTGTTGCACTGCTGTTCCATGGTGCTTCAAATGAGATCAGTTCTATTTGTGTTAAAGAATCAGTATTCTGAAATATTCCAGCATTTTGCAGTTGTTGGCAGCTGTATGAATTAGTTTTATTTGTTTGTGTTTTCATTACAAAATAAAAATGTGCAATTCTCTGTAAGTGTATAATACACAAGTCTGTTAGTTAACATAAATGTGTATTTAAACCAGAACAACAACTCCCATTTGTAAGTTCTTTCTTTCTGTTTGGACTTAAGAGGAAATCAACTTCCAAGACTCATTCTGCTCAGACTTTATTTTTGCATTGAAAATTTATGAAGAACATCTCAGCCTTGGTAGAATTCCTTGTAATTAAATGCCAATCAGTGGCACATTGACTCTAAAAGCATTCAGCAGATATAATCATGGATGACAATAACAGTTTGAATGAATACCTCTACAGTGTCTTGAAAGGTGCATATATGATGAACATTAACAAGAGCAAAACAATGGTAATGGAATGTAGTCTAAGAAAATCAGGTGATGGTGAAGGAATTATTTTAGGTTAGTAGGTGAGTTTTGTTACTTGGACAGTAAAATAACATAAAATAGTTGCAGTACAGGTAACATAAAAGGCAGAAAGGTAATTGGAAGAAAAGTGTTTCTGAAGAAGAGAAATTTGTTAACACTGAATACTAATTTAAGTGTTAAAAAGTCTCTTTTGAAGACATTTCTGAAGAGTGTTACTTTAGATGGTAGTGAAACAGGGACAATAAATTGTTCAGAGAGGAAGAGGATAAATACTTTTGAAATGTGGCGCTATGGAAGACTGCTGAAGATTAGGTGGACAGATCATGTAACTAATAAGGAGGTACTGAATAGATTTGTGGAGAAAAGTAATTTCTGGCATACCTTGACTGAAAGAAGAGATTGATTGGTAGGACACATTCTTAGATATTAAGGAATCATGAACTTAGCACTGGAGGGAAATGTGTGGGGTAAAAGTTGCAGTGGGAGAGCAAGAGATGAATGCAGTAATCTGGTTCAAATAGATGTGGGTTACCATTCATATGAGGAGATGAAGATGCTTGCTCAGTATAGAGTAGGGTGAAGAGCTGCATCAAACTAGTCTCCAGACTGAAGACCACAACAACAATATGTCTACAGCATAGCTGTGTGTGATTGTAGGGCAGGAGGATGTGGGTTCACATTTTGTTATATGCTAATCTCTTTTTATATCAGCTTCATGTTTCTAACAGTTTCTAGGACCAACAATGACATTTGTACAATTTTAGACATGGCTGTTAAAGACAGCAACCATTCATCCAAATATAAAATAAACACTTGAAAAACAGCTCTTCCGTTTCGAAAGTTTTGGTAAAAATATTACTAAACCTTTTTGAACCGAAGAGCTGTTTTTGAAGTGTTTATTTTATAATGACACTTGTATTATTACTTTTTTCCAATATTTTCCAATTTTTCTTGAATATGTTGTGATTTTCTTTGGTGTGGGTAGGCAGGTACCTAATAGTATCCATTATTCTTTAGAAAGTTCATATAGAATGGCCCATATTTATCACTGGTGTGCTATTTCAGTTCTATCTGTCAGATGTTTGATGGCATGTGTACATTTAACATTAAAAGAGTGTAAACAGTTTAGCACATAATTTGCTTCAAAAATTCTCTTACAAAAGACTGTTGTTTGTAATTGATTCTCCTTACTCATATGTCAATGCATACCACTCATCAGCACACAGCAGGGAGAACCTATGAATTTTTGAAAACATATCAGGTTTAAACAATGTCTTACTATCCTTACTATCCTTACTTGAACTATGTGATACAATGTGACATCCTTGTTTCCTCTAGAAACAAGGAGAATAAAAGTAGAGGCCTATTTGGATTGAACCGTCTGCATTAGTAGATTAATTGACATTACTCAAAAAGTTAAGACCTTTCTATTTTATAGTTATAGTAACAGAATGGAATACTGAAAGGTTCTGTTCATGGTTGGTGTATTTAGCATTTGCATATTTAAACTTTTCTGACAAGAAAAAGGATGATTTTGCTCTGAAATCATGTTATCAGATGGCAAAGTTCTGGCATGTTAAATGTGACAGGAATTGTGAAATGCCACATGTACTGGCTGCATTGTAGTCCCAGTTGAGTAATGAGTACTGGTCTTTACCTTCATTCATACATGAGACACCATCACAAAGAGCTAAATTTGTTGTTGATTCATTATTTTGCTGATCTCTGAATCTTCATAAGTAGCTCACTAAAGTAGACCTTTTCTGACTACTTGTGACAGGGAACAGGACATTTTATTTGATGCCAGATGATGGAGGACATGGAATTTATCTTGTCAACATGCTACAAAGTGTAAAAGAAAGTGATGAATCTAGTATTGAGTCCAATGTTACTCTTTATCTCTATACAAGGTAAGTGGTACATCTTTTAGCTATCAATAAATGTGATTATATACCACTTTTTCCATGACAATACCAGTAATGCAAATTATTTACCAAAAGACATGATTATGTAGCCAGAACCCTTTAACAGTTTGTGAAGTATACAAATATTTTCTGAGAGTTGATGCAGTAACTATAAAATACTGTGGGTAAGTTGTCCTGGATTTCTAATGTTTGTAAATGAAATGGTGAAATTAAAATAAGTTTCAGATGTCTACTACAAAATCTAAAAGTCAGAAAACATAAAAGGGAATAAAAGATGAGTGAAATGCTATGCAAATGGATGTTAAGATTTTCATTACAGAAAAAATAGCTTTAACCATTGATATAGAATAAATAAATGAAAATGTGACTATGTGTCCAATAGACTAGAGTCAAAATTTAGCCAACTTATAAAATTTATGTAGTTGCTAACTTATTTTAAAAGGAAGAAGAACCATTTATCAGTGAACAGTGATAGTAAAAAATCATAAATGTTGGCAATGCAACTCAAATATCAGGAAATATAAATAATGCCTTCTATGTCTGATTAAAATCAAATAAATGTTGCAGAAAAGAGATATCATAATCTAATGTCAATATAGTGATAGAATTCTCTATCAAATTATGCAACTTGGAGAGCCAAGTCCATTGTTGTTGTGTAACAGCACAATTTCAAGCATAAGTCTATCAGTTATCTCTTTAACTCGACGATTTTTAATGCCTGTATTGCAAGGCTGTCAAAGGTTTGAGACAAAAATACAACAAAGAATATCTGAACTCAACTGACATAAAATGGAAATCTGGTGAACAATGTTAATAATCTAAAACAACATAAGTAAGGACTTTTGTTATATTGAAAAAATAGTAGGATTTGAATGTTAGTCATAGGCATTTTGTGAGAGAATGTCATCAAAAAGTGGCTGTGACACATAGCTGTAACTGCAGTTAATGTTGTTATTGTAGTCATCAGTCTGATGACTAGTTTGTTCCAGCTCACCATGCTATCCCATGCAAGTCTCTTCATCTCAACTTCATTACAGCAGCCTGGAATAATTTTGACTGCTTATTGTACCTAAGTTGCTCTCATTATACAATTTTTACATTGCATACTTCCCTCCATTAACAAACAGATGGTTTGTTGACGTATCAGGACTTCCACCTGAAATCCTTACCCAACCTGTTACCTCTGGAAACCATCCTTGTAACTATTGATGCTACTTCCTTATACACAAACATCCTGCACACCCAGGGCCTCACTGTGATGGAGTACTTCCTCTCACGTCGACCAACTGCAACCCTACATAAAACCTCTTTCCTTATTACCCTAGCCAGCTTCAACCTAACTGACAACTTATTCACCTTTGAGGGTCAAACATACCAATAACTAAAGGGAACAGTCATGGGGATCAGGATGGCCCCCTTGTATGCAAACTTATTTATAGGATGCTTAGAGGAAGCCTTCCTGGATACCCAAGCCTGTCAACCCAAAGTTTGGTACAGATTCATTGATGACATCTTCATGATCTGGACTAACAGTGAAGAAGAACTCCAGAATTTCCTCTCCAACCTCAACTCCTTTGGACCCATCAAATTCACCTGGTCCTATTCCAAATCCAATGGCACTTTCCTTGATGTCGACCTTCATCTGCCCAATGGCCAACTTCACACATCCATCCACATCAAACCAACCAATAAACAACAGTACCTCCATTATGACAGCTGCCATCCATTCCACATCAAACATTCCCTCTCCTACAGCTTAGGTCTTCATGACAAACGAGTCTGTTCCAGTCCTGAATCCCTGAACCAGTACACCAATAACCTAATAACAGCTTTCACATCCTACACCTATCCTCCTGATCTGGTACACAAACAAACTGCCAGAGCCACTTCCTCATCCCCTCAAATCCAGAACCTCCCACAGAAGAACCCCAGAAGTGCTGGGGATGGTTTGGGGATTTTATAGGGATGGACTAGGAAGTGGGCGGCGGAAAGACATTCTCGGTGGAGTGGGAAGGATGTCATGAATGATGGATCTCATTTCCGGCCAGGATTTAAGGAAGTCATATCCTTGCTGGAGAGCTACATTCAGAGTCCAGTCCCAGAAAGTATCCGGTGACAAGAGAAAGCACTTCTGGGGTTTTTCTGTGGGAGGTTCTGGATTTGGGGGGATGGGGAAGTGGCTCTGGCAGTTTGTTTGTGTACTAGATCAGGAGGATAGCTGTGGGATGTGAAAGCTGTTATTAGGTTATTGGTGTACTGGTTCAGGGATTCAGGACTGGAGCAGACTCGTTTGCCACAAAGACCTAAGCTGTAGGAGAGGGAACGTTTGATGTGGAATGGATGGCAGCTGTCATAATGGAGGTACTGTTGTTTGTTGGTTGGTTTGATGTGGAAAAGAAAAAGAGCAGGGAAGGAGAGGGATAAGGAAAGGATGCGGGTTTAAAGGAGTGGGTGAGGAGTGATTCCAATCCTGGGAGAGGAAAGACTTACCATGGGGGGAAAAAGTATAGGTAAACAAATGCACACACACACACACACACACTCACATCCAAACACGTGCATACACACACCAAGGCAGACATATTGTTTTACATATGTCTGCCTTGGTGTGTGTGCGCTTGTGTGCAAGGCAGACATATTGTTTTACATATGTCTGCCTTGGTGTGTGTGCGCTTGTGTATGGATGTGTGTGTGTGTGTGTGTGTGTGTGTGTGTGTGTGTGTGTGTATGTTTGCCTATCCTTTTTCCCCCATGGTAAGTCTTTCCTCTCCCAGGATTGGAATGACTCCTCGCCCACTCATTTAAACCCACATCCTTTCCTTTTCCCTCTCCTTCCCTGCTCTTTTTCTGAAGAAGCAAACCAGGGTTGTGAAAGCTCAGCGTCTGTGTGTATGTGTTTTTATTTGTGTTTCTGTGCTCTTTTGCCTAGTAAGTAAACCACATATCCTTTTTATATATATTTTTCCTGCTAGGAATTTTTTCCTCTATAATATTCAGGTCACGTGCATTCTGGGTTAATTTCTCACTTTTGTCACCACTGCATATTATTTGGAGAGTAATTGTAACTGCATGACATATGGTAACATAAAATATGACTGCAAAGAGAGGTATCCACCATGTCATGTCACAATAAATGCATGTCACTGAGAAATAATGTAAAAAACAAAAATAAATCATGTTTGTTACATTACTGGCCATAAGTGTCATTTACAACTGGCTTTAATACCTGGCACCAGAGACACTAGAACAGCATGACAAGCAGAGCAGAAGGTGTCACCAGCAGAGCTCATTTTCCGTTTAGACATTGCTAGTGTAGCTGTCAATGACTATATTATTTTAATCTATACAAACGATTAGCATATGGTGACAAATCCATTGTTTGCACGTGGTTTAGAATAAAGTCTACTGACACATGGTCTGTATACTGGTTAGTTAAGTCATAAATCACACTTCCAGAAAGAAAAATTAGTATATCCCCTTAGAGTTTTTCAATTCACCCAAGATTTGTAGTTGGAGCAATGCATATGGTGTTCACTTACAGATCAATAGTTCAAGTGGTACTGAGGTACCAAGTGTCAATCCATGCTGAGATACCAATATTAGTACCTGGTGTAGCTTCTACGGGGAGCTATGCAGGTGCTGCTTATGTCCACTGTTCAATCACAAAAGTGGCAAATTGTGTTTTGGAATACATTATTCCATGCCTGCTCAACTTATTCATGTAGTTCTGTAAGAGTTGTGGGTCAAAGAGTTGCACTTATCAGTTGTCATCCCATCGCACCCCTCACATGCTCAATTTGAGAAAAGTTTATAGATCGTGCTGGCCAGGGATGTTGCTGCACATTTTGGTGAGTACATTGAGCCTCATGCTCTACTGTATGCTGTACCAGGTCGTAGTTTGATGATTCTCAAAATTCTTGATGATCATTTCTCTTGGTAGCAGATGGCTGAAATCTCATGGGGCAAAAACTAATTCACTACAAATAACTAATACAATTGCAGTTCTTTGATAATTTAATGACTTATAAATGCCTAATTGTTTCCATTTATGGGCAGCTTACAAGTCTCATTAATTACAGCCATTAATACCAGGCACACACATTCCACACATCAATAATATGACTTTGCAACACAGTTTGTGTGTGGAAGTCAGAAGTATGAGGCATACATAGTAATGTGGCATAAATATTAATAATCATGGTAAATGCACCTTCCACACTAACAACAATGACTAACTTTTGCATAATTGTTCAAATTGAAAGTCCAAACTGACAAGGCTTGTGCCTCAGCCGAAACAATAAACAATACTGGGATCTGACATAGTTTGTACATCTGACAACTGACAAGACAATACTCTGATACATGCCACGAGTGCATCCTATTTATATCATCCAAACAATGTCACTAAAATTCCCTCCTCAAACACCAAAGCTGAATGAGAGCCTAGCTTATTCTGCTCCTCAGGCAATGAGGCCTGGGGTGCGGCCAGTGTGTCTCGGATGAATTCACTCTGTGAGACAGTACTCATCAGATATACGTTTTATGTGTACTAATGACCATCACTTACACGTAGGTGAAATCTGCTTTTATCGCTGAAGAATACAGCTTGCCAGTCCAAGAGATCCTCTGATGGCACCCGTCAGGCCGTACACATTGGTGCAGTGGCATGAGTGGTAGATGTGCTAGAGATTATTTGCCTGTAGTCCTACTGCTAGTGACTGGTCAGTAACAATTCATGTTGACACTTCTGGGCTCACAATCTATCTTATCTGTGTTGTGTTAGCTGTACAATCTGACACTGCTGTCCCAATCTTGACAGAAATCTGGGCTATGTGGATGTCCAGAAACTCATCTACGGGTGTGAGACCATCCATGTGATCATAGTAACACCATCATTGCCCAACTGATGCAGCACATCCAATTTGTGTGGCAATTCTCCAAAAGGACCATCCTGCCACTCTAAATGCCAAAATTTGACCTCTTTCAAACTTGCTCTCTTGGCTGTAGGAAGCATGAGGGGCATCTCCGTATCATGGCGCATCTCTGTATTGTCGTCTCATATGTTGATGTCACACTGAATCTTATGGCTGTAAATATTCGCCATTAAACACCCAGATGATGCTATAGCACCCATCTTTTAATGGACAACATTGAAACCATCAGCCGTACCTCTGCCATCATCAGATAAAAAATGTTTTCTTTTCACTGGAAGTTTAATTACCATGAAGTGTTCAAATGATGTTACATAATAGTATCGTTTAGAGAATTATAAACACTAGTTGTGGAATTATTTGAGTTGCTTCGATCTTAAAGACTAATACCATATAAAGTACCTGTAAAAGCTCACCATGTAATTATGAATCTTCAGTGGCTCAAAAGTTGAATAATAGGACAATAAGAGCTATAAAAATCTAATAATGGAAAGCCCAGGTTGGAATTAACAATATAGTAATAAGGACAATTTACAACTCATTACAAAGATGTGGCGATGAGCTGCAACAGGCACATACAAAAGACACATAAAACACTTTCAGCAATGGGCCATATCCTTCTTCAGAAAATAGAACATTCACGCAGTCACATAGGCACACAACACAGTCATACAACCGTCACCTCTGGCTGCCGCACTTCAAATCATACTCTGCGATGTGTAAATTGGGGAGGGAAGGGGAGGGGGTCAGCATTGCCTAGATGGGAGTAACAAGATGCAGCTTAGGAATGGAGTGGGAAGGCAGGTGAAGGGAGGAAAATAAAATAAAATAAAAATAATAAAACAATATAAATATAGATACACTTGCGGACATGCACACACACACACACACACACACACACACACACACACACACACACACTCCCCTCCCCCCCCCACCCCCATACACACACCACTCAAAGTAGGAGAGGTTTAGGACAGAGAGAGGTAGGAACTGTAAGGTGTAGAAAAAAGGAAAGTTATTGTAGGTTGAAGCCTGTAGGATATAAAAATGTTATAAATAACTGGTTGTTGTTTACAGACAAATCAAGTGTCAGAAAAAGTACTGGATGAGGTGATATTATTATCAGAATAATATGACATGAAAATCAGATTTGAACTTTTCATTAATATATTATCACACTCAGACAACAGTGATAGTGTGTCAGCCTATGAACCCAAAGGTTTTGGGTTCAATTCCCATGCAGTTCTAGTATTTTTATCTGTCATCTTTCATTTCTTTCATCTCCGGAAGTATTTCTGATGTCAAAAATGTCAAGTAGAGTAGCACCATCATAAATAATCCATGTTAAACTGTAGGTCTTCCTAATAACTATCTGGGTAAGTCAGTTTGAAGGTTGGAGGAAGACGACAACACACCTCCTCAAAACAGGACCGTGCCTAGTAAAGCACTGTGGTGTTCAAAGCAATCTTCAGATTGTTGAGCGAATACTATCTCTGGGTGTCATTAAAGTATATTTGAATTTGTTTTATACATCACTTGAATGAGAAAATGGGACTTATATGTTGTTTCAGCATCTCACTGTGCTTCTGAGTAAGTAAGTCACTCTTACTCTCACCACTTGACATGCCATTCTAACAAATTATCAAACAAATTTTACAATATTCTTCCTCCAATATTTTTCAGCACTGTCCATGTGTTTATGACATAAAACTAAATGTTCAAATTGGAAAGATTTATGCTGCTTTCCCTGTAACTTGTATTTGATATAATGTGAAAAATGAATGTGTACAATTTCTAGGGGTAGTGATCGAAATGTCGTTACCTGTAATGACATTGGAACCTTCAATACCAAATGGCCTACTGTGGTTCTTTCCCATGGTTGGAAGAGTGAAAGTAGTGATATGGATCACATCAAAGATGGTAAGACTCCCCAATAATTATATTTGCATGAGATTTAACACAATAGGAATCAGATGTCTTTTTTATATGGGTAAGACAAATTTTTCAGTGTTGTGTTTTATATTTAACTTCATTTATACATTCAGATACAATGCAATACCTTGTATGTATCATCAAATGAACACAGTTTGATACATAAAGAGAATCCAGTACAACAATAGTTGTTTATACATATTTCATTATTTACCACAATTCTTTTTAATTTTTTCTAGCATAATAGAATGAAAATGTCATAATACTCTTTCTAAATCATTGGTTTCAACCAGCCAGTGGTCTAATTTCTTCAGAAATTTTGGAGGATGTTCTAAGCAGAAACTTTGTAAATTCAGTAGTGCAGTCCAGGATGGGCTTAATTTGTCACTCTTTTGATCACAGTTTATATGAAATGCTTATTTTATTAAAATCTAATAATGGAAATTCCAAATTGGAATTCAACAATATAATAAGTACAATTTTCAACTCACTGCAAAGACATAATGACGAGCTGTGACAGGCACTTAAAAGAGACATATAAAAATAGAAAAGAGATGACTTACCAAAAGGACCGGCTCGTCGATAGAAACAAATAAAATCACACACAAACACACATAACAAGCTTTCGCCACCACTTGCAGTTTCTTCAGGAAAAAGAGGAAAAAAGAGGAGGAAAAAGGGAAGGATATTGGTTTTAAGGAAGTGGAAAAGGAGTCATTCCAATCCCAGGAGTGGAAGGACTTACCTTAGGGGAAAAAAGGGAGGTAAACAAATACACACACACTCAGACATATTGAAACGCAAACACACTTAGACAGACATTTGTAAAAAGCCATATATATATATATAATACAAATATTAAGACAAAAATTCCTAGCAGGAAAAATAAAAAATAGATGAAGATTACTCACCAGGCGAAGGAGCACAGGTGTGACAGCATCACAAATAAATAAATGAATACACATACACACACAAACGCAAGCTTTTGCAGCCTAGCTGCTTCGTCAGGCAGAAGGGAAGGAGAGGGAAAAGGAAATGATGAGGGTTTTAAGGAAGGTGGTAAGGAGCCATTCCAATCCCGGGAGAGGAAAGACTTACCTTGGGGGAAAAAATGGAGGGTAAACAAATGCACACACACCCACACATTCACACAGACACAAGTACACCTAGGCAGACATACTGTAGAAAGCAAAGAAGTTCAACTTTAGTGGGCACGGTACTGGCAGAAGTGAAGTTGTGAGGACAGACTGTGAGTCATGTTGGGATAGCTCAGTGTAGCTTGCCAGCGAAAGGCAAAGGTCCGAGGTTCAAGTTCCGATTCCGGCACACAATTTTAATCTGCCAGAGTTTCATGTGATGGAGACATGTGATACTTGTGCTGCAGAAGCAAAACATACCCCAATTGGCTAGTGCCCAACAGACTCTGGAATATTAAACATATCGAATGTTCATGTAAGGAAAGAATCTCCTAAATGTCAGTCTAAATTCATAGGATTAGTACATTATTTCATAAGTGCTAAAAATTTTCACTTGCTTTAACATATGGTCTAAAATGCCTAGAACAGTAAGCTGCCAGCTATCTAACTTTTTCAATACATGATTTGTAAATCAATGCACGTACTTGGCAAATAGCGTCATTTGAAAATGACTGTTATGAATTACAGAAAGGTGAATGTTTTATTCAAAAGCTATGATATTTTACTACAATGTGTCCACAAAAAAAGATTTTTTAACTGCATTCCTTCATCAAAATCAAGTGAGAAGTGTTACAGAACTAAAAACACGCGTGGAATGAAAAGTAGACTTTTTATTTTTTCACAGGTTAGGCAAAGTTTGTAAGGAAAAAATAATTTCATAAAACAATGTAGCAAGATCCTGTATATTGTCAACAACTTTTACAATGTGAAAATTGAAACAATGGATTTTCCTCCTTTTTTCCTCTCAGCCCAGCCTTGCACGCAGTCTGAACACACTGGCCGGTGGCGTGCATCGATTAGGCGGAGGCGGCTCATCTTGGTCCGGCTGGTGCTACATGAATGCAGGAATATCGGGACTCACCCCATCCTGATGCGTCTTGCTCTCGGAGGTGTGACGTAATTGCTTCCCCTCTACGCAGCCTCTGCCGATGAGAACGAGCCTTGAGTGTGACAAGAAGTGAGCAGGACTGGTGGCCATTCTGGCTGGCTCTAGTCTGCTGGAGGGTTCAAGATGGCAGCAGCGAGAGGTTTATGATCTGTGAGGATGAAGACGCAGCGGCCATCTATGGAAGAATGGAAATGTTTTATGGCCTCATAGATGGCCAGCAATTCCCAATCAAAAGCTGAGTACTTCCTTTGAGCATTGTTCAGTTCTTTGGAGAAGAATCATAAAGGAGAAGTGACACCGTTGAAAGATTGACTAAGGACTGTGCTAATGGCAGGGTCACTCGCATCAGTTGTGATGAATAGAGCAGCATCAGGATGAGGGTGAGTGATGGTTACAGATTTAGTGAGCAAATCTTTCAGGGCCATGAATGCCAAAGACATTGCATCCGTCCAAGGAACAGGCTGATCACCAGAGGTGTTGTTACCAGCGAGAGTGTCTGTGAGGGTGGCCTGAAGCTGAGCAGCACCTAGCAAATGTTGTTGGTAGTAACTGATTGTGCCAAGGAAATGACATAATTCTCTGAAAGTGGTGGGTGGATGTAAGTTTCTGATATGTTCAATCTTATCGTGGGGGGGGGGGGGGGGGAGAGGAAAGATTTCATTATTCAAAACCATAAAGCCTAAGGAAAGAACAGACTCTTGGTGAAGTTGGCATATGTTGTAATTCAGCACAATGCCAGCCATAGCAAGGGTGTCAAGGAGAATCTGTAAATGTTTTTGTTTTCCTCGACAGAGTTGGTGAAGTCTAGGGAAGGAAAACAAAACTTTAAGGGGAATAAAATTTCATTGATAAATCTTTTCCAGGTCTGTGTGGTGTTCTTGAGGCCGAAAGGCATGAATCGGTAGTGAAATAAACCTGTGAGAGTAGTGAAGCAGTCTTCTCTGGGGCCATAGGGATTTTGTGGTAAGCATTCTTATAATCCACTACCAAAAAATACTTTCATGCCTGCCAAAATCTGCGATGTTTGGGATTGGATAGTTGTCCATTATGGTGTGAGCACTTTGGCAGTGGTAGTCTCCACACATATGCCAAAAACCATCCTGCTTGGGTACTAAATAAATGGGAGAGAACTGGTTGCTAGATGAGGACTCAATGACACCTGACTGTAAAAGTTCAGAAATTTGTTCTTTAACAGACACCAGTTTCTCTGGACTGAGGCAGCGTGGCTTGCTAATGATGAGTGGACCATCTATAAGATGCAGCTTGTGCACTGTACTGTTTGTAACTACTGATACATCATTAGAAACTGTAAGAGAGCTTTGTTTACATTCACGACTAATATTTGTTGTGATGGGCCCGGTGGGAGCCGGAGGACGAGGCACGGAGTGGTGCGTGTCATGTGGGGCACGCGAGGGAGGAGGTGGCTCGGCCAAATTCTTGGCTGGCGGAGTGGCCAAAGGCGCTGGGGAAGTTACAGTTTTGGTCATATGTTTACTTTGGTGCACCACTAGCACACTGGGACAATATGGCATTACATGATGGTTCTTGTGGTGGCCACTAAGTGGAGGAGGTGCACACATTAAGGTAGCAGACAGCTCAATTGGAAGAGCAGAAAAAATTGATGACTGTGAAGCACTTGCAGAGAAGTTAGTGTTCATAACTGCTGCCAGTGTGGGACACTATACAGGTTGAGCAATTAGGGGATGCATCGGCATGGAAACACAGGCCTGTTTACAAAGATCCAAGTAGGAGCAGTGGGATTAGCACTGTCACAAACACTAGTAACCTTGTGCTTGGGCGCAATGGCACTAGTAGCACTTTTTGAAGGAACACTTATACTAACCTCAGAGTGTGAGTCTTGATGCCTCGATTGTAGAGACGATAGCTGATCTCAGGTGGACACCAACTAAGACTCAGTAACAGCCAGGCAGTGAGCAATTTCCTGCACTTGACCACTTAAAATGGAGTGACATAGACTGTTTAATTAAGTCAAAACACTAGCACACAACACTTTCTCTTTCATGGCACAGTTTGATAATTTTTTCATGTTTGTGACATGACTCAGAAGACAGTTCCTCAAACTTCGTAAGAGTCTGTAAACACTAGCGAGCAACAGGCAAGTTAACAGAATGAGAGTCAGGGCTCTACAGAGCACAGGAAGAATAAGTGTTTGTCGGGTGGTGAAAAATTGAATGTATCACATCATCTAGTGAAGTTCATGCCTAACATGGGCTCCAGCACCTCAGCAACAAAAAAAATTCCATGAAAGTTTACACTGCAGTGCGAGGCGGACAGTTAAGTTCGCAGCACCCATACATGGCAGATGTGTGGCATTGACAGCACAGACTATGGCACTGTGAGGGCAGAGCAGACCTATAACCATCGAAGGCAGTAATAAAGAAATATCTCCACCACTATCAATAAGAAAATGCACGTTAGAAACACAGTCACAAATGTACAGATGAGTAGTCAATGGCGAAAAATCACTGACACAATGAAAGACATGTAGGGGCCCATGATTTTTCAAACAGGGGGTGGCACCTATACCACCCTATGCTCTGCACTTGGGTGGTGACACGGTGGACGACACTTTCTTGTGGCGTCATCAAAGTGGCTGTGGAAGTAGCAGTACATATAGTGTGGCACTTGGTTCTGCGGGAAGTGAATGAACAGTGGTGGACCATCGTTGGTGCCAGAGCAGCTGCTATCCAGTAGTGCAGGGAGGGCATGGCGGAGATGGCGAAGCAGACACGCGGTCAGTGTGAAGGCGTGTGAATGTGCCTAGTTCTATCATAGGGAAATGCTTGATGCATGAGCAGCTGCACCTGACAGCAGGAGGTTGTTGGCTGGTCTTCATCTTCGACGAGGCCTGCCTCTCACAGGTTTCCCAAAGGTAGGTGACGTATACATGGTTGGCAGTGCCTATTTGCTCACTTGGTGACTGCAGGATGTTGTAGGTTAAAGCTGTCGGCACAGTGACCGGTAGCTTACTAGACCAGTGAGCCGTGAGGGTGGAGTCTGGCATGTCGTGTTCGTTAACTGGTAGATGAAGACACCAGAGCTGTATGGTTTCTTGTCTCCCAAGTGTTCCTCATGGATTATGTGGTGAATGGTGTCTTCCAGTGTGCGAGTGACCCTCTCCAGAATGGTTTGTTTGGCAAAGGCATACCACTATGAAGAAGGGGAAGAGGTCAGGAGGTCACAGATGAGATCCATGTGCTCATGGAGGAGCTTGTTGAGGCACAGGTATTGAGCTGCATCATTGAGTGTGTAATGTTCGAATCTTTGCTTGGCCAATGCAAACCACATCGAGGGCACCTCAAAGGTGAAAGGTGGTAACTTCAGCAGATGACCAGAGGGTGGCGGCAGGGGTGCATCTGAAATATCAGCCATCTGGGAGGCACTGATTTGTTGTGGCATAATGAGAGAGATCCACATTGTTGTTCAGTCAGGTGAGTCCTCGAACATGAACGACAGAGTCGCAACAGCTTGAGTCAAGATAGCCCAGGCGACTGATACAGCCATGACACTGGTGTGTGCTGTAAAAACAGGTGGAAGTTCAAACTAGTGCAGCTGGGAATGTTCTAATGTGTCAACTGGGTGCAGCTGAGGAAGCAATTGTTGTACACGCAGTGCAGCAGATGCATCATATGATGTGGGAAGCACAAAAGGCACACTGGCACTCTGCTGTACACTACAGTTCACATTAGCACAGGCAGATTTGCTTAGTGAGTCACTTAAAGGTGCAGATTGCATGTAGCTGCCAACACGTTGTAGACAAAGTTCAAGTCAGCTGTGCATGCAGAAAAAGGTGCATTAGTAACACGCAAAAATTGTCCATTGTTCATTGGGTGGTTGATGCATGCACTATGATCAAAGCTATTAGAAGCAAGTCCAATACCGGAAGCACTAATGATGTTGTTGGTGGGTACTGCACTTTGTTACCGAAGCAAGTGGTCGGTGGAAGGATACACAAATTTTATCTAGTCAAATTGTTCAAGTCTTGCATTATTTGAGAGTTTTGTGCACATGTTGTTTGGTGTGGACTCTGATTTGCACTGTTCATTGATGAAACCACGGAAAACATGAGAGGCGAGCTGAGGCCCAAGTCTGTGAAACTTCTCACAGCACAGGTAGTACCCAGTGTAACAAACATGTCCTGAAAGAAAATGTTTTGTAAGCACAGATTTGATACACTTGAAGCAGGTACACATAGAATTCATGCTGACACCATTGATGCAGTTTGAAAACCAGACATTGGTGGCACAGTTGAGTTTACTGTAGTTGTGACTGTTGAGACAAAGCACACTGAATTTTATCCAAGAATAATCACACAAACATGAATCCCATGACTGCTTATCAGAGAAACAGTGGTGAATGCGACTTCGGAGTCACCAGTATGGAATGAAATGCGATTTGGACTCCAGTAACTCACACATATACTTGAGCAAATAGTTTTATTACTTAACTCAAGATATACAGGGATGAACTAAATGAAACATGGTGGGTGTAGTTCAGAGAGGCTGAGCTCCCAAAGATTACAGACAAAGATGTTTCACTGGTTGTTCATGTCCGATTGATTGCTCTTTCGACGGGTCACCACAGTATAACAAGGGTAATGGAATGTAGTGTAAGAAAATCAGGTGATGCTGAAGGAATTAGATAAGTAATTCAACAATGAAAGTAGTAGATGAGGGTTTCTTTTTTTTTTTTTTTCCAGTAGCAAAAAAACTTTTGAAGGCCGAAGTAAAGAAATTATAAAATAAGTTTCTGAAGAAGCAAAATTTATTGACTTCCGATATCAATTTAAATGTTGGGAAGTCTTTTCTGAAAGCATTTGTCTGGAGTGTAGTATTGTATGGGAGTACAACATGGTCAATAAGGAGTCCAGTCAAAAATATGATAGAAGCTTTTGGAATATGGCGCTACAGACAAATACTAAAAATTAGGTGGGTAGATCATATAACTAATGATGAGATACTGAACAGAATTGGGGAGAAAAGAAATTTCTGACACATCTCAAGTAAAAGAAGGGATCAATTGGTGGGACACATTTGAGACATCAGGGAATCATGAAATTAGCATTGGGGGTGAAAATCCAAGAGACAAATGCAGTAACTAGGTTCAAAAGGATGTAGATTGCTATTCTTACTCAGAGATGAAGAGGCTCAATATGTTAGCGTAGTATGAAGAGCTACATCAGACCAGTCTTTGAACTGAAGACCACAAAAATTACAACAGCAACACAATTTCATCAGCCTGGCAAATAGAGACTGCAAGGTCCATTCCAGACTCTTTCAGGTGCTAATAATGCTGTATCACACAAGTAAACAATGTCTATGTACCCCCTCCCCCCCCCTTTTATGTAATTTTTGAAATATTTTTTACTTTCATTTATTTATTTTATTTTTCCATCCCTAATGTAAATGGCAGGCCCATTTTCAAACATACAGTTGGGTTTATTTTAGCCCAATTTGATACCTTTATTCTGTGGTGACACTGTTTGTTTATTAAATAATGGTATTAGACTTTTAGTTCGTTAGTAATATCAATATCTTTTTAGTAAGGAGAAAATTATAAGAACTATATCTCTTGTCTTAAGCAATGAGATAAAAATCTCCCTAGCTTGAAATCTCTGTAAGAGTTCATCTAATATAGGTTACTCTGATTCTTGGTTTTGTTCTTTGAGATGCAACAAGATGTCATTTTCTTGTAAATTTGTTGTTTACTATTTTCTTGAGGTTAGTTCAATTGCATACTTGGAAAGTATTAATACTTGTATAGTGAAAAGTTCAATTTCAGTGGTATCTGCTTTAAGGGCTCAGTTGTTTGGTATCTACTGCCAGTGTTGATAATCTATAATTTTCAATTAGTTTAATTATAAATTGTTGTAGTGACTGAATGTTGACACAATTATAAAGTTCTCTTGTACTGGTACTTGGTCTTAGTCTTGATGATATTAACACACTGGGGATGGCACCTGAGCTAGACTCGTGCAGCGGTATTAGTTAGGCAGATGGCACTAGAGTCTGACTCACGCAATGCTGAAGAATTTTTAGCAGCCAATCACATCATGCCGTCTGTTGGTAACCATGTAAAATGAAGAAGGAAAAATCTCTGCATTGGCTGCCACATAGTAAGTGGAGTTTTAACAATTTGTACTCAGCAAAAGGACTTTGTATTTCTTGTTCTCTGAGTCCAACACTGCTTTTGTCTGATATCTATATTGATGTCTGCCAAGTGATCACACTCTGCATATTCTTGACATGGACAATTTAGATGAGAGCAATGTTATTAATGTCCTGGAAGAGGAAATGGACAATTCTCATTCAGAAGGAGAAGTTGATTATCTGTAAGAAACAGACGGACAAGGTTTCTTTGAGAGGGGGAGGGGGGAGGAATACAGACACCAAGGCAGACATATGCAAAATGCAAACAAGTTGGACAGAGATGCCAGTCAAGGCAGAGGCTCTGTCCAGAGATTGGAGGCAAAGATGTTGTAGAATGGTGGGTGGGTGTTTGAAACTAGTGAAGGTTGAGACCATTTGGGCAATGGGAAGAGAAAATATGTTGAAGGGAAAGTTCCCATCTCCAGAGTTCTGAAATGTTGGTGTCAGTGGGAAGTATTCATATAACCCGGTGGTGTAACACTGTGCCAAAATGTGCTTGCCATGCACCGAAGGCATGCTTAGCCACAGGGTGATCCTCATTACCAACAAACACTGTCTGCCTGTGTCTGTTCATGCGAATGGACAGTTTGTTGCTGGTCATTCTCACATAGAAGGCCTCACAGTACAGGCATGTCAGTTGGTAAAGCATGTGGGTGCTGTCACAAGTGGCTCTGCCCTTAATTGTGTACAGCTTGCAGGTTACAGGACTGTAATAAGTGGTAGTGGGTGGATGCATAGGGCAGGTTTTACACCGGGGGCAGTTACATGGGTAGGAGCCGGAGGGTAGAGAAGGTGGTTTGGAGATTTCATAGGGATGGACTAGGATGTTATGCAGGTTAGGTGGGTGGCAGAAAGACAGTCTCAGTGGAATGGGAAGAATGTCATGAAGGATGAATCTCATTCCGGGACAGGATTTAAAGAAGTCATATCTGCCACCCACCTAACCTACGTAACCTCCTAGTCCATCTCTATGAAATCCCCAAATCACCATCACTACCTTTGGCTCCTACCCATGTAACTGCCCCCGGTGTAAAACCTGCACTATGCATCCTCCCACCACCACTTATTTCAGTCCTGTAAGCTGGAAGGTGTACGCAATTAAGGGCAGAGCTACTTGTGACAGCACCCATGTGATTTACCAGCTGACATGCCTGCACTGTTGAGAACTTCTATGTGGGAATGACCAGCAACAAACATAGATGAAGATGCTCCATGATTTTCTTCTTATATCAATTTTAATAAATCCAGTTTATTTCTTGCTTTCATGATTAATTCTTTGATTTTGTCTGTATGTCATTATAGTGTCAAAGATAATTCCGAGGAATTTGGCAGTTTTCCTTGGCACAATTTGTTTCCTCATAATGTTAAAATTAAATCTTATGTCCTTTGTGAACTGTAGTTTTCCATATTTCTTTGGTGGAATATTACAAATTAATGTTTCCAAGGATCCAGATGAGTATTCCATTTGGCAAACCAAAGTTCTATTGCAGTAATGTAAGATTCTGTGTGGTGTCGCACAAGTCTAAAGTGCGCGCCATGTACTTTCGCCGCACACCACCATGCACGCACGGTTAGGCATTATTACGTCAGCCACGAGCGCCCTCTGCTGCAACTCTGCTTGTGGCCACCACTGGACTGCATCGACCACTTGGGAATCAGATAGGTACCAGTTAAGACTTGGCTATCAGATAGGTACTAGGAATCATCAGTAGGCAGGCCTCTATCTAAACTATGTATCAACATTCTACTAGTCAGCTTCTCTCCAAGTTACGTGTTGTATTATTTCTATGAAATATATCTCTTATACTAATCTAGCTTAGTGTTTCTAGTTTCTGCTGTCCCACTGGCTGGTCACCTCCATACCTGCACACGCATGCATCCTATTTTCCTGTGTCGGTCTCTCTCTACTCGGCCACCGGCACCCAGGACAACCAGCGGAAACGAAACACAAAAGTGGCGATGAGGATGGGATACAAAAGTGGCGACAAGGATGGGATACAAAATTCTGTTAGTCTTTGTAAGCTTGCAGTTGCAGATGCATGGCACTAATACCATATTATCTGCATACAGACCTAAGTCTTCATTCTACTTATAAGCAGGTGAATATGTGCAAAAAAAAATAATGTATATAGGTGATAATTAAGATTAGATTTCAACCTAAGAGAAAAAACAGAAATGAACAAATGAGTCAGAATTGATCCAGAAGTCTCAGAATCGGCAAGAGACAAATTCTATAGGAAATTAAGCAATCAGATACCAGAAATTGGATGGAACTTGCATAAGTATTGAAAAATCCTGTGAGAGTGGCAAATCCCCAAGAAAGAGAAAACACCGATGATGGAACTGTACATTTGATCAAGCAACAGAAGAGAGAATACACACATGGAAAACATTCAGTAGCAACAAATCTCCAGAAAAAAACAGGAACTTTTAAAAATGCAGAAAAGATTAGACAAGTTGATACAAAGAGAGAAATGCAGATTTGAGATTTTTTTAAAAAATTCTGAGAAACAACCTAGTTTGTGTTTTTGTTGTCTGAATGGATCACTGGAAATCAACACCAGAAACAACTGTCACACTTTTGCCAAATCAATCACTCCTCAATTGTGAGAGCTTCATAGAATAACTAGATTATGAAAAGCCTCCATCCAATCCTGATTCAAAACCACCATCTCTTAAGGAAGTAAAGGAAATAATCAACTCTTTGAAGAGCAACAAGTCTCCTGGGGAAGACAGTTTCATAGCAGAAATATGGAAATTAAATGACAATAAGGGCACACAAGCAACTCACAGAATTATATCAAACATTTGGGAAAGTGAATAGTTACCTACAGAGTGGAAATGTGCATTAATTCAACCTATTCACAGAAAAGATGATGAAACTGAGCCAAACAATTACAAGCAGTATACAAAATTGTTTCAAATGTCTGATATATAGGTTAGAAGAACAGACCAATTAAGATGAGAGTATCAGGCAGAGCTCCAGATAGGTCAATCTTGCACAGAACAAATATGGAACCTAAGGACAATTTTACAAATGAAAAAGGCTTGTGATACAATAGATAGGCAAACAGTATTCCATATTTTAGAGGGAATCAAGATTGACAGGCAAAAAGGTCATTTGTTCAACATGCATTGAAATACAACCATCAAAGTTAATTTCATGGGAGAAACATCAGAATCGTTTCATAGTGTACATGTGTTCATCAACGAAATGAACTCTCTTCCCTTTTGGTTAAAGTGGATCTGGACAAAATTGTGAAGACATGGGAAAAGGAAATGAAGGGAATTAAAAAAGAGCTGGGAGCCAATATAAAATGTCTGGCTTTTGGAGAATATCTTGCCATCTTAAGCACCAACAGAGGAGAAGCCAAACTTGCACTGGAGAAGTTCCACAGAAAGTTGGTATACAAATTTCCTATGCAGAAACTCAGCAAATAATCTATGCATGAAAATCTGGTACAGAAATGTGACACAAGGTACACACTTCAAATATCTGGAACAGGTCATACAACCATCAGGACTGAATATGATAGCCAATCAAGAAGGAACCTCCAAAGGCACATATTCTCACTTAGAATCAATAAAATGAAAAATCTGTTTATGTCAACAGAAAACTAAGACATTGCAAACTATAGTTCTACCCAAAGCTCTCTACACCACCTAAACTACAGTGATTTATGGTCACCCAAAAATAAAAGAAATTTAAAAGCAGGAAAGGAAAATATTGGACGAATTTTTTGTGAAGGAGTATTGATAAACAGTCCAACAAATGAGATTTAGAGACACATAGGAACAATAACAAGCATCTTTACAAAGAGTTGATTGAAATTTTATAGACATATCAACAGAATGGGCAAAAGCATTTGAGATAGTAATCACTAGCCAAAATAAGACAAAATGGATCACTGAAACAGAAGAACACAATAAAGATTTGGAAATCAAACAGGACAACATAAACAACTGAGGGCAGTTCAGAAACATACCGTACCTTAAACATACATAAAAAAGACGCCAAAAAAGAACAGGAAATAAATGGTCAGAAGAGCACAAGAAAGAACACAGTGAGTGTATGAAGACGATTTGGAAAGAAAGAAGGAAAAAGAAAAAATCATGAATACTCAAGTTCAATCATTCTCTAAAAAGAGAATACTACAAAATAATAAAATATAATAACAGGTGAAAATATTGCTCCTTAAGGTACTTCCTTACCCCCTCCCTTAAAACCCTCATCATTTCCTTTTCCCTCTCCTTCCCTTCTGCCTGAAGAAGCAACTGGGTTGCGAAAGCTTGCGTTTGTGTGAGTGTGTGTGTTTATTTGTGCTACTATCACCACTCGTGCTCCTTCGCCTGGTGAGTAATCTTCATCTATTATAAAACATAGAAAAGAGATGACTTACCAAAAGGACTGGCTCGTCGAGAGAAACAAATAAAATCACACACAAACACACATACAAGCTTTTGCCACCACTGGCAGCTTCTTCAGGAAAAAGAGGAAAAAAGGGGAGGAAAAGGGAAGGATATGGGTTTTAAGGAAGTGGAAAAGGAGTCATTCCAATCCCAGGAGTGGAAGGACTTACCTTAGGGGAAAAAAAGGAAGGTAAGCCACAATGCTGATTAATCGCCATACATGTTAGCTTGTTTATGTCTTAACACAGAATCCCGCAATACAATACACAAAACAAAAGAATGTACCACACAGTCTATTCCATGGAGTTCCACTTTCTGAATTCTCTGTATTCCTTGACCAAGAGCAAGTGTTTTCCTCAACCGGCCACCGGCCACCTGGGCTGGCAAAAACTCAAGGCAATACTTACTCTCCAACCTTAATCCCCAATATAAACAAATTTGGCCATCTTATGACAGAATATAGGTATGTATTGAAACTCATTACACTACAGAACTAGAGACATTTAATTGTTACGCCTTGTCATTGACAATAATTTTGAAACTCAATTGGAATTTTCCCCATCAGTGAATGCAGGTCAATCTCAGTAAGTAAACATTGTGAAGAGAAGTGCACACATTGAACAGTTGGAGTCAGGTACCTTGCAAAAGGCCATTTCTAACAGCTTAACATTAAATTGCATATCTTCACCAGACCAAACATCACATAAACTAGACAGCAGCGGACTTGAAGTGTGTAATGTGATCTGAAAGTTGTGATTTTGCCTCTTTTCAATGAATCAAGGCATCAAGTCACTGTCAGCTGAATCGCCCATTTTGCTTGCAGTATTTGGAGGGTTGATTTAAGGCTGGAAATGTTCCTGTGACATTGATTTTGCCTCCTAATTCAGGTTACTATGAACAAGAAGTTTTAGTTGAATATTCTCATTGAACAAGTCCTTCTTCTAGATTTTCTACTGTATACATGTCTGTCTTCCACAATGGCAGCAGCAGTATTCACAGGGCTACACATATAGATTCAGCAGCTTTCATAAACACTGAGGTGGCCTATAGCATACTGATATATTGATTCACCTTACACAAACCCAATTAAGGATGTCTGGAACTGTTCAGCACAGCAGGAAAAATAGAGGTCCGTATTTCTGTTGAATCTAATCATTAATTAATGATTTCAGCAGGATACAACATATCTTTATTAATAATAATAATTCCTCAAGTGATGCTACAGTTACTAGTGTGATGTCTCCTGAGGATGACAAATGTTTTATTTTGTGTGTGCTCATTTATTCATCAGAAATGAGCAGAAAGGATATTAAGTATAGCACATTACTGCTGATATCACAACCATTTTAAGTATATTGCATTTTTTACAATAATTTTACAAAATATTTGAAAGGAAGTCACTCTACTATAAAATTTGATTGCAACTTGAGACAATAACAAATCTTATTTCTTCTTTTACAGCATATCTATCAGCAGGTGATTACAATGTTATTTCTGTAGACTGGTCACCTGTTGCAAACAATATACTGTATCCTCAAGTAACAGAGGATCTAGTCATTGTTGGAAGGTTTGTGGCAAGATTTTTGGATTGCTTAGTAGAATCACATGGTCTGGACTTGTCAAAAACACACTTGGTGGGTCATAGTCTGGGTGCTCATGTTGTTGGTGTGATTGGAGGTTCATTATCAGAGGAAAAAAAAGTGGCACTTCTTACAGGTACAGTATTTAACACTGTTTATTTATAAGACTCTGTACATTTAATTGATTATGTAGCATCATTTACAGTAGCACTACAAGTTCTGAAGTTATTTTGCCATCTGAGCATAATATAATTTACATTTTTATATGCACCTTGAGTAACATGATGTGTGATGACAGGAAGAATTGTGTTTCTCAAAGTGATGTGATTTGTAATGACAGAAGGGACATACCAATGTCTGCTGGCCTTAAAATGTTAACCATGTTCTCACCTTCACTTTAGTTTCTCCTCACTCAAGAACATTATTAAATTTTGTATTAAGAAGATGTGCACCTGATGATGGTTCCCAGGATTTGATACTGATGATTATTGAATTGCTGTCTGAATTGCTGTTCAGTTAAAATATTCTTCAAAATATAGACTGGCTGGCCAGTACTTACTTTAGTTTAGCACTGCTGACAGTTACACAAAAACATGAAAATGAAAAGTAGGACACAAGCTTTCAGGATAATTTTCCTTCATCAGGTACAAGAGGAGGGAAGAGAAAAGGAACAGAAGGGAAAGGAAAAGAAAAGAAGGGAAAAGTTATTCACGACCTAGGCCATGTTCTGTTAGTTAAATTAAAGTACATATGTTTCTGTTTAGTCATTCATAGTTAAAGAATTTATATATGAAGATGATACTGGTAAGTATTATAGTGAGAAACTACACTGCAACATCCTTGTTCACTAAAACTTCTTCTTTCTCTTGCACACAATCCTCCATACTGTACACACAATGCACCACATGTATTTGTGCATCCACACAGAAATATTGTTATTTACCTGTTAGGGGTTGTAGTGTAATGGGATACTTGTTATTACACTCAGCAGATTTTTCTGATAGAAGATATTTGTATCTTATAATTATATAAAAGGACAAAAAAAATGTGTCTACAGGGTGCATGCAAGAGTACGTATGAATGAAATGTCATTAAATGTTATTTGCTGATGAGCAGACATGCAATAGTCCACTGTCAAAGAGAAGTTGTGCTTATGCATGAAGAATAAATGACTATAAGTTGGACTCCAAGATCAAGAAGAAATTTTTTGTTAATTCTACAAGCACTGTTCTAACAGTAAGGACTCTTGAGAGAAACTCAGACAGAACTCTTTAATCTAATGAAGTTCATTTAATATGTTGGTTATTAACTGTAAAAGTTTTATCACATGACATGGTTGTAAATGTTTAAAATATATGTGCAATCAAGAGTCTTGCAGTATTAATTTGAATAGTTTTGGAAGTTTCTTCTACCCAAAGTACTGTGGCGTAAGAGACAAAGCTGATGCTGAGTTACGTCTGAGGGGACCAATTAGCAGGGTCCTCATTCTTCAACTAAACTAAAGACTTAAAGTGACATGAAAAGAAGAACCTGCATGTTAAGGTAAAGTGACAACTTAGATGGGCCACAGTAGTGTACTGCCACCAGTGTTATAAATACAATGGGTACTATAGTATCACTCCGACAAAACGCCACAGGACATACATGCAATTACCAATGTATACCTGTAACAGGCAAATTACAATTTCGTGTGGGTGCACAAATACAATTGATCCCTTACAGGAATAGAGTTAATGCTGTGAGCAGGAGTAAGTAATGGTCTTGGGGCACTGTAATTGTAATGTGCTTTAAGTTGAAAATTTCACCAGGACAGGCAATGTGTCTGGATAGCCTAAATGGCTATCATGACCAATGGCCTGAAATGGGTAAGTCCCTTTTGAATCCCAATCCAGCACAAATTTTCAACTTCAGAATTGCATTTATATCAGTGCCATTTAACAGTTGAGGTATTTGAGTATTCCAAATTCATGGATTTCAAATGAATTCAAAAGTAAATTCCTATGAAAGAAACAGATGGAGGTTAAATATGTGAAGTTACAACTGATACACTTCCAAGTAAAACTAAACATGATAGCTTGGACAAAAGCAATGTAATTAAAGAAAATGGATTTAGAGTCTTCCAACAAAACATCAGAAACCTGACAAATAAAAAAGTTGAACTTCTCATTTCCATCCATAAAAATGAAAAGAATGATGAGATTTTAACAGAGCCTCATATACAAACAACTTAGCTTTTGTCCATAGATAGAGGACACACACTCTCCTTCATACAATCAGTCAAGTACAACACGCAAATGCACCAACCTTCATTTCTGGCTACTGCAATCCGAATAATGCTTCATAATGATCACAGCTCAGACTGGGTATGGGAGAGCAAGAGGAACGGGAATGAAGGAAGGAAGAAAAGTCCTTTGTGATTTCATCTTTACACATTGTACACACTTGATTTTTTACTGCAAATTTTATGGTTTTTCACAATGATACTTTATAAGCTTCACTCTGGATGCCATCTTGTAGCTTAATTGAAACACTGTACTCTTTTTACACATTTTCTACAAAACTATACAGGAATATAAGGAAATGGAGCAACATGACCAGGTTGTACCAGTGATACTTGGCAGAAATCAAGCTGTCTTGTACTTAACAACAAGGAAGAAGTGGAAAGTGAAATATTGTATACTGTGTTAGACAGTTACAAGGAATTTGAAATTAAATGTGAGTTATGGAAGAAGATAAAACAGAGGTGTGATGTACTAGGGAAGAAGAGTCAGAGGGTACAGGAAAAGTTTGAGAAGAATGATGGTATTCCTAACATGAGTCAATCCGAGAGTGAAGATGTATCTTGTGTTGACCTGTGTGAAGGCCCTTGTATACCACTAAGTAATGCACACAGTAATGAAAAGACAGATGACATGAAATTTGAAGATAATGTAGAGGACCTACTGCATGAAGAATACAAAAATTTGCACTGTGATGTGACTGGATGCCCACATGTGAGAGTGGATACTGAAAATTGGGAAGGTGTTGCTCCTGAAGACACAGGTAGTCCAATAAGTGGAATATCTGAGAAGTTTAGAGAGATAATTAAGCAGGACTCTGGCTTTTTGGAAATGCCTGTGGTAGGAATCAAAATTAAAGAAACCACTGGAAGACACAGCAAGTTAGTGAACAGAATTGTTAGAATTTACAATATATGATGATAATCTGACTCAAGGATGTTTAGTTATTCCTGGAATGAATGAATCTGTATTACTTGGTACTGATTGGATTATGAAAATTAATGTAGTTTTTGATTGGGGAGGCAGGAATCTTATGCTCAATAATCCAAAGACAGGCATGTGTAATTATAATCCCATGACTATGCAGAATAGTTTTTTCTTTTTTTGTGATTTTAGGGCGCACAACTTCTCAGCTTCATTAGCGCCCAGATTGGAACAGATATTCGCTAGATCTCGAAAAAATTTATAACTTCCAGAAAGGAGAGTATCAAGAGAAAGCTAAAACAGAAGGATAGAAAGAAAGAAATAGAAGGGTTAAATATCCTTTGATAAATTAGCCATGTTGATAAAATGCAAAACTCGAGCAGCTGCTCATGTGTCAAGTTCCTCCAGAGTAGACGGAAAGTGAAGGGCTACACGGACATGATTAAAATTAACACAAGACAGGAAAACATGTCGCAGCGTCAGCAATTCACTGCAGGAGCACGGCGGTGCAGGGTCAGCGGTGAGCAAATGACGGTGGCTGAATCAGCAGTGACCAATCTGCAACCGGGCCAGGATGACCTCCTCTCGCTGAGAGGGGCGTGAGGAGGTCCTCCAAGTAGTCAGGATCGGTTTTACGGTTCTCAGTTTGTTGTCGTGAAGTGAGAACCACGAACTGTGCCAGGACGACAATACACCGGCAAAGAGCCCGTTGAATATCGTCTGAGGGGACGCAGAAGGTAGCCATGCGAGGCAAAAGACCTGCTGCCTTGGCTTCAATGTCGGCAGTCTCATTCCCAAGCACACCCACTTGGACAGGGACCCACAGAATAGAAACGTGACAGCCATTATCTGCTAGCAACTGAAGGGAGCGTTGGATTCGGTACACGACAGGATAGGTCGAGAAAGGGTCGCTAAGACTCTGCAGAGAACTAAGGGGTCAGACAGATGGCATAAAAGAGAATGTTGGCAACAGCGGATGTATACAACAGCCTGTTGGAGGGCAAAAGCTCGGCCGTGAAATTCGAGCACCGGTCAGGGAGCTTGTATTGGAACAGGTCGTCCCTCGACAATGAAGGCAGATCTGACACCATCGGTGCTCTTGGAACCATCAGTGTAGATAAATATGGCATTATTGAACCGCAAACGGAGTTTGACAAGCCATGAGGGATATACCAAATCCAGAGTGCTCTCCTTGGTGAGGGAACTAAGTTCAAGGTGGGTGTGAACCTGGGCGGGATGCCACGGGGGCAATGGGCTCTTGCTCAACGGAAAGGTGGAAGGAAGGGTGAAATCGAGCCGCTGAAGCAGGTGGTGAAACCGAACTCCAGGTGGAAGAAAGGCTATCGCAGACAACCGATATTGGCTATCAAGGGAGTCGTCAAAGAATAATGGGTAAGATGGATGGTTGGGCATTGACAGCAGACTGCATGCGTACTGACACAAGAGTATGTCACACCTAGAGGTCAAGGGTAATACAGGGCTGGTATAAAATGCACCGGTCACCAGGCGTAATCCATGATGGTGAATGGAGTTATTGGCGGAGAATGGACGGCCGTGCAGAAGAGTATACAAAGCTTCCGTAGTCGAGCTTCGACTGAACAATGGCCGGGTAAAGGTGAAGCAGGACAGTACGATCCGCTCCCCATGATGTGCCACTAAGGACATGAAGAACATTAAGGGTTCAGGCACAACGGGCAGCCAGGTAGGACACGTGTGGGGACCAGCAAAGTTTCCGATCCAACATTAGCCCCAAGAATTTTGTTGTCTCGACAAATGGGAGAGCAACAGGACCGAGATGTAGGGATGGTGGAAGAAATTCCTTGTATCTCCAGAAGTTTATACACACCATTTTCTCAGTGGATAAATGGAAGCCGTTCACAATGCTCCAGAAATATAGGCGGTCAAGACAGCGTTGAAGACAAAGCTCCAAGAGACACGTCCGCTGGGCACTGCAATAAATTGCAAAATTGTCTAAAAAAAGGGATCCGGAAACGTTGGCTGAAAGGCAATCCACAATCGGATTAATTGCAACGGCAATGAGAGCCACACTCAAGACGGAGCCCTGTGGAACTCCATTCTCCTGGCGAAAGGTATCTGACTAAACAGAGCCCACCAATACCTGGAACTTGCAATCCGCCAAAAACGCTTGAATAAAGAGAGGGAGGTGGCCATGAAAGGCCCATGTGTGCAAGGTGCGGAGAATGTCCGCCCTCCAACAGGTATCTTAAGCCTTCTCCAAGTCGAAGAACACTGCTACCATTTGACGCGTCCTTAGAAAGCTATTCATAATGAAGGTCGACAAGGTAACAAAGTGATCAGCAGCAGAGCAGTGTCGACGTAAACCACATTGGACATTAGTCAGGAGGCATTGAGATTTGAGGAGCCAGACTAACCGAGCGTTAACCATGCATTCCATCACCTTACAGATGCAGCTCATGAGAGAAATGAGGCGATAACTGAAAGGAAGATGTTTGTCCTTCCCTGGTTTGGGGATGGGGACAACAATGGCTTCACACCAACTTGTGGGAACCTGACCTTCATTCCATATGCGATTATAGGTGCTAAGAAGGAAACACTTGCCCGCAGGAAAATGGTTCTTCAGCATCTCAATATGGATGGAATCGGGCCCAGGAACAGAAGATTGGGACAGGGCAAGAGCACAGTCTAGCTCCTGCATGGTGAAGGAGACATTATAACTTTCATGATTAAAAGAGTGGAAAGAAGGTGGCAGTGCCTCATCTGCCTGTTTGCTAGGGAGGAAGGCTGGGTGGTAATGGGCAGAGCTTGAAGGCTCCTCAAAGGAGCGGCCCAAAGCATTGGAAACATCAGAGGGATCCACAAGGACTGCGTTCTTGACGGTCAGGACAGAAATTGGGGAGTGGACCTTTATGCCGGATAAACAGCGTAGGCCACCCTAGACAGCCGAGAAGGGAGTAAATCTGTTAAAAGCAGTCCAGCAAGCTTTTTTGCTTTCTTTTATAACACGACAACATTGTGCTCACAGTCGTTTATAATTTATACAATTCTCCAATGTTGGGTGGCGGTGGAAGGTGCGTAAAGCACATTGACAGGCTCTAAGAGCGTCGCGGCAGGCTGCATTCCACCAAGGGACCGAGACGCGACGTGGAGAAGAGGATATACGAGGTATGAAATGTTTGGCAGCGTTGAGAATAACCTCTGTGAGGTATTCAACCTGACTGTCACAGCTGGGAAAAGTCTGATCGTGAAAAACAGCCATGGAAGAATAAAGCCCCCAGTCGGCTTTAGAGATGTTCCAACTGGTGGGACGAGGAGATGGGGTATGATGCAGGAAGTGGATTACACAAAGGAAATGATCACTCGAGTATGTGTCAGAAAGTGCATACCATTCGAAATGACGCGCAAGCTGAGGACTGCCTATTGCGAGGTCTATGTACGTGTTGTGTCGGAAAGGAATGACGGTGCACCGGTGTTGAGGCAGACAAGATTAAGATGGTTGAAGAGGTCTGCCAAAAGAGAGCCTCTGGGGCCTCTGCTGGATAACCCCATAGGGGGTGGTGGGCATTGAAGTCGCCTACCAACACAAAAGGTGAAGGGAGCTGGTCAACAAGGTGTAGCACATCTGCCCTAGTAAGGGCAGATGACGACGGTGAAGAGATATTACAGAGGGAAAAAGAAAAGGTGGAGAGAGTGATGCGTACAGCAACTGCCTGTAGGTGAGTATGCAATGAAATGGGATGGTAATACGCATCATCCCAAATGAGCATCAGAACCTCTCCATGGGCTGGAATACCTTCCACAGGGGGCAGGTCGAAACGCACAGAGGTGTAGTGGGGGAAGCCTGCATGATCACATGGACTTAATTTAGTTTTTTGGAGACAGACTAGAAGCAGGTAGTGGAACCGAAGGAGTAGTTTTAATTCCTCCTGATAGGAATTAATGCTGTGAATATTCCATTGAAGGAGTGGCATGATAAAAAATGAGAAGAAGAAAAGGAGGGACAAGCAAGCGGGGTCACATTGACGCCCGCTGAGGACCAGACTTCAAGGGAGCACTGCTATCGCTATCTAGGGGCAAAGGATCGTGTTCCATAGGTTCGACCGACGTGTCTGCCACCTCCCTGAGTTGATCAGGAGGGGCAGTTTCCACTGCTGGTAAAGGTCCAGGTGCCCGGCTGACAGAGCGTCCCGGTGAAACAGAAGACGGCCGAGGCTGGCAACTGTTGGATGGCGTGACTGAAGAGTCATGCTACAGTGGGGAAGGGAGGAGGGCTGTTCTTTTTGTGAGCCTTCTTAGAGGCATGACGAGTAGAAGAAGCGGAGGATGGTTGAGAAGACGGAGTTTTGAGGAAATCGTCATGAACAGGATCTTTTTTGGAACTCTGGGCAGCGGATTTAGGTGCCCGGTATGTGTGGGAACTCGTTGACGTATGCACTGTAGAACGGGCAGAAGGGATCAGAGAGGTGGAACGAGCAATTTTCAGTCTAGCAGGTCTGACAACAGTGTCACAGAAGGTGATATCGCAGGTCTGAGTGCAGACCTCCTTAGTTGGTCAAGGGGAGGTGAGGACCTGGCTGTAAGTACCTGCTGGGACCACAGCGGGCTTCCTACTCGCTAATAACTTCTGATCTGCAGAGGTTGAAACCTTTTCCTTAACGCGAATCTCCTGGATGACCCGCTCTTCTTTATAGACGTAGCAGTCCTGTGAAGAAGTAGCATAGTCACCCATGAAATTAATGCAGTGAGGGGATGGATGTGGACATTAACCCTCATGGGCGTTCCTGCCACAGGTGGCGCACTTGGCTGCATTAGGACAAGATTTACTAGTATGATTAAATCTATGGAAATGGTAGCAGTGCGTAGGATTGGAAAATATATGGGCGAACAGAGATGACTTCATAGCCCACTTTCACTTTAGATGGTAGGTCAACCCTGTTGAAAGTCAAGAAGACAGTATGAGTTGGCTTGAGATCATTGTTAACTTTTTTCATTACACGGTGAACAGCCGTAACTCCCTGATTGGACATATAGTTCAGTATATCCTCATCGGATAACCCATCTAGGGATCCTGTGAAGACTACCCCCCGCAAAGAGTTGAGGGTGTGTTGAGCCTCCACTTTCACAGGAAAGATATGAACTAGCGTAACCCGGAGTAATTTCTGTGCCTGAAAGGCATTCTCAATTTCGAGCAACAAGGTCCCATTACGCTGTCTGGAGCAGGTCTTTAAGGGATGCAATTGCATCAACACCCTTCTGAATAAGGAAAGGATTCACAGAAGAAAAATTCTGATCATCAGTGCGAGATACTACAAGGAGCTTGGGAATATTAGGTAAGACTCTCTTGGACTGAGATTCATCAAGTTTTCATTTTTGGGTCGAAGTTATAATAGATTTGTAAGGTTTCAAAGTGGAAGTGTCCACCATGATTACCAGTGTCTTCGATGGCGTGTTCCTTCCTTGTGGGGGCCCTCACTGAGAGCGCACTCGCCTTAGGTGACTGTTCGCACCTCAGGTCACACCTCCTGAGAAAGGACGGAGGGACCAATCCGCATGTTTGGAAGGTACCAGCCCCTTCCTGGGCCTGGCCTGTACCGTGGGGGGGGGGGAGTACGTATGTGCCCTACATGTCTACCCGGAGCAGAGAGTTACGCCTTACCCCGTCACCGGCTACGCAGAGCATGGGTTGACCTTCAGACACACACAGGGAGGAAAGAAGAGAGGAAGGAGAGAAAGGGATGAAGGAGGGAGAATCTCAAATGCCGAGGCAGAGATTAAAACGGCGGGTCGAGGACAAGGAGAAAGAGGGGAATGTGAAAGAACAGGAAAGGAAGAGGATCAAGAGAAGGAGAAGTCTTAGAGGAAACGAAAAAAGAAACCTTGGACTGACTGAAAATGCCCGTCTCCAGGTGAAGGCACAAACCGGGGGGAAAGAGGGAAGCGGCCTGGGACAGAAGAAAGGTCGCTTTGGCTCAGGGCCCCATGCGCACCACACACGTACCCACAAAAGAGCTGTGGGCCCCCTGGGGGGATTCAGAGTAGTGAAAACCTTAGTCATCAGATTCTAGAATTGAAATTGCTGGATACAAGAAGATGTTTAGTGACTGTGAATAGTATTCAAGAAGATGAAGTAGATGCAGATTACAATGACTTGATGGAAGATGAGCTAAAGGAAGCCAACAAATTGACCAACAACCAGAAAGAAGAACTGAAGAGTGTATTATGGGACTACTGATGTATTTGATGTCCACCCAGGAAGAGTGAAGAAATATGAGTATTCACTGAAGTTGAAACCCCAGATTTTATATCAAACTCTATGGAGTACCAATATCAAAGAGCACAGCTGGGAAAGGGAATTAGGCGAAATGGAGAAGAGGAACATTACTGAAAGAATCAACAGCCAATACAACAAACCAATCATGGTCATTTCCAAGAAAAGTGGTGATGTGAGGATTGTTTTAGACTCAAGACACGTAAACAAGTTTTTGGAGAGAGAGAGACGGCCATCTGGAGAGCATTGAAGAGCTGCTACACAAATTTGAATTTCTCAAATATGTGACCAGCTTATATTTCACATTAGGTTTTCACCAAGTACCTTTGGCTAAGGACTCATGCAAATATACTGCATACTTGTACAGTGGCAAGTGTTACCAATATTGTGTGGTATCATTTGGACTTAAAAGTTACTGTAGCAGAATTCATCAGAGCTCTTGATACAGTGTAGGCAAAGAACAGCTAAACAATTTAACAGTGTATTTAGAAAATATCTTAATCATTGGCAGGACAGGGGACAAACACCTAAGCACCCTGAAAGGATTGTGTAGGAAATTAAGATTGGGAGGTATGTCCCTGAAGTTAGATAAATGTAAATTTGCTGTAGAATGGTTGAACTTCTTAGAAGATTGGATCATACCTGATGCAGAGAAACTAGAAGCAATAGCCAAATTCCTTACACCAAAGATGAGATGTACTGAGGCTTTACCTCTCGTGTTACTGGCTTTCTGCACAACAATAAAATGAGATATTTTAAGTTCACTGGCCCAATTGGTATATGGAGAATGTTTGTGAGTTCCCGGAGAGTTAATAACACCACCTTCACCTGCAGCTGTAAAGGAGCCAACAAATGAATTTGTTGAACAGCTTAGTAGTCACATGAGACAGTTACAACCTGTACTAACTCTCAGACATGGAGAAAGAAGAGTTTTTTTTTTTTTTTACACAAGGACATACAAACTTGCCCTTTTGTATGGCTACATGATGACACTGTGTGGCCGCCACTAAAGCCACTTTGTATGGGCCCCTATAAAGTTATGGCAAGAGGAGGCAATAATTTCACGTTAGAAATAAATGGCAAACAAGAAACAATAACAACTGAACGTTTGTAGCCGTGTTATCAGTACACAGAAGAAATAGAAGGATGTGAAGAGGCAGACACTCCTACCAACACTGATTCGTCATTAGTATTGAGAGGAAGAAACATCACCTTAGAAGAAGAAACACCAGATGTGGCAGAATACAGTCCAGTGCAGCAACCACAAGCTTTCACGACCAGAGTGGGCTGCCATATCAAACATCAGTATCCCAACATACCTGGGGCACCAGGTTTCAAAAATAAAAGAGGGGGCGCTGATGTAGCTACTGTGGAGCAGATGACAAGTAGTCGAATCGTGACCTGAGGATTGCTGGTTGTGGCAAGCAACAATTATTATTGAACTGCTTTGCTTTCTTTATTATTCTGTTTTTACACTGTTGATTTTAGTGTTAGTTACAGCTAAATAATAAAAACGTTACATGAAGTCTTCTTGTTCGTTTTCACTTTGTAGTTTGGTCATAAAATGCTAAAAGCCCATCTCTTCCAAGTAAAAATGAATGGTGACAAGACTGAACAGAGATCTATCATTTTTGCAAGCAGAACGCTCCAAAAACATGAAAATTCTTACAATGTGATTGAGAAACAACTGTTGGCAATCTTTTGGGAATTCAGTAAATTTAAAAATTATCTATTAGGCCATAAAGTAATTGTCAGTACTGACCATAAAGCTCTGACTTACATTCAATAATGTAAACTGCTTCAAAACCAAATCAGCAGATAGGTCTGTTTCTCCAGCAATTTGAATAATCAGTGCATTATATCCAGAGGAAGGATAATGTTGTTACTGATAAACTCTCCTGTCTCCCAGTGGAGGTTGATTTTGAAAACACCAGTGGAGAATCTGAGAAAGACTTTCAAGTGATGTATTTGAAAGAAGTGAAGGTAGAAACAGAGGTGAGGAAGATATGTAATACTATCAGAAGATACCAGAATCAGAATTTGAATTGGATACTTGTAAAAAGCATAATAAGTAAGAAAGGAGAAGAGAAAGTAGAACATATTACAAGATCTACAAAGGCATCGACTAAAACAGAGGTGATATTGGGAATTCCACAGGGTAGTGACTTTGGTCCTCTGCTGTTCCTTATTTACATACATGATTTGGGAGAAAATCTAAGTAGATCTCTTAAGTTGTATGCAGATGACGCCATCATTTACCGCCTAGTAAAATCATCTGAAGATCAAAACCAACTGCAGAATGATCTAAACATGATATCACTATGGTGCAAAAGTTGGCAATTGACTCTAAATAATGTGAAGTGTGAAGTCATCCATATGAGTACGAAAAGAAATCCATTAAACTTTGTTTACAAGATAAATGAATAAAAAATGAAGACCATAAAATATCTAGGAATTACTATTACTTCAGACTTAAACTGGAAAGAGCATGTAGATAATGTCTTGGGAAAGGCAAGCCAGAGACTGCAGTTTATTGGCAGAACCCTTAAAAGATGTAACAGAACTACAAAAGAAACTGCATACACTACGCTTGTCCGTCCTGTTTTGGAGTGTTGCTGCCCAGTGTTGGATCCTTATCAGGTCGGTTCGACGGAGGACATCGAAAGAGTCCAAAGAAGAGCAGCTTATTTTGTATTGTCACGATACAGGGGAAACAGCATTACGGAAATGATACAGGATCTGGGATGGGAATCATTACTACACTGGTGCTCATCGCTGTGGCTTGGGCTACATATGAAACATTCTCCCCTGAATGTGAAAATATATTGTTGACTCCCACTTACATAGGTAGAAATGATCATCAGAATAAAGTGCGAGAAATCAGAGCTCTAACAGAGAGATTCAAGTGTTCTTTCTTCCCGCACGCTATTCGAGAATGGAATGGCAGATAAATAGTATAACGGTGGTTCGATGAACCTTCTGCCAGGCACTTAAATGTGATTTGCAGAGTATCTCATGTAGATGTAGAAAGGGATTCTGTTCAGGAGGATGAGTACAGATAGTGATCCTTAGAAATTGTGTTGGCCTAAAGATTGTATCGATATTTTGATCAAGTAAGTTCATGAAAGTTTCAGTCACAGCAACATGTGAAAAGTGTCAGAGAGTTAAGGTCTCAAGCCAGACAAGCAGAGGATTTATGCAAAACATCTTGCTTAAGTAACCTTTAGAATTAACTACTATTGCTTTATATTGATGTCTATCAAAATCTAGAGGAGAATACTGCTATATTTTTGTGATGGTTGACTTTTTTTCAAAATTTGTCAGATTATATCCTATAAAAAAAGCTACCATCAAAAGTATTCTCAATAGAATTAGGAATGATTACTTTTGGATGGTTAGCACACCAAAAGGCATTCTTTCAGACAATGGTACCCAATTCACTTCAAAATCCTGAAAAAGATTTATAGAAGATGAAAAAATAAAGCATATTCTGATTTCGGCCTACCACCCTTTAAGCAAACCGACAGAGAGGTACATGAGGGAGATTGGAAAACTGTTCATAACTTATTGCAGCAAGAATCATACTTCATGTATAGAATATGTTGAAAAATTTAAAGATGTCATCAATAGTCTACAGCACTCACCGACTGAAGAGAAGGAACCTGAAGGAGCAAAAAGAGATAAGAAAGAGAAGACATGATAAAATACTGAAACCCACAGAGTTTGAGATCAGAGATTTACTGTTCATGAGATCCCAAGAAAAATCTAAATCAATCAGTAATGAGTTGAAGAACTTCTTCAATATCTACTTCAGGCCATTCAGAGTGGTCAAGACACCACACCCAAATGCATGTAGACTGGCTTATTGAATATCTGCAAAAATATATTGACTTTGTAATGTGACTGAATTTAAGTTATACAAACATTAGAGGGCCTTGTTTAAATAATACCTTCTTTAGGATATTTTTTATGTACAAAACTTTCTATTGTGTTTATGCCAATGTTTACTGTGTTGTTCAGTAGATTGTCTCTATTCTTTGTAATTTGTATACCACAGGAGGGTATGACCATTTATATATAAGAGTTTGGGGAACACTAAGTCTCTTAGATATGCAACATCATACTTCTGTTTTTAGTTTATGGTGCTACACCTTATTTTGCCCAGTGAAAATATAAAGTGTTATCCTCTTATATCATGGTATTTTCTCTTTAGTTTCTAGGGATGTAGATATCAATTGTAAGTTCATGTAAATAATGAAAATTGTCATGTGATAATATCAATATTAGTTAGGTAGGTACTTTGAAATTTCACAAATTTGTAGTAATGTTAACAATCATAGTCACAATTAAATTCCGTGTCAGTTATAGAAGATTTATATAAATATCATTTGATTTTTGCATATGTATTCTATGTATGTAATTCATGTCAGACAAAGGCACAGGAAAATGTAACATGAGCATTGTTTGGTCTCTTTCACTGCCTTCCTGCCTTTGGACTGACAATTACAGGAACCGTGTGTTACTGCACTTGAAAGTTTCATGTGGTAGTGCATTGGTGTTGGTGTGCAGAACAATCCATATAAACAGCCTACAGGCTGCCAGCTGGTTAGCTGCCTCCACACCATCTACAGTGATAGTGATCCTGAAATGCAAGTTAATAACAATTTGTTTCTTCACCAGTTCTTTGTGCAGCAGCTGGTCTCTGAGAACTCAGTTATGCTGCTGGATTGGGGGGAGAGGGGGCAGGGCGTGTGTCGGGCGGGGGGGGGGGGGGGGGGTTATAATAACATCAGCCCTCCCAGCATTGACTCAACAACATGATACCAGTTGGTAGCCAACTGAAGAACGAGATACTGCCTGGCAGGCAACTGCAGAACAGGATACCAGTTATGTTATGTCCACATCCAGGCCACACAAATATGTTCTGTACTAGGTGATGGTGATGTAGGACAATGTGTAGGTTCAATTACAATGATTAGACTAACAAACTATGTGTGACATAATGCAGACAATTGTCAGATTAAACAAGAGCCACAATTGTTGATTAACAAAAGCATTTCTAGAACATTATATGAACTTCCATTATAGACAATTGCTTATAAATTGTTAATACTTTTGTGGTCAAAAGACACTGTAACATAACTTACCAAATCATTTTGTGGCCCAAGGAACTTTATTAGTAGAGAAAGCAATTAATTAAATTCAATGACTTTCTGTAATTAAGCAAATGCAAATCAATGGTGAACATTGTGAATATTAATAACTAATAACCAGATGAGTGTCCAAAAGCTAATTTGTATGCGTATGAATGTTTTTTATGTGGTTGTCACAGCTCATCCAACACCACCTAGAGACAACGCCTTACAACAGGCGGTGCCTACATCACACTTAGAGGCCGCGGCCGCCATCTGACTGGCCACCCACTGTGCAGCAGTGGGTGTGTCCCAGCGGTCAGCCAGTGAGGTGGCAGCCGCAACCTCTAAGTGTAATGTAGGCATGGCCTGTTGCAAAGCCTTGTCTCTAGGTGGTGTTGGCTCAACAGACAATATTCATAACACATTCAAGACTGGCGTAAGTCACCCTGGATAGGGCAGTTGGACTGCTGTTTTTGTTTTATGAAAATTACAGCTTTGTAACTATGAATGCAATAATGAGTTGGCTGTCTCTTTTGAAACAATAAAACCTCATTTATCTACTCAAAGAAAAAGTATTATTAAATATTAAAATTAGCAGATACCTTTTTTTAGTTAATCTTGTTTTTATTCCCCCAAACAAAGTTGTACATATGATTCTTACAGATAATCACCTTTTCCTTCTGAATCACAATTGTCTATTTCCTCTTCCAGGGCATTGAAATATCACTGTCATGTAAATTCGCCATATTGAGAATATGCAGAGTGCGAGCAATCCAGGTAGCACATCAAAGGAGTGTAGAGTCCACTACACTCAGGAAGCGGCTACACAGGTAGCGGGGGCTGTGTGGCGTGGACTGGGCGGTTTTTTAGGTTAGATGGCCTCGGGAATACACAAAATGGGTTTCAGTCTCAAAGGGGGCAGGTCAGACACGGGAAGAAAGTAGACATAAAAACCATTGGTGTAACAGTTGTAAATTGTCGTAGCTGTGTTGGGAAAATTCCAGAGCTCCAAGCGCTGATAGAAAGTACTGAGGCACAAATCGTTATAGGTTCTGAAAGCTGGCTGACGCCTGAGATAAATTCGGCCAAAATTTTTTCAAAGGGCCAAATGGTCTTCAGAAAGAATAGAATAAATAAAACAGGGGGTGGCGTGTTTATTGCTGTTACAAACGGTTTATCCTGCAACGAAATTGAGGCAGATACTTCCTGTGAATTGGTCTGGGTAGAGGTTATACCTGACCACCGAAATAAATTAACAATTGGATCTTTTTATCGGCCCCCTGACTCAGACAATGCGGTTGCAGAAATGTTCAAAAAAAGCTTGAATCATATTTCAAATAGGTATCCGAAGCATACTGTTATAATCGGTGGCGACTTTAATTTACCCTCGATATGTTGGCATAATTACGTATTCAAAACCGGGGGCAAATATAAAACATTGTCCAAACTCGTTCTGAATGCTTTTTCTGAGAACTACTTCGAACAGTTAGTTCATGAACCCACTAGAATAGTACGTGGTTGCGAAAATACTCTTGATCTCCTAGCAACAAATAATCCGGAGATAGTAAAGAGCATCAAAACAGATACAGGGATTAGCGAACATCGAGTTGTAGTAGCGAGACTGAATATCGAAATTCCCAAATGCACCAAAAATAAACGAAAAATATATCTATTCAATAAAGCAGACAAAAATTCGCTTCACGCTTTCCTGAGTGATAGTCTCCAGTCCTTCAAAACTAAAAATGCGAGTGTAGATCAGTTGTGGCTTACATTCAAAGACATAATATCAGTAGCAATCGAGAGATTTATACCAAATAAATTAATAAAAGAGGGGGCTGACCCCCCGTGGTACACAAAACAGGTCAGATCACTGTTGCAGAAACAAAGAAAAACGCATGCAAAATTTAAAAAGACACAGAATCCGCAAGACTGGCAATCTTTTACTGAAACTCGCAACCTAGCGCGGACTTCAATGCGAGAATCTTATAGTTGTTTCCACAACGAAATCCTGTCTCGTAATCTTGCAGAAAATCCAAAGAAATTCTGGTCATATGTGAAGTACACTAGCAGCAAAACACAAACAATACCTTCACTACGCGATAGCAATGGTAATACTACCGACGACAGCACTGCTAAGGCAGAATTACTAAACACAGCTTTCCGAAATTCTTTCACCAAAGAAGACGAAGTGAACACTCCAGTATTCAATCCAAGAACAGCTGCCAGCATGCGAAACTTAGAAGTAGATGTTCCTGGAGTAGTAAAACAACTTAAGTCACTAAACAAAAATAAATCTTCCGGGCCAGATTGTATACCAACTAGATTCCTCTCAGAGTATACTGATGAAATAGCTCCGTACTTAGCTATAATTTACAACCGATCACTCAGCGAAAGATCTGTACCCAAAGACTGGAAAGTTGCCCAAATTACTCCAATATTCAAGAAAGGCAATAGGAGTGATCCCCAAAATTACAGGCCTATCTCATTGACGTCGATTTGCAGTAGGATTTTGGAACATATACTTTGTTCGAATATTATGTACTACCTCGAAGAGAACGACCTATTAACCAGTAGTCAGCACGGATTCAGAAAGTATCGATCTTGCGAAACACAGCTTGCCCTTTATTCACATGAAGTGTTAAGTGCCATCGACAAGGGATCTCAAATCGATTCCATATTTCTGGATTTACGGAAGGCTTTTGATACTGTACCCCACAAGCGGCTTCTAATGAAATTGCGTGCTTATGGAATATCTCCCCAATTGTGCGATTGGATTCACGATTTCCTATCAGAAAGGACACAGTTCGTTGTAATTGACGGTAAGTCATCGAGTAAAACAGAAGTGATATCTGGCGTTCCACAGGGAAGCGTTATTGGTCCCCTACTCTTCCTTGTGTTTATAAACGATTTAGGAGATAATCTGAATAGCTCCCTTAGACTGTTCGCGGATGATGCTGTCGTTTATCGGTTAGTGAAGTCAACAGAGGATCAAAAGCAACTGCAAAGCGATTTAGACAAAATTTCTACTTGGTGCGAAAATTGGCAATTGACACTAAATAAAGAAAAGTGTGAAGTAATACACATGACCACTAAAAGAAATCCGCTGAACTTCAATTACGCGATAAATCAGTCAAACCTTAAGGTCGTAAATTCTACCAAATACCTAGGAGTTACAATTACGAACAACTTTGACTGGAGAGAACACATAGAAAATATTGTGGGGAAGGCGAACCAAAGGTTACGTTTCATTGGCAGAACGCTTAGACGATGCACCAGCTCCACCAAAGAGACTGCCTACATCACACTTGTGCGTCCTCTCTTGGAGTACTGTTGCCCCTTGTGGGACCCTCACCAGGTGGGACTGACGGAAGATATTGAGAAGGTTCAGAGAAGGGCAGCTCGTTTTGTTTTATCACGTTACGGGGGGGAAAAGCGTCACGGAAATGTTGCACAAATGGGGGTGGAAATCATTAAAAGAAAGATGTTATTCATTGCGGAGTGATCTGTTTGCGAAGTTTCAATCACCGACTTTTAGTTCTGAATGTGAAAATATTTTGCTAGCACCCACCTACTTAGGGAGACATGACCATCCCAATAAAATAAGAGAAATCAGATCGAAAACGGAACGATTTAGGTGTTCTTTCTTCCCGCGCGCTATTAGAGAATGGAACGGTAGAGAAAAGTTATGAAGGTGGTTAATGAACCCTCTGCCAGGCACTTAAATGTGATTTGCAGAGTATCGATGTAGATGTAGATGTAGACTTAACAGAGAGTGAAATATAATAATCGAAAGTCCAGATTGGAATTAATAATATAGTAAGGACAGTTTACAACTCACCGCAAAGACATGGTGACGAACTGCGACAGTCACATACAAAAGACACACACATACAACACTTTCAGCTATAGGCCATGGCCTTCTTCAGAAAATAGAACTCTCACAGGCACACAACACAGTCATACAACCATCACACTTCGAATCACACTCTGCAGCATGTAAATTGGGGATGCGAGGGGAGGGGAGAGGAGAGGGGATAGGAAGGTTCTGTCACAGTGGTGGGGATGGGTACAGCACTGCCTAGATGGGGATAACGAGATGCAGCTTAGGAATGGAGTGGGGAGTCAGGTGAAGGGAGAAAAATAAGATATGAAAATAAAAAAAAAAAAAAAAAAAATATAGAAATTAAAAAAAAAAAAAAAAAAAAATGCATGGACACTGCACATACACACTAATGCATACACACACAAACACACACACACACACACACACACACACACACACACACACAAAGCACATACTCACGTGCGAGCATCGTTGCATGCACGCACTCACACACGCACACACATATGATTGTGCACGCGCACACACGCGATTGCACATTCATGCACCACTAAAAATAGGAGAGGTTTGCGAGAGAGAGGTATGAACTGTCATGTATGGAAAAAAGGGAAGTTATAGTAGGTTGAGGCCTGGATGATTTTGGGATCTGAGAATGTATTGTAGGGATAACTCCCATCTGTGCAGTTCAGAAAAGCTGGTGGTGGATAGGAGGATCCAGATGGCCCAGGTTGTGAAGCTGCCATTGAAATGAAGCATGTGCTCCGTTGCACGCTGTGCCACAGGGTAATCCACCTTGTTTTTGGCCACAGTTTGGCGGTGGCCATTCATCCTAATGGACAGCTGGTTAGTGGTCATGCCAATATAGAAAGCTGCACAGTGATTGCAGTACAGTTGGTAAATTACATGGCTGCTTTCACAGGTGCCTGGCCTCTGACAGTGTAGGATAAGCCTGTGACAGGACTGGAATAGGAAGTGTTGGGTGGGTGGACTGGACAGGTCCTGCAGTGGGGTCTTCCACAAGGATATGATCCCTGTGGCAGTGGGCTGAGTTTTGGGGTGGCATAAGGATTAACTAGGATGTTGTGGAGGTTGGGAGGGTGATAGAACACCACTTTACGAGGAATGGGAGGGATCTTGTGCAGGAGGTCTCTTATTTCTGGGCATGAGGATAGAAAATCAAAACCTTGGCGAATGATGCAACTTAGTTGTTTGAATCCAGGTTAGTACTGCGTGACAAGGGGAGCGCTCTTTTGTGGATGGCTACTGGTGTTAAAAGAAGGATTCGGGATGTGTGAGGATATGGCACAGGATATCTCTTTGCAGAGTAGCTCTCTGGGGTAGTTTCTGTCTGTGAAGGCCTTTCTGAGACCCACAGCATATAAGAAAGGGCGTTCTTGTCACTGCAGATACGCCGTCGATGGGTGGCCTCTCTTACAGCCTGGCCACCTTTAGACGGCTTATCTGCAGTAACAAGAACTTCCTTTCTGAATATGCAGAGGGTCTTGCTATCGACTACAATGACTACGACAGTGCCATCTCCGTCGGGATTTCATGCTGCATCAACTTCATTGCCACAAATTCATTGCCTTCCTGTCTAAAGTGCTTTGCAATTTCATTCTCGGAGCGAATACTCACAGGACAACTTCGTATTTCATCCCCCCCCCCCCCCCATTTTGCACAATTGCTTCAGGTGCCACAAAGAACTTAACGGACTCAGGTCGCGGTTCACCCTTTGTCTTTTCAAGTGTTTCCTCTACGAAACTACAATGACTGTGAACAGTGTTAATTTTGTTCCACACCATACTTTGTGTGCAAAGAATGTAAAGTATTGCAAGGCACAAACTTCTTGAACTTACAAAATTTGGATTTCATACTGGCAACTGCCCCACCAAATGTGTGTGTGTACCCCAACGAGATGCAATTGCCTCCACTAATTCTATCAGTGCTTCTGGACTTGGACTCTCTGCTGAGAGCACCCCCACAGCTCATTCATCAACCACCCAGTAAATTATGTAATTATGGACAATATTCACATGTTTTGGGTGCGCCCAGCCGCAGTGGCTTATGCAAGCAATGTGTCAGCTAGTCTTGTGCAGTCTGCATCACCAAGCCTGTTCAGCGATTATTCTAAAGGTACTGGTGCGTTCTTTGTGCTACCTCCATCGCGTGATGTGTTTGTCACATTGTGAGTTCAACAATCGGTTCTGCTTTATCACACTGTTGGAACACAGGAACATAGGCTGCAATTATTCATGCATCCGCCAGCTTTCATTGCACACACCTGTTCCTCAATTGCACTGGGCATCCATGTTGTCTTGCCTCTTCCTACTGCAACTCATTTCCTTGTCTTCGCTATTCCATCGGGGACAGTGTCGGCATCAGTTTCTCTCACAATGTTTCACCATTTCTGCGTCAACCCCTCTGCTGATGTTCTATATGCACCACCATGGCTGCCACCTGGGTGCCTTCCCAAACTGCCACCTTTCTCCTTTGAGGTTCCTACGATGTAGATTGCCATCATCGAGCAGATATTTGACCACTACTCACCCAACAATGCAGATCCCTACCTATGTCTCATCACACATCTCCATGAACACGTCAGCTTGATCTGTGACCTAGTGACCTCTCCCCCTTTGGCTGATTGGTATTCCATCACCAAATAAACTATCCTCGAGAGGGTTACTTGCACCCCTGAAGAGACGACAATGCACATTATCCATGATAAACACCTGGGCGTGGAGAAACAGACACAGCTCTGGCAATGCCTCCACCCTCTTGTCAATGAACTTGATATGCCGGGCTCCACCCTCATAGCTGTTTGCTTGAGTAAACATCTGCTCACAGTCGAAACCACACATACAACATTCTCCAGCCTCCAAGTGAATGAATTTGCATCACTGACAGGATGTACAATGATAATCTACACAAGGCATATCAGCCGTATCTTTCGTCCACGACCCAGTCCCCGCAACACACACCGGCGGCTGTTCAGGGCCTCCCACACAACAAGGAATCTCCAGGCAGGAAACCAGGCACATACACTCACCTGCACGCAGACCGAGAAAATGCTTTGCTGTCTCCGTCACCAGCACTCACTGCTGGCAACTTCTGTGACACCGATGATGGACTGCCTCCTCTCATCCACTTCCTGTAAGAGCAGGCACCTAATTATCCTTACTGTTACTACTACAGCTGGATTGGTGCCATGGAAAGGAAGTGTTGTTCACCATGTCTTCACCTAAATGCTAAGTGCAAGATTGTCTAGGCACCACCTCCTGCCTGACAAGCAACCTATGTGTGTATCATTCTGTTTGTAGCATTTCTCTGTCATGTGGTCGCCTGTACCTATGTGACTAAGTCTCAAAAGCAAGATTCCTCATTGACACTGGTGCAGGAAGTCCTCTACTACCTCCTTCGATGGCCACTGACCATCTCCAACCTACAGTGCTACACTTCCTGCTGTCAACACCACTCAGCTGCTGTGTGTGGATTCAATGACTTTTACTGTTGGTTTGTCACTGAAGTGAACACTCTCTTGGAAAATTTTGGTAGCTGATGTGCCAGAATCAATTGTAGGTATGGACCTCTCATCTGACATAAACTCTCCCCCAATGTTGTGCGACGATTGGTGTTCCACCACCCCTAAAACATGCATTTTCTTTGTGCTCCATCAAGCCCAAACTCTTTCTCCACTTGCACCATGACTGTCTGTGAGTGTTTCTGGATGATCAAAAAGTTCGATGATCTATTCTCAAAGTTGTGTCATGAACATGATCGAGTGATTAAACTGTGCCACAAAAAGGAAGACATTGTCCATGAGTGCTTCAACACAGAGTCGCTCTTGTCAAAGTGGTCAAGTGAACATGAACATGTGCTCCGTCTGTGATGCGAATATGAAGACATCACTCACCACCTCACAGATACCAAGTCACAGCTGAGATCTGCTCTGCACCAACTGTCATCTCTGCAGTGACTTCAAAAGTATTACCACTTCAAGATTAGTATGAGTGTTACCTCCATGACTGTCCCAGGTGTTGTCATGTTATTAATGCTTGTGACAGTTCTGCTCTCTCCCCCACCCCTCACCCATGCCACTCATATGTGGATATTTGTAAATGAAACATGGTTGCCACATCAATGCCTTGCCTGGACACACTGCATGCACTGTGTCCCACTCTGGCGGCCACGTCTACTGTTTTCCTCTTCCTCTAGCACTTTGTGATTGTCTTCTGTTTCATTTGTTCCAGCTCCACTTGTCAAGCAGTCTGCTATCACGACACACACACCATCTCCTTTTCACTGCCTCTCACGTAACTTTCATACAATGCCATGTTGCACCAGTCAGACTGTCGCTCCCTCAGGTGAACCCATGGCCAGAACTGTAACTATTCAGGCGTCTCGACACACTTTGACTGCCATGAGTGTTGGCCACCTCCTCACACTCCACGTGACTCATACTGTCCCATGCACTTCCTCCCAGCACCTCCTCACCCCATCACAGAAAATGCTGACCGCACATGTAAACAAAGCTTTCCTGCTGCCTCCCATGGTGTCTCAGTAGTCACGAACAGCACAGTACATAAACTCTGTCTTGTTGATGGGCTTTCCATCTCCAGCAATTTATGTCACCTTTTCCTGGAGAAAGTAGCTTCCGTCAAGCAACAAATTGCAGAACTTTTGAAATCGGGTAACATTGAGCCCTTATCCAGCAGCTGGTTTTTGCCCATTCATTTAGTGCCCAAGCAGCCATGTAATTTACCAACTGTGCTGCAATCACTGTGCAGCTTTCTATATTGGTATGACCACTAACCAGCTGTCCATTAGGATCAATGGCCACCGCCAAACTGTGGCCGAAAACAAGGTGGACCACCCTGTGGCACAGCATGCAGCAGAGTACATGCTTGATTTCAATAGCTGCTTCACAACCCGGGCCATCTGGATCCTCCCATTCACCACCAGCTTTTCTGAACTGCACAGATGGGAGTTATCCCTACAATACATTCTCTGATCCAGAAATCATCCAGACGTCAACCTATGATAACTTCCCTTTTTTCATACCTTACAGTTCCTACCTCTCTATCCCAAACCTCTCCTATTTTGAGTGTGTGTGTGTGTGTGTGTGTGTGTGTGTGTGTGTGTGTGCGTGTGCGCACCTGTTTTTGTGCACGCGCATGTGTGTGTGTGTGTTTGAGTGTGTGTGCGTGCATGTTTGCATGCGTATGTGTGTCAATGCTCGCGCTAGCATGTGCTTGTGTGTGTGTGTGTGTGTGTGTGTGTGTGTGTGTGTGTGTGTGTGTTGTGTATGAGGTCATGTGAACATGCAGTGTTTTTTTACTTTTTATTTTTATAATTTTTATATTTATTTTGTTTATTTTATTTTATCATCTTATTTTTGTCCCCTCACCTGCCTCCCCACTCCATTCCTAAGCTGCATCTCATTATTCCCAACTAGGCCATTCTGTACCCATTCCCACCAATGTGACATAACTTTTGTATTCCCTCCCTCCTCCTCTCGCATCCATGATTTACATGCCGTAGAGAATGATTCAAAGTGCAGCAGCTGGAGGTGATAGTTGTATGACTGCTTTGTGTGCCTGTTTGATTGTTCTATTTTCTGAATAAGGCCATCGCCAATAGCTGAAAGTGTTGTATGTGTGTGTGTTTTGTATGTGCCTGTCACAGCTCATCACCACGTCTTTATTACTATGTTACTAACAGAGAGTGAGAAATACAAAGCTCTTTTGTAGTGTACAAATAGATAAAACTCCACTCACTATGTGGTAGCCCATTGCAGAGAACCATTCTATTTCATTTTATATGGTTACCAACGTAGGGCAGGTTGCAAAATGTCTGCTACAGATTTTTAGCGTTGCACAAGTCACACTGAGGCGCAGTCTGGCTGCCTAACTACGGCTGAATGAGCCTGGCTTAGGCACCATCCACAATGTATTAAATATAAGGCATTTTAATCTAGCACAGTACGCAACATCACCACTCATCTGGTCTCAATAAAACTTGGCATCAAAGTGAGAAACACAATTCAATTTTTGAAATTGGATACTGGGAGTGGAGGGAGGCTGACAGCAGCAGGCAGACTGCTCTTTGGCCAAGTGTCATCCACACAGGTGATGGCAAGAACATAATGATAACAATAAAGAAGAAGATAACATAGAGAACATGTAAATACAATGAATACAGTAAATGGAAGTTAATGAGACATAATTTGGTCAATGAAGCACAGTAAAATAAATAGTGCACAAAGTATAAGTAAAATGAAGCAGAGAATGTATTGATTAAATTAAGTTTAAAAGAATATAATTATTGAGCTGTATTTGATTATTCAATATTAAATAATGACTGAATAGTTTGCAACTCACCATAACAACAGTATGCTGAGCTGCAGACAGGTACAAGGAACAGATAGATACAATCACCTAAATTAGCTTAACAAAACCCATAAACCTGTCTGTCAATTTCAATGATGAAGAAAATTAAGTTTTACAGTTTTCATTTCCATGTGACTTCATACGTTTCATTTAAATAGTTAGTTAGTCTAATGGATAATCACAAGGGGACAATTTATCCACACACAACCACCATCTGTGGCTGCTGCTGCTTCAATATCGTGTGAAATGGAAGCGCAATCTGGAGTTCAAATGTTTGTATAGTCTATGGGACTTAACTACGGGGTCATCAGTCCCTAAACTTACAAACTACTTATGAACTACTTACGAACTAGGACGGCACAAATATCCATGCCCGAGGGGGGATTCGAACCCCCGACCGTAGTGGCCGTGCAGACCGTGACTGGAGCGCCTTAGTCTCCTCGGCCACCACAGCCGGCAATCTGGAGTAGTGAGGGGAAGGAAAACGTTACAGGGCAGGTGGGTGCAGATGTCAGCACTGTCTAGTGGAATTCACAGGTACAAGATTGATGGATAAAGCTGTAATATGGGTGGCTGTATGTGTATGTGTGCGGGGTGGGAGGACGGGGGTTTGAATAGGTTTTCACATAAGTGTTAGTCTTTTAATAAATTTTGTACCAAATTTGTACTTTATAAAATATGAATCAATATTTTCTAGAAATGATGTATCACAATAAGCTGCTCACATAGTTTAGAAAATATTATTATTTATTCTATCAAAAGTATAGTTCACAGTGCTTAGCAATATTTTAAGTTTTTTGAGAAAGTATAAGTTAAGAGTTAAGTCATAAGCTAATTTTTCAGAATGAATTTAATATGCAACCAAATTAAAATACCCATTAGGATTAGACCCAGCAGGCCCTGGATATGATGATACACTTGAACCAGACTTAGCGAAAATGCTGGACATAGAAGATGCAGAGTTTGTCCAGATCATCCACACAAACACTGCTCTACTAGGATATGAATATGCAATGGGAGATGCAGATTTCTTTCCAAATGGAGGTAAAAAGCAAAATGGTTGTGGCTCTGACCTCATAGGTGAGTTTTTCCCTTTTCTCCATTTCATTTTATAAACATTCATGGTGTAAAAAATATGTATAAAAAATAGAGATGGTTTAACTTACCAGGCGAAAAAGCGCAGGCTCGTTGATAGACACACAGATCAAAACACACACAAACAGAAAATTTCAAGCTTTCATAGCTGTTAGTTGCTTCATTAGGAAAAGAGGAAGGAAGGAGGGGAATAAAGAAAGATGTGGGTTTTAAGGAGTGGATGAGGAGTCATTCCAATCCCAGGAGCAGAAGGACTCACTTTAGAAAAAAAAAAAAAAAAAAGACAGGTAAGCAAACACACACACACACACACACACACATACACACTAAGGCAGACACATGTGAAAAGCTTTTTACATATATCTGCCTTGGTGTGTTTGCATGTACATGTGTGTGTTTGTTTACCTGTCCTTTTTTCCCCCTAAGGTAAGTCCTTCCACTTCTGGAATTGGAATGACTCCTCATCCACTACCTTAAACTCCGCATCCTTCCCTTTTCCCCCTCCTTCCTTTGTCTTTTCCTGATGAAGCAACTTACGGTTGCAAAAGCTTTACTTTTTGTGTTTGTGTGTGTTTTCATCTGTGTGTCTATCATCGAGCCTGTGCTTTTTTGCCTGGTAAGTTAAACCATCTCTCTCTCTCTCTCTTTGAGAGGTGGTGATCAATTTTCTATCTTTCATTCCTCTTATTTCTCACCTCATGTGTCTCTTTATTATGTTTAATCGGTTAATTTTTATGGTTTTTTGCAGAAATTTATTTATTTTACATGTTTCCTGATTTTTATATTCTGCTATGGGTTGGGAGAATTGCATTATGATTCAGGTGTATTGTTTTATTAATTCACTAGGTGACTTGGTGAACATCGAATCACTTACCTCTTAATATAAATCATACTAATTTAAATCATATGTATTTTAGACCCAGTAGCTTTATAAAGGCATTTGCTTTGAACATAAATTGTGCAAAATAATATCACAATTATACAAATGATATTGATATCCCAGAGAAAAGAGCTCTTTCAGTTTTCCACAACTTTTCCTATTTTCTGGCCAATTATTCCAAACGTTTACTTCACTCAAACACTCCTCTCGCTTTTAACGTCGGCTGTGCAAAATTTTATCGCAATCAGATGAAAGGTATTGATATTTCATAGAAAATAGTCTTTCTATTTTTTCTGTATTTTCCAAATTTTCTGGGTAACTTTCCCGAATTTTTAGTTCATAAGAACGTTCATCTTTCGTTGAACATCAAATGATCAAAATTGTATCGCAAGTGGATGAACGGTTCTCAACTTATAGTGTTGAGTACATTTAGAGACACATTGAAAAAGAAACTTGGTCTAATTTTGAGACTTTCCTTTTTAACTGTCTCTATTTTGTTTTTAGTAAAAACTTTTCCAAGACTATAATGAACAAAACAACAAAAGAATTACCCCTCTCTGTCGTGCGAATAGTCAGTTATAGTGCTGAATTCAATCAAAATCACATTAAAAACGCACTTTCAGTTTTTCTCAAATTTTCCAATTTTCTGGTAGATTTTCCAAAAACAATTATTATATACAAACCTCAAGTGATGCTGTTACAACCATGTGCCAATTTATTTTTATTCATAGAAAAAAAATCTCTTTCGGTTTTTCCTAAATTTTCCTACTTTCTAGACAACTTTTCCAAATTTTTATTTGATGCAAACCTTCATCTTGCTTTCAACATTAAATGTAAAAAAAAAAAAAAAATATCGCAATTGGATGAACGGTATTGATAGCTCACTGGAAAAAGCTGTTTCATTTTTTCCCGATTTTCCTCTTTTCTGGACAACTTATCCATATTTTATCACAGTTTAAACCCTCCCTGGACTTACACGAATATTTAAAAACTAAAATTAGTCAAATCGGTTCACTCGTTCTCGAGTTTTACCGTGACTAACGAACAGCAATTCATATATATATAAATAAAAATAGAAAAGAGATGACTTACCAAAAGGACCGGCACGTCGAGAGAAACAAATAAAATCACACACAAACACACATACAAGCTTTCACCACCACTGGCAGCTTCTTCAGGAAAAAGAGGAAAAAAGGGGAGGAAAAGGGAAGGATGTGGGTTTTAAGGAAGTGGAAAAGGAGTCATTCCAATCCCAGGAGTGGAAGGACTTACCTTAGGGGAAAAAAAGGAAGGTAAACAAATACACACACACTCAGACATATCGAAACGCAAACACACCTAGACAGACATTTGTGAAAAGCAAAGAAGTTGGACAGAGATACCAATTGAGGCAGAGGCTCTGTCCACAGAACCCAGGCAAAGATGCTAAAGATAGTGGGTGGGAATTTGAGTTAGCGGAGATTGAGACCAGGTGGGCAACGGGACGAAAGAATAAGCTGAAGGGCAAGTTCCCATCTCCGGAGTTCTGAAAGGTTGGTGTCGGTGGGAAGTATCCAGATAACCCGGACGGTGTAACACTGCACCAAGATGTGTTGGCCGTGCACCAAGGCATGTTTAGCCACAGGGTGATCCTCATTACCAACAAACACTGTCTGCCTGTGACCGTTCATGCGAATGGACAGTTTGTTGCTGCTCATTCCCACATAGAACGCTTCACAGTGCAGGCATGTTAGTTGGTAAATCACGTGGGTGCTATCGCAAGTGGCTCTGCCCTTGATCGTGTACAACTTCCGGGTTACTGGACTGGAGTAAGTGGTGGTGGAAGGGTGCATAGGGCAGGTTTTACAACGGGGGCGGTTGCATGGGTAGGAGCCAGAGGGAAGGGAAGGTGGTTTGGGGGTTTCATAGGGATGGACTAGGAGGTTACGAAGGTTAGGTGGGCGGCGAAAATACACTCTCGGAGGAGTGGGGAGGATGTCATTAAGGATGGATCTCATTTCAGGGCAGGATTTAAGGAAGTCGTATCCCTGCTGGAGAGCCACATTCAGAGTCCGCTCCAGTCCCGGAGAGTATCCGGTGACAAAAGAGGCACTTCTGGGATTCTTCGGTGGAAGGTTCTGGATTTGGAGGAATGAGGAGGTGGCTCTGGTAATTTGCTTCTGAACCAGATCAGGAGGATAGCTGCGGGATGTGAAGGCTGTTATTAAGTTATTGGTGTACTGGTTCAGGGATTCGGGACTGGAGCAGACTCTTTTGCCACGAAGACCTAAGCTGTAGGGAAGGGAACGTTTGATATGGAATGGATGGCAGCTGTCATAATGGAGGTACTGTTGTTTGTTGGTAGGTTTGATGTGGACGGATGTGTGAAGTTGGCCGTTGGACAGATGGAGGTCGACATCAAGGAAAGTGGCATGGGATTTGGAGTAGGACCAGGTGAATTTGATGGGACCAAAGGAGTTGAGGTTGGAGAGGAAATTCTGGAGTTCTTCTTCACTGTTGGTCCAGATCATGAAGATGTCATCAATGAATCTGTACCAAACTTTGGGTTGACAGGCTTGGGTTTCCAGGAAGGCTTCCTCTAAGCGTCCCATAAATAAGTTTGCATACGAGGGGGCCATCCTGGTTCCCATGGCTGTTCCCTTTAGTTGTTGGTATGTCCGGCCCTCAAAGGTGAAGAAGTTGTGGGTTAGGATGAAGCTGGCTAGGGTATTAAGGAAAGAGGTTTTAGGTAGGGAAGTGGGTGGTCGGCGTGAAAGGAAATACTCCATCGCAGCGAGGCCCTGGGCATGTGGGATATTTGTGCATAAGGAGGTGGCATCAATGGTTACAAGGATGGTTTCAGGAGGTAACAGGCTGGGTAAGGATTTCAGGCGATCGAGGAAGTGGTTGGTGTCTTTGATGAAGGATGGGAGACTGCACATGATGGGTTGAAGGTGTTGGTCTACGTAGGCAGAGATTCGTTCTGTGGGGGCTTGGTAACCGGCCACAATTGGCCGGACTGGATGATTAGGTTTGTGAATCTTAGGAAGTAGGTAGAAGGTAGGGGTGCGGGGTGTCAGTGGGGTCATGAGTTTGATGGACTCGGGTGAAAGGTTTTGTAGGGGGCCTAAGGATCTGAGAATTCCCTGAATCTCTGCCTGGACATCAGGAATGGGGTCTTCTTGACAGACTTTGTAGGTAGTATTGTCTGAAAGCTGGCGCAGTCCCTCAGCCACATACTCCCGCCGATCAAGTACCACGGTCGTGGATCCCTTGTCGGCTGGGAGAATGACGATGGAATGGTCAGCCTTCAGATCACGGATAGCTCGGGATTCAGCTGCGGTAATGTTGGGAGTAGGATTAAGGTTTTTCAGGAAGGACTGAGAGGCAAGGTTGGAAGTAAGGAATTCCTGGAAGGTTTGAAGGGGGTGATTTTTGAGGGAGAGCGGGTGGGTCTCGCTGTGATGGAGGACGGAACTGTTCCAGGCAGGGTTCAATTTGAGTGATGTCTTGGGGAACTGGATCATCAGGAGTAGGATTATTTTTCCTCGTGGCAAAGTGATATCTCCAGCCAAGGCTACGAGTATAGGATAGTAGGTCTTTGACAAGGGCTGTTTGGTTGAATTTGGGAGTGGGACTAAAGGTGAGGCCTTTGGATAGGACGGAGGTTTCAGATTGGGAGAGAGGTTTAGAGGAGAGGTTGACTACTGAATTGGGATGTTGTGGTTCAGGATTGTGTGGATTAGGATTGTACAACAATCAGTAATATTAACTTGTGAGCCTATCCAAACAAAACGACCAACGTCATTATTATTATTTTTATTCATATTCTCGCGGATACCGCCTTCAAAACTGCATCTCGATAATATCCCCCTTTCATCTACATTTCTCATTTTACTGCAAACATCATCTCAGAACTTCATTTACTATAACCTTTAATTGGCACTTCATAACAATTTTCGGCTTTTCATATCAATTTTCGGCATTTCATAGCAACTTCGCGATTATTTGCATTCCGTTTTTCGATATTTTCGTTTGTCCTTCCGACATTTCCGATCTTTTTTCTACACGTTTACATTTCTTAACAATTTTCGGCATTTCATAGCAACTTCGCGATTATTTCCATTCCCGTTTTTCGATATTTCCGTCCGTTCTTTCGACATTTCCGATCTTTTTTTTTACACGTTTTCATTTCATAACAATTTTCGTAATTTCGTAGCAACTTTCCGATTATTTCCATTCCCGTTTTTCGATATTTCCGTCTGTTTTTCCGACTTTTCCGATCTTTTTTCTACACGTTTTCACTTCTATTCATTCGGTAGATTATTTTCATCCTTCAACCTTATTCTACCAACAGTTTCTTTTTTTTTTTTTTTTTTCCTCCATACTACTCATGTCACCCTACATTGACCCCATCAAATTTTATCTACATTCCCTCCGTCAGCATGCCTTTGCCCTAGCCAGATTGAGGTCACACATTTTATTCATTCAGGCTTGCTTAACATTTGGCATCACCCCCAAGGGCCTCACACTGAAAGTTCCCATCTCTGGCTGTAACCCATCCTTTCATCCTGCCTTATACCAATTCCAAACAGAACAATCCACAGCCCTCACCCGTCTGATCCTTAACCTATACCTCAACTCCGCCAATGAACACACCTGTCAACTCCTATCCCTGATCAAAATCCTCAACCTTTCCACTCCCACATCCACACCTAGGGTTCAGAACATCCTTTAACAGGCCAACCGCAAATTGGAACAGCATGCCAGCCTCCACCTCAAAAAACTATCCAAACTCCTGGTCACCCACCTCCAGAAAGGCAATACTCTCTCCCTCAACAACCTCTCCAATAAACCACAAGCTCCTCTGATTGCACAGAAACGCAGTCTCTCCCATCTGCTCAATCTCCCACTTCCAGCTCCACTCCCCCCCCAAACATCACAATCCTAATCCACACAATCCTGAACCACAACATCCCAATTCAGTAGTCAACCTCTCCTCTAAACCTCTCTCCCAATCTGAAACCTCCGTCCTATCCAAAGGCCTCACCTTTAGTCCCACTCCCAAATTCAACCAAACAGCCCTTGTCAAAGACCTACTATCCTATACTCGTAGCCTTGGCTGGAGATATCACTTTGCCACGAGGAAAAATAATCCTACTCCTGATGATCCAGTTCCCCAAGACATCACTCAAATTGAACCCTGCCTGGAACAGTTCCGTCCTCCATCACAGCGAGACCCACCCGCTCTCCCTCAAAATCACCCCCTTCAAACCATCCAGGAATTCCTTACTTCCAACCTTGCCTCTCAGTCCTTCCTGAAAAACCTTAATCCTACTCCCAACATTACCGCAGCTGAATCCCGAGCTATCCATGATCTGAAGGCTGACCATTCCATCGTCATTCTCCCAGCCGACAAGGGATCCACGACCGTGGTACTTGATCGGCGGGAGTATGTGGCTGAGGGACTGCGCCAGCTTTCAGACAATACTACCTACAAAGTCTGTCAAGAAGACCCCATTCCTGATGTCCAGGCAGAGATTCAGGGAATTCTCAGATCCTTAGGCCCCCTACAAAACCTTTCACCCGAGTCCATCAAACTCATGACCCCACTGACACCCCGCACCCCTACCTTCTACCTACTTCCTAAGATTCACAAACCTAATCATCCAGGCCGGCCAATTGTGGCCGGTTGCCAAGCCCCCACAGAACGAATCTCTGCCTACATAGACCAACACCTTCAACCCATCATGTGCAGTATCCCATCCTTCATCAAAGACACCAACCACTTCCTCGATCGCCTGAAATCCTTACCCAGCCTGTTACCTCCTGAAACCATCCTTGTAACCATTGATGCCACCTCCTTATACACAAATATCCCACATGCCCAGGGCCTCGCTGCGATGGAGTATTTCCTTTCACGCCGACCACCCACTTCCCTACCTAAAACCTCTTGCCTTAATACCCTAGCCAGCTTCATCCTAACCCACAACTTCTTCACCTTTGAGGGCCGGACATACCAACAACTAAAGGGAACAGCCATGGGAACCAGGATGGCCCCCTCGTATGCAAACTTATTTATGGGACGCTTAGAGGAAGCCTTCCTGGAAACCCAAGCCTGTCAACCCAAAGTTTGGTACAGATTCATTGATGACATCTTCATGATCTGGACCAACAGTGAAGAAGAACTCCAGAATTTCCTCTCCAACCATCCATCAAATTCACCTGGTCCTACTCCAAATCCCATGCCACTTTCCTTGATGTCGACCTCCATCTGTCCAACGGCCAACTTCACACATCCGTCCACATCAAACCTACCAACAAACAACAGTACCTCCATTATGACAGCTGCCATCCATTCCATATCAAACGTTCCCTTCCCTACAGCTTAGGTCTTCGTGGCAAAAGAGTCTGCTCCAGTCCCGAATCCCTGAACCAGTACACCAATAACTTAATAACAGCCTTCACATCCCGCAGCTGTCCTCCTGGTCTGGTACAGAAGCAAATTGCCAGAGCCACTTCCTCATCCCCCCAATTTAAGAACCTTGAACAAAACCCCAGAAGTGCCCCTCTTGTCACCGGATACTTTCCGGGACTGGAGCGGACTCTGAATGTGGCTCTCCAGCAAGGATACGACTTCCTAAAATCCTGCCCTGAAATGAGATCCATCCTTCATGACATCCTTCCTACTCCACCGAGAGTGTCTTTCCGCCGCCCACCTAACCTCCGTAACCTCCTAGTCCACCCCTATGAAATCCCCAAACCACCTTCACCTACCTTCTGGCTCCTACCCTTGTAACCGCCCCCGTTGTAAAACCTGCCCTATGCACCCTTCCACCACCACTTACTCCAGTCCCGTAACCCGGAAGGTGTACACGATCAAAGGCAGAGCCACTTGCGATAGTACCCACGTGATCTACCAACTGACATGCCTGCACTGTGAAGCGTTCTATGTGGGAATGACCAGCAACAAACTGTCCATTCACATGAATGGACACAGGCAGACAGTGTTTGTTGGTAACGAGGATCACCCTGTGGCTAAACATGCCTTGGTGCATGGCCAGCACATCTTGGCACAGTGCTACACCGTCCGGGTTATCTGGATACTTCCCACTGACACCAATCCTTCAGAACTCCGGAGATGGGAACTAGCCCTTCAGCATATTCTCTCTTCCCGTTGCCCACCTGGTCTCAACCTCCGCTAAATTCGAATTCCCACCCACCATCTTAATATCTTTCCCTTGGTTCTCTGGACAGAGCCTCTGCCTCAAGTGGCATCTCTGTCTAACTTCTAACTTCTTTGCTTTCTACAGTTCTACAGTATGTCTGCCTAAGTGTACTTGTGTCTGTGTAAATGTGTGGGTGTATGTGCATTTATTTACCCTCCATTTTTCCCCCAAGGTAAGTCTTTCCTGTCCCGGGATTGGAATGGCTCCTTACCCCCTTCCTTAAAACCCTCATCATTTCCTTTTCCCTCTCCTTCCCTTCTGCCTGATGAAGCAGCTAGGCTGCGAAAGCTAGTATTTGTGTGTGTGTGTGTGTGTCTGTGTGTTTATTTGTTGCTGTTACTGCCTGTGCCCCTTCGCCTGGTAAGTGCACTTCATCTATTTTTTTCGTATATTTTTCCTGTTAGGAATTTTTCCTATATAAATATAGATTCTTTTGATGTAGTGCTTCTGATTTCAATTCTTTCCTTATTTTTGAGTCGGTGTTGTAGAGCAGCATGGCTTAGAGCTCTTGGGTGGTTGGCTTGGTTGCCCTCACTAGTAGATATTTCAGGAATCTGCTGTTGTGCCGCCTCCTTTTGGCGTTTTGGGGAAGGCTAACCAATCTCGGGAGTCCAGCATGCAGTAGTGGGATGGGTAGGCCCGTTTCACAGGGTGAAGCGACTGACCTATGATTTCAGGGTTGTGCTCACACAACGCTTTAACTGTAAGAGTGTCTGGTACCTGTAAGGGTGCCTCATTGTTTCTTTGGCCATGTGTGCTGGAGAGGAAAAACTTCTGATGGTTGCAGGATGCCCCGCTATCTGTCTGCAACCACACTTTGGTATTTTGTTGTAGCATTATTGTTATCGTGAATTTTGCCTGCAGTGTACTGCTTTCATGGGCTCACACTAATCTTTTTATTTCTGTGTTCAGACTGCAGAGGTGGTGTTTGCGTAAACGAAAGGAGGAGGCTTCTCACTTTTACAGTATTACCTCTCCTGCTGTTTAACATAAGAAATAATTCAGCTGATCACTGCTACTGATCCGCATCAGTAGTTCCGTTATCCTCTATCATTCTTGGCCCTATCAATTTTGCCCGTTTCCTTCGTCTGTGGGAACAGAAGCTGATGTCAGATTAAATATCGCCACACCTCTGCTTAGTACAGTGATTGTATTTTCATGGATAGAATCCACTGTTGTTGCTCCAGTCTTCTGACATTGATGTTGCTGCTGCACAATTGTCACCCTAATGTTTGGTGTAGTATTTGCTTGCGCTGCTCCAGTCTTGGTTAGGGCTCAGCTCTTCTGTTCTAATGGGATCATTTACTGTATCTACCTTCCTTCTTTTTTCTCAGAGTGGAGACAGTTAATGAGAAGGTCTACTTCTATATTTGACTTTTAATGATAGGCTCCTAAATGATATAACCAGTCATTCGAATTAATTTTCATTTTGTAGAAGATTATATTTCATTTTAAGATATATTTGAACAGTCACTTTATTAAACTTTTGTGTTCACAGTGTGACACCTAGTCACATACTATTGTATTTGGTTAAGTTATACAGTTTTTTCTGTCAATGTATGTCATTTTTACCAATTTTGCGTAACCTTATTTCTCTAACTCCAGTCACTATTTTGGAGGGGAAAATAGTTTGTTTCTATTGGTAATATTGGGGATGATCATGTTATCATTTCATAAAGATATTTTATTATTATTATTATTATTAAAAGTGAGATGTAGGGAATTTCTTGAGTAAATTAAATGCTTGGTCTTGTTCTGGTACGCCACTGTTCAGGTAGGTCAGGAATATATTTTCTATGTTTTGTAAAACACAGTGGCGACCGAAATTTACCTGATCTATATGTAATTTTGATCAGGAGATATATTTATTTTAGAGGGAAACATTCCTGTTGTATATATATATATATATATATATATATATATAGTATAAAATAAAGATTTTTGACTTACCTAAAGTACAGGCTCGTCGATAGGAACACCAAACACACACAAAAACACACAACCATTCGAGCTTTCGCCACCAGTGGTGGCTTCTTCGGGAAAAAGAGGGAGGAAGGAGAGGAGAAAGGGAAGGATACGGGTTTTGGAAAAGGAGCCATTCCAATCCCAGGAGTGGAAGGACTTACCTTAGGGTGTGTTTTTGTGTGTGTTTAGTGTTCCTATCGACCAGCCTGTACTTTAGGTAAGTCAAAAATCTTTATTTTATACCATTTTCCTACCTGGAAGGTCTCCTTCTATTATATATATATATATATATATATATATATATATATATATATATATATATATATATATATATATGACAGTTCTACAGTATGTCTGCCTAAGTGTACTTGTGTCTGTGTAAATGTGTGGGTGTAGGTGCATTTATTTACCCTCCATTTTTTCCCCCAAGGTAAGTCTTTCCTGTCCCGGGATTGGAATGGCTCCTTACCCCCTTCCTTAAAACCCTAATCATTTCCTTTTCCCTCTCCTTCCCTTCTGCCTGATGAAGCAGCTAGGCTGCGAAAGCTAGCATTTTTGTGTGTGTGTGTGTGTGTGTGTGTCTGTGTGTTTATTTGTTGCTATTATTGCCTGTCCCCCTTCGCCTGGTAAGTGTACTTCATCTATTTTTTACGTATATTTTTCCTGTTAGGAATTTTTCCTCTATTATATATATATATATATATATATATATATATATATATATATATATATATATATATATATATATATATATATATATCAAATAGAAATGGTTTAACTTACCAGGTTAAAAAGCACAGAAAAGCACAGGTTCATTGATAGATACACATAAATAAAAACATGCACAAATGCTAAGCTTTCACAACATAAGGGTGCTTCATCAGAAAAGAGGAAGGAAGGAGGGGAAAAAAGGAAAGGATGTGGGTTTTAAGGGAGTGGGTAAGAAGTCATTCCAATCCTGAGAGCGGAAGGACTTGCCCAAGGGGAAAGAGGACAGGTAAACAACCCCCCCCCCCCAACACACACGTATACAAACAAACACACCAAGTCAGACATATATAAAAAGCAAAGAAGTTGCACAGAGATGCCAGTCAAGGCCGATGCTCTGTTCAGAGATCAGAGGCAAAAGTGTTGTTGCATGGTGGGTGGGAATTTGATTTAACGGAGGTTGAGACAAGGTGGGTAATGGGAAGAGAGAATATGCTGAAGGGCAACTACCCATCTCTGGAGTTCTGAAAGGTTGTTGTCAGTGGGAAGTATCCAGATAACCCGGATCGTGAAACACTTTGCCAAGATGTGCTGGTCATGTACCAAGGCATGCTTAGCTACAGGATGATCCTTATTACCAACGAACACTGTCTGCCTGTGTCCGTTCATGGGAATGGACAGTTTTCTGCTAGTCATTCCCACATAGAAGGACTCACAGTGCAGGCATGTCAGCTGGTAAATCATGTGGGTTCTGTCACAAGTGGCTCTGCCCTTAATTGTTTACACCTTCCGGGTTACAGGACTAGAATAAGTGGTGCTGGGAGGATGCATAGGGCAGGTTTTACACCAGGGGCAGTTACATGGGTAGGAGCTGTGGGGTAGAGAAGGTGGTTTGGAGATTTCTTAGGGAAGGACTAGGAGGTTATGAAGGTTAAGTTGGTGGTGGAAAGACACTCTCGGTGGAGTGGGAAGGATGTCATGAAGTTGCCTCATGAGTTACCTCGCGATTATTTCCATTCCTGTTTTTACACATTTCAGTTTATGTTTCCTACGTTTCCGATCATATTTCAGCAACTTTCCATAGGTTTTGATTCTACTATTCCTTCGTCAGACTATTGTCAGTCTCAAAATCGTAATCTGCTACCACATAACCAATCCTAATTAGACGCTTTCCTTGCATTCTCACACAGTTTTCTCGTATTTTTTCCAATTTTTTCCGCCCTTAAACCGTTTTTGCATGCTAATACCACTACCTAACCCTTGGACACTACATTTTTTACTAACTAAAGGTGACCAAAGTTTTGTGTCCCAGCCTCGTCGCCGCTTTTAGTCTCGTTCCGTTGTAGGTGTCGGTGGCCGAGTGGAATGAGACCGACACAGAAATAAAGATAGCACGCTGGTGCAGGTACGGAAGGGAGCAGCCAGAACTAGAAACACTAGAGTAAATTAGAATGAGATATACATTGCACCGAATTTATACAATACTTAACTTTTACATAGTACTGCAGAATGTTGATACATAGTTGAGCTAGAGTCCTGCCTAGTGCCTGATAGCCAAGTCTTCACTGGTGCCTCTCGGATTCCGAAGTCTTTACTGGTTCCTAACTCAGTCCCAAGTGATGATGTCGTTCAGTGGTGGCCACGAGCGGCGTTGTAGCAGAGGGCGCTCGTGGCTGTCGTCGTAAGAACGCCGCGCTGTGCGTGCATGCGAAAGTAGGTGGTGCGCACTTTGTACTTGTGCGACACCACACAAAGTATCAACAACAAACTTTCTTTAGCAACTTTTTCTATTTCCTTTCTCTTTTTCATATTTGAATTACTTTTGATGTCTGTTCATGTTTCTCTCTCTCACCCCCCCCTCCCTATATTAAAAATTTATATATATTCATTGCAATCTGTTACATAGGCCATATTTCTCACTTTTCAATTTGGCATAACCCCCAAGGGCCTCACACTAAAAGTTCCCTCTCTGGCTGTAACCCATCCTTTCATCCTGCCTTATACCAATTCCAAACTGCACAATCCACAGCCCTCACCTGCCTAATCCTTAACCTACCATCAACTCCATCAATGAACACACCTGTCAACTCCTATCCCTAATCAAAGTCCTCAACCTTTCCTCTCCCACATCCACACCCAGAGTTCAGAAGATTCTCCTTCAGACCAACTGCAAATTAGAATAGCATGCCACCCACCATCTCAAAAAAACTATCCGATCTCCTGGTTACCCACCTCCGGAAAGGCAATACTCTCTCCCTCCACAACCTCTCCAACAAACCTCAACCTCCTCTTATTGCACACAAACCCAGTCTCTCCCATCAACTCAATCTCCCACTCCCAACTCCTCTCCCCCCAAAACCTTATAATTCTAATCCACACAATCCAGAACCACAACATCTCAATTCAGTAGTCAATCTCTCTTCTAAACATCTCTCCCAGTCTGAAACCTCTGTCCTTTCCAAAGGCCTCAACTTTAGCCCTATTCCAAAATTCAATCAAACAGCCCTTGTTAAAGATTTACTGTCCTATCCTCGTAGTCTTTGCTGGAGATATCACTTTGGCATGAAGAAAAATAATCCTACTCCTAATGATCCAGCTCCCCAAGACTCCATTCAAATTGAAGCCCATCTGCAACAGTTCCATCCTCCATCACAGCGAGACCCACTTGCTCTTCCTTAAACTCACTCTCTTCAAACCTTCCAGGAATTTCTCACTTCCAGCCTTGCCTCTCAATCTTTCCTGAAAAACCTAAATCCAACTCCCAACATCAACATTACAGCTGGATCCCAGGCTAACCATGATTTGAAGGTTGACCGGTCCATCGTCATTCTCCCAGCCGACAATGAATCCATGACCATGGTACTTGATTGGCGGGAGTATGTGGCTCAGGGACTGCGTCAGCTTTCAGACAGTACTACATATAAAGTTTGTCAAGGCGGTTCCATTCCTGATGTACAGGCAGAACTTCAAGGAATCCTCAAAGCCTTAGACCCCCTACGAAACTTTTCTCCCGACTCCATTAACCTCAAGACGCCACCGAGACTCCACACTCCCAACTTCTACCTACTTCCCAAGATTCACAAAGCCAATCATCATGCCGCCCCATTGTGGCCAGTTACCAAGCCCCTACAGAACGAATTTCTGCCTACATAGACCAACACCTTCAACCCATCATGTGCAGACTCTGATCCTTCATCAAAGACACCAACCACTATCTTGACCATCTGAAATTCTTACCCAACCCGTTACCTCTGGAAACTATCCTTGTCACCATTGATGGTACTTCCTGGTACACAAACATCCTGCATGCCCAGGGCCTCACTGCGATGGAGTATTTCCTCACACCCCAACCACCTGCAATCCTACCTAAAATCTATTTCCTTATTACCCTAGCCAGCATGGATATTTGTGCCCACAACTTATTCACCTTTGCGGGTCTGACATACCAACAACTAAAAGAAACAGCCATGGGAACAAGGATGGCCCCCTCGTATAACAACTTACTTATGGGACACTTAGAGGAAGCCTTTCTGGACATCCAGGCCTGTCAACACAAAGTTTGGTACAGATTCATTGACAACATCTTCATGATCTGGACTCACAGTGAAGAAGACCTCCAGAATTTCCTCTCCAACCTCAATTCCTTTAGTTCCATCAGTTTCACCTGGTCCTATTCCAAATCCATGTCACTTTCCTTTCCATTTATCCAATGGCCAGCTACACACATCTGTTCACATCAAACCAACCAACAACCAACAGTAACTTCATTATTACAGCTGCCATCCATTCCATATCAAGCAGTCACTTCCTTGCAGTTAGGTCTTCATGGCAAACAAGTCTGCTCCAGTCCTGAATCCCTGAACCTGATGACAGCTTTCACATCCCGCAAATGCCCTCCTGATCTGGTTCAAAAGCAAATAGCCAAGGCCACTTCCTCTTCCCCTCAAACCCAGAACATCCCACATAGGGACCCTAAAAGTGCCCCTCTTGTCACCAGTTACTTTCCAGGACTGGAGCGGACTCTAAATGTGGCTCTCCAGCAAGGATATGTCTTCCTTAAATCTTGTCCCAAAATGAAATCCATACTTTATGACATCCCTCCCACTCCACCGAGAGTGTCTTTCCGCTGCCAACCTAACCTCTGTAACCTCTTAGTCCTTCTCTATGAAATCTCCAAATCACCTTCCCTACCACCCAGCTCCTACCCATGTAACTGCCCCCGTTGTAAAACCTGCCCTATGTGTCCTACCACTACCACTTATTCCAGTCCTGTAACCCGGAAGGTGTACACAATTAAGGGCAGAGCCACTTGTGACAGAACCCACATGATTTACCAGCTGACATGCCTGCACTGTGAGGCCTTCTATGTGGGAATGACTAGCAGAAAACTGTCAATTCGCATGAATAGACACAGGCAGACAGTGTTTGTTGGTAATGAGGATCACCCTGTGGCTATGCATGCATTGGTGCACAGCCAGCACATCTTGGCACAGTGGGGTTACACCATCCTGGTTATGTGGATACTTCCCACTGACACCAACCTTCCAGAACTCTGGAGATGGAAACTTGCCCTTCAACATATTCTCTGCCAACAAACACTGTCTGCCTGTGACCATTCATGTGAATGGACAGTTTGTTGCTGGTCATTCCCACATACAATGCTTCACAGTGCAGGGATGTCATTTGGTAAATCACATAGGTGCTACATAAGTGGCTCTGCCCTTTATCGTGTATACCTTCCAGGTTACAAGACTGGAGTAAGTGGTAGCGGAAGGGTGCACGAGGCAGGTTTTAAAACGGGGGCGGTTACATGGGTAGGAGCTCGAGGGTAGGGAAGGTGGTTTGGGGATTTCATAGGAATGAACTAGGAGGTTATGAAGGTTAGGTGGTGGTGGAAAGACAATTTAGGTGGAGTGGGAAGGATGTCATGAAGGATAGATCATATTTCAGGGCAGGATTTATGGAAGGCGTATCCTTGCTGGAGAGCCACATTCAGAGTTCGATCCAGTCCTGGGAAGTATCCAGTAACAAGAGAGGCACTTTTAGGGGTTCTTCTGCAGAAGGTTCTGGGTATGGGGGGATGAGGAAGTGGCCCTGGCAATTTGCTTTCTGTATCAGATCAGGAGGATAGCTGTGGGATGTGAAAGCTATTATTAGGTTATTGGTGTACTGGTTCAGGGATTCGGGACTGGAGCAGACTCATTAGCCATGAAAACCTAAGCTGTAGGGAAGGGAATGTTTGATGTGGAATGGATGGCAGCTGTCATAATGGAGGTACTGTTGTTTATTGGTGGGATTGATGTGGACAGATGTGTGAAGTTGGCCATTTGAAAGATGGAGGTTGACATCGAGGAAAGTGGCATGGGATTTAGAATAGAACCAGGTGAATTCGATGGAACCAAAGGAGTTGAGGTTGGAGAGGAAATTTTGAAGTTCTTTTTCACTGTGAGTCCAGATCATGAAGATGTCATCAACAAAACTATACCAAACTTTGTGTTGACAGGAGCCAGCCGCGGTGGCCGAGGGGACTGAGGCGCTCCAGTCACTGTATGCACAGCCACTACGGTTGGGGGTTGAAATCCCCCCTTGGGCATGGATATTTGTGCTGTCCTTAGGATAAGCTAGTTGATAAGTAGTTTGTAAGTTTAGGGACTGATGACCCCGTCGTTAAGTCCCATAAGCTATACAAACATTTGAACATTTGGGTTGACAGGCTTCCTCTAAGCATCCCATAAATAAGTTTGCATATGAGGGTGCCATCCTGGTTCCCATGGCTGTTACTTCTAGTTGTTGGTATGTTAGGCCCTCAAAGGTGAATAAGTTGTGGGTTAGGGTGAAGCTGGCTAGGGTAATAAGGAAATAGATTTTAGGTAGGGTTGCAGGTGGTTGGTGTGAGAGTAAATATGCCATCGCATCGAAGCCTTGGGCATGCAGGATGTTTGTGTATCAGGAGGTATCATCAATGGTGACAAGGATGGTTTCCAGAGGTAACAGGTTGGGTAAGGATTTCAGATGGTCAAGAAAGTGGTTGGTGTCTTTGATGAAGGATCGGAGACTGCACATAATGGGTTGAAGGTGTTGGTCTATGTAGGCAGAGCTTTGTTCTGTAGGGGCTTGGTAACCGGCCACAATGGGGCGGCCTAGGTGATTAGGTTTGTGTATTTTAGGAAGTAGGTAGGAGGTAGGGGTGCGGGGTGTCAGTAGGGTCATGACGTTGTTGGACTCCACTCAGGGGATAAAAGGAAAGGTAAACAAGCACACACACACCCAAACACATACACACGCAAACACACCAAGGCAGACGTTTGTAGAAAAATAGCCTGCCCTAGTGTGTTTGCATGTGTATGTGTGTGTGTGTGCTTGTTTATCTTTCTTATTTGTTCACCGATCCTTTTTCTCCCAAGGTAAGTTTTTTCTTTCCTGGGACTGGAATGACTCCTTACCCACTCCCTTAAAGCCCTCATGTTTTTCTCTTCCCTCTCCATCTGAAGAAGCAACCTTAGGTTGCGAAAGCTCAGTTTTGTGTGTGTGTGTGTGTGTGTATGTTTTTATTCATGTATCAACGAACTGGTGCCTTTTCACTGGTAAGTCCAACTTTCTTTACTTTTTATAAATATTTCTTAGTCATTAAATTCACACACACATACTTTTGTATCCCATCCTCGTCGCCACTTTTGTGTCCCAACTTCGTCGCCGCTTTTGTGTCCCAGCCTCGTCGTAGGTGTCGGTGGCCGAGTGGAATGAGACCGACATGCTGGTGCAGGTACGGAGGGGAGCAGCCAGAAACTATAAACACTCGAGTAAATTAGAAAGAGATATATATTGCACAGAATGTAACAATACTTAACTTTTACATAGTACTGCAGAATGTTGATACATAGTTGTTAGAGGCCTGCCTAGTGCCTGTACAATAGCAAAGTCTTCTTTCGTGCCTATCGGATTACGAAGGTCCTAACTCGTTGCTATCTCAGTCCGAAGTGACTGGTGTCGTTCACCGGTGGCCACGAGCGGTGTTGTCGCAGAGGGCGCTCGTGGCTGTTGTCGTGAGAATGCCGCGCCGTGCGTGCCTGGCGGCGCGCGGCGAAAGCAAAGGCGCGCACTTTGTACTTGTGCGACACCACACCCCTCCCCCCCAAACCGCCGCGCCGTCGTGGCGTAGGGCTGAGGGCCACGGCGACGGCACTGGGAGGAGGGCCTGAACGGGGGCGTTACTGGTGGGACGGGCGTCGTAGCTGAGGCCGGGATCGAGACGCCGTCCGCGCCCCGGCATCCACCTTGAGATCCTCCAGGGAACCCGCCGAAACCTGGGGAAGGGCGCAACCCCCCCGCCCAGAGGGAGCAGGTCGTCATCTTCTGAGGTGCGTGGCCCAGGCGGCGGCGGCACGCACGGTCCCGGAGTCCCTCTCGGTGACGCTGTCATCTGCGGCGGCGACAGCGGCGGCGTCGCGTCGATCTCCATCGGGACGATCTCGTAGTCCGGGGACGAACGATGTGGCTGTGCTCCCTGGCGGTGAACTGGGTCTGGAATCAAGAAGCCCGAGACAGGATCGCGCGGCCTGTGCAGGCGCAATTGGTTTGCGTGGCGCCGCAGCTCCGACCCTGTGGAAGAACGTACAACAAACATATTGCGCCCGAGCACGCGCTGAATGGTGCCCGGCGTCCATCTTGTCTTGTTGCCAGCAAACACCTTGTACAGCACCGACGTAGAAACCTGAAAACGCGTAGCGCCATACGAACCGACTCGGTGCGTGGGAGGCTGCAGCAGGTGAAGGAGAGTGCGGTGACGGCGGCCGTGTAGCAGCTCGGCAGGAGACGGGCCGTCACGTGGCATGCACCGGTACGTAGACAGGAAAATTTGAAGTGCTTGCTGCCTGGAGTGCTGACCTTTCATCTTCTCCATGTGAGACTTGAATGTTCGAACGAAACGTTATGCTTCACCATTGGACTGAGGGTGAAAAGGTGCCATTCACACGACAAAACTGTTGAAATTCCGCACTAACAAACTGAGGTCCATTGTCACTGACGATAGTTTCAGGCAAGCCTTCGATGCAAAACACAATTAACCAGCGCGTATTCCAGAAAGGTCCGGCAAAGTCAATATGTAAACGTTGCCAGGGTCCGTTGGGGCGTGGCCAGTCTGAGAAACGCTGCGGAGGAGCCGCCTGATGCTCCGCACAAACAGTACACTGTGACGTCATGTTTTCTATCTGAGCGTCCATACCAACCCAGGTACAATGACGTCTGGCCAATTGCTTTGTCCTAACAATGCCCCAATGTCCTTGATGCAGGAGGCGTAACACTTCTCGTTGCAGGGAACGAGGAACAATCACTCTTGCTTGGTCGTTGTCGGTATGCAACAACAGTACACCCTGACTTAAAGATAATGCATGACGTTGTGCAAAATAACGTCGAACCAGAGGCCGATCAATGTCTTTGGCTCTGGCAGGCCACCCTGAGCGAACAAAACGTGCTACCACACTTAGGTCTGCATCCGCAGCTGTTTCCTGTGCAACCCGACGAGAGTTCAAAGGAAAGTCTGCGACAGCGGAAGCATCTCCGGAGTCTATCTGACAACATGCCATTTCTGAAGAATCAAATGATACATCCTGGCCAACCGGAAGTCGGGAAAGTGTGTCCGCGTTGGCATGTTTAGTGGTAGGGCGGTACAAAATCTCATACTGATAATTTGACAATATCAAGGACCATCTCTGAAGCTTTTGTGCCGTACGTGGCGGAATTGGCTTTGTGGGTGAGAACAACGATGTGAGAGGCTTGTGGTCAGTCAACAAATAGAATTTTCTGCCATAGAGATAATGATGAAACTTTGTGACGCCGTAAATGATTGCTAAGGCCTCCTTTTCTCTGACTGTAATTCTGTTGCGTCGGCGTCAGTAGCTTGGATGCAAAGGCAATAGGACGATCGTGACATCCAATACGATGCGACAGAACAACACCCAGACCGTACGACGAGGCGTCAACTGCTAACACTACAGGCTTCTGTTGGTCAAAGGGAATCAAACATGCATCACTGAGTAGTGCAGACTTTAGTTTGTCAAAGGCAACCTGACAATCTTTAGACCATACAAAAGGAACATTCTTCCTACGTAAGTGATGCAGTGGAGCTGCAATCTGAGAGGCATTGGGAATAAACCTGAAATAATAGTTAAGCTTTCCCATTACTGCTTGCAATTCATGCACATTCTTAGGAGGAGGCAAGTCTTTGATTGCTCGAAGATGTGACTGTAAGGGATGAATTCCTTGGGCATTAATCACATGGCCTAGGTACTCTATTTCAGTTTGAAAAAACGAACACTTTGTTTTATTACAACGTAGACCTGCTGCAGTCAAAACTTTGAAAAGGCACTCCAGGTTTGCTAAATGTTCGTCAACTGTACGTCCGGATACCACAATATCATCTAAACAGTTCGAACAACACGGTACAGAAACTGTCAGCTGTTCCAAAAAACGCTGAAAAATAGCGGGAGCGGAAGAACTGCCAAAGGGTAGGCGTTGAAATTGAAAAAGGCCCATGTGAGTATTAATGACGAAAAACTTTTTTGACTCGTCATCAAGTGGAATCTGTAAGTATGCCTCTGCTAAATCAATCTTGGAAAAGAAGCGAGACTGTCCTAATTTGTCCATCAGTTCGTCAGGTCTGGGCAGGGGTAAGTGTCTACAATTGTTTGACTGTTCATGTTGATTTGAAGTCCGCACAGAGACGAAGTTTTCCTGACGGCTTGGGTATAATTACTATAGGCGAGGCCCACTGACTCGCAGAAACAGGAGAAATCACCCCACTATCTTGCCAACGTTTAAGTTCTTCGGCAACTGTATCACGCAAGGCGATAGGCACTGGTCTAGCTGTACGAAATTTTGGAACTGCAGATTCTTTTAATGTTACATGTGCCACGAAGTCTTTTGCACAACCTAGTTCCGGCGAAAACAGGTCACTATATTTGTCACACAATGCATTGATTTTATCCTGAGGCACTATTGACGAAATTTGAAGCACATCTCTTTGAATTGATAAACCAAACAAGTCAAAAGCATCTAGTCCAAAAATGTTCTGTGTCGATTTGGCCTGAAGAACTACAAAAGCAACTGTTTTTGTTACACCTTGAAAAGAGGCGGGCAGGCTACACGTTCCTAGCATGGGAATATTTTGACCTGTATAAGCTGTTAACACTTGCTGTGACGGCGACAATTTTGGCGAACCCAGAAGTTCATAAGTATCTTTATTAATTAATGTAACAGCGGAACCAGTATCAAGCTGAAATTGCACAGTCTTATCTTCTATGGAGAGAGTCACAAACAGTTTTTGCTTGCGGCGCTCGACTGGTGCGCGAATGTGGGCAACGTCTGCTATGGTTTGTTTACCGCGCTTGCGCGGGCCGCGTAGTGAAGTAAGCAGCGCAGACTCGGCACGCAGCGGATTAACAACACTGTCACTAGATGACACTACCGCCGGATCGGCGTCCGCGCAAGCCTGCGAAGCTACTCCAGATTTACTAACTACTGCACTACACTTTTGAGTAGCTACTTGACGTCTACTGTCACTAGCTACACAGTACTGGGCACTATTACAAGGAGCAGTTGCAGAAGGCACTAATTTCACTACAGGAATGCACTGTTCATAGTCATTTTGCTTGTCCCGAACCCTTTTCCGTTGCACTGCTTTACGCGCTCGTCGGCGCTTGCTACATGGTGCACTATATAGTTTTGCCATAGGCGCATAACTACTTTCTTGCAATTGAGATCCAAGGAAAGCACTGTTCAATTCCACAGCCCGTATAACATTTACAGAATGAACCGCTCTCGCACTCTGCGAAGCACCGTTTCTAACGTTACTGTTCGAGTTTTTAATTTGCATACACACAGACTGCACATGTCCCGATTTGCCACATTGATAACAGGTTGTGTTGCGACTTGGGCACTGTGCACGTTTGTGGCGAGACACACACTGGGGGCAAGATTTACGTACTTTTTTCTGAAATGAGCGTTGGCGCCCGTTATTCAAATTACTGTTTCTATCACGACGGGGCGACCTTTGTGTCGCACTTTTACACTGGCTACTGTTCACTGTCTGTTCAGCACGGCCTGTACTATTGTAAGAATCACAAGTGCTATACTGAGAACTACGGCTAGGAAAGCGTCCGTTGCGGCGCACTGAATTAACACTGTGGCTTTGCATTTCTACATCTGCTAAGTCAAAAGTATCATGCGCTTCTATAAGCTGCAGTACACTGTCTAATGAAGGGTCTGACTGTTTTAGAATTGCTGCCCTAATTCTGGGGTCCTGAATGTTCTGCGTAATCGCATCCCTTAACATCACGTCACTATAAGAAAGTCCACAAGAGCAAGTAAATTTACATTTGCGGGTTAAGCCCTTCAATTCCGTAATCCACTCTGCTGCGGTAATTTTTTAAGTCTGAAAAATCGGTATCGTGCAGCGGCTACAAGAACTTTTCTCTCATAATGAGCATTCAGTGCATCTACAATCTGTTCAAAGTCTACATCACGAGGAGATGCGTGTGGGAATAGTTTTTGCAGTAACACGAAAGTTTTGGGGCCCACCACAGACAATAAAAGATGCTTAACAGTCTGACCTGTAAGTTGATGAGCCGCGACGAGTTCTTGAAACTGTGCGAAATAGTCGCTCCATTCTTCCTCACGTTCGTCGTACTGGCGGAACGTCGGAAGCGGTGCGGCGGCAGGTGTGGGCTGCTGATGCGACGGCTGTTGTTGTTGGTGAGCAGCCTGTGTCGTCAACTGCGACACGGCCTGCAGTAGTTGAGTAATTTGCGCCGTCTGTAACTGAATAATTTCCATTAAGTTTGGGTTCGGGGTAGTGGCCATGCTGACCGATTAGGCGCCGCGTATACAAGTAAATTATAACAAAACACAAATGCAATATGAAAGAGGACTCGCTCTGCAACAAAAAAGTCCACAAAACACATAACAAAATATGTTCCCCCAAAAATCTTATAATAAGGGTGGGTGGGTGGGAGCAATTTTTGCGTGCTCCGACTGCTGCTGTCTGGCTACTGTAAGCGGGCTGGTCCAAGGTTCGTCTATCCCTCCTCGTCGCCACTTTTGTATCCCATCCTCGTCGCCACTTTTGTGTCCCAACTTCGTCGCCGCTTTTGTGTCCCAGCCTCGTCGTAGGTGTCGGTGGCCGAGTGGAATGAGACCGACACGCTGGTGCAGGTACGGAGGGGAGCAGCCAGAAACTATAAACACTCGAGTAAATTAGAAAGAGATATATATTGCACAGAATGTAACAATACTTAACTTTTACATAGTACTGCAGAATGTTGATACATAGTTGTTAGAGGCCTGCCTAGTGCCTGTACAATAGCAAAGTCTTCTTTCGTGCCTATCGGATTACGAAGGTCCTAACTCGTTGCTATCTCAGTCCGAAGTGACTGGTGTCGTTCACCGGTGGCCACGAGCGGCGTTGTCGCAGAGGGCGCTCGTGGCTGTCGTCGTGAGAACGCCGCGCCGTGCGTGCCTGGCGGCGCGCGGCGAAAGCAGGTGGCGCGCACTTTGTACTTGTGCGACACCACACATACATATGGCACACACAACGGATGGTCTATGATATATCTTACAATATTGTGTGTGTGTGTGTGTGAATAAACTGTATATGGTTCCATTTAAAAGATCTACTCCTATCCAAATCACCTACATCTGTGGGGATATATGAAACAAATACTCGCAGTAAGACCTACCCAGTGATGTTAAGGAACATTTGTTTGCAACAATTGTTTATTTAACACAGAAGTAAAATATGTGTTTGGGCGAATAGGATAAATGGGATAACTATCAAGTTGAAGTATGTCAATCACATCACAATTAATGTGTAGTGTGAGATTCATGCTTTAACCTCAGTAAGTATGATACCTGCATGTGTATGTGTGTGTGTGGTTACACTACAGGTTATTATCAACGAGTTATTCATAAAGGTGGTATTATACAACAATCTGCCGTAAAAGGTTTAGGTGTAGTGCGAAAGTCATCTAGTGTCAGAGGAGGTGGAACTTCCATGGATCTCTGGGATGTAGGTCTTTCATCATCAAGTATATTCACCTGACTTTGTGTCTTATTGCTAGATCCTGTCGAACAAAACATCTGGCTTCACGTCATCGTCATGTTCTAATCTGAAAATTTACTGTCACATGTCACAGCTCCAAGAAAAGAAAGAAATTGGGACCTCCATGTACAAACCACTTTACAAATATAAATTTAGAAATACAAATAGTAGTGCAACCAAGTATCTTAATATAAAACCATCATGCAGGGAAGGTCGTGCAGTCTGAAGCTCCATGGGGTGCATGTCAGAGGTTTGAGTTTTCCATTGGGCATTGGTGTGTATGTTGTCCTTAGCATAGGTTAGTTTAAGAAGTAAGTAGGTCTAGGGACCAATGACCTAAGCAGTTTGGTCCCTTAGTTACACAAATTTCTGAACTTTTAATATAAAACAAAGTGTAATTTACAGCAGTAGTAATGTAGTTCCATGCTAACTACATAAGTGAAAAACAATTATTTAATAAAAATGACAAATAACTTACCATTATTAGGAACCTTGAGCTCTTCAAAATACTTTGAATGACTGATGTTCTAAGAAATCAGTTTAACTCTGGTTCTTGAGTGGTTCTTGAGTGGTTTGAATGAATGATTACAAGAGATCAGTTCTTCTCCCATTTGATCTGTGTTATTGATATCTAGTGCACATGAATAGATTTGCACCAAGCAATATCCAGTGTGAATCATGTTAATAGATTGGTGTGAAGCAATACATAGTTCCAGATAATTGTGCTTGAGTTAGTGCTGCATAGCTGTACATCTCAGGTATATCATGTAATATGGACTTAATTCCACAAATTCGAAATCTTTTGTACTTATACTTTATCTTATAGTTTAGGTACACGATCATAAAGAAAATGCAGTTTGATTTTGATATTCATTGTACCTACTGTTGTGAAACTCCTGGGAATTTAAAATCGAGAAAATATTCCCAGGGAATGTTGCTGGCAATATTCCCAAATTTCATAAATTCTCAGGAATTTATGATTAATTAGCCAGATAGCTCAATAAAACTAAATTAATAGGTTTAAGGCAGTAAGTATATAGTTAATATAAATTTCAGAGAATAAAAGAAAAAATTATAATTAAATATATTCCTTGGGAATTTATAATTTTAAATATGAAATCGCTCAAGTGAATAGGTCAAGGTGCTAATTGTGTTATTAAAAACAAACACGAATACTCATATGTTGAAAAAATATTGTAACTGAACAAAAAGTGCAGAAAAATAGCCAAGAATGTAAATTTTACAATTCTTATGTTTCCTACAACTGCCAACTGCAAAATAATCAACCTTTAGCAAAACCAAATTAATAATATTGATATGTTATCTAGTGAGTAACTACTGAATACTAAAATACACAGGGAGTTTTGTTTAGCCAATTTTTGTTAAGTTTTCTATCAATGTTAGTGATATTATATGCTATAAAGTCTATTTTAAACCAGTGCGAAATTTGTCAACATTAATCAATTAAAATGGCATTTTGGGGAAAATTATGCAAATAAACTGGCCAAAAATGAAAAGGGATTTTATTGACATAGAACAATGTAAAACATTAATTAATGATTCTAAAACTGAAATTAATACCGATATTTTAGAAAATAAATTTTTATAAATCATAATTCATTGCAGGAATTGAGGAGTCTTTGAACTGAGAAAGTGAAATACATATAGTCACTTGTTTGGAAAGATTAAAAAATACTACAATGATGACCAGTTGAGAATTACACCTCCGGATAAATATTTTGTAAGTTTAGATTTCATTCAGAGAAATGTGGGATTTCAACTTGCCCAAAAATGGTAGCCCTGGAGAATATTTTGAATTATTTTTTCCAAGAGACTTAAAGTAAATTATGTTCTGCATAGAATTAGCTAGGAAATTAATGCAGAGAATGATAAATCTTGGATTAAAATGTATGAATTTACTTAGTTAAGCTAGTTATAAGGTTCATTAACTGTTAATAAGTTTTAAAACTTTCAAAATCAAAAATTTTTCATAAATTCTCAATTTTTTGCAATCTTTTCGGGCCAAAGAAATATTCCCGGCAGTATTCTCATTTTATAAGTTCCTTCCCACTGGGAAAATACCTGGCCCACATTACTGATTGTGCCATTTGTAATACCAGAGTTTTACATGTGTTATTGAGTGAAAAGCAATATTTAAATTCAAATAAAGATTAAGAGATAGCATTTGCTGCTGCATCATCAAAAAGTGTAACTTCATTCCAGCTAACTTCATCAAAAGACCATGAATTGCACTTGGATGCAATTGTAGTAGCCTGTGGCTGAAGAAAATAGTTTTGATTCAATGGCTGTGCTTGGAAACTGTAAGAAAGCAAGAAACTGATTGAACAGAATTTCTCTTTTGGTCGCACAAAGCATGAAGCCATTGTGTGAACATAATTTTCTTTCATTTCTGTGAAATATTACAAAAAAGTTGCAGGAAATCAGTCATTTAACACTTTGAGAACCTGGCATAATTGGTGTCATTCAACTGGCTAGTACTGAGTATTTGAAGATAGATCCCCCTGCAGAAAACAGCCCAGAGATAAAATATTTTATATTATAATCCAAATGAGTTATTTTCACATTTTAAAAAAATCAAACACTTCTATCAAATTTAGAGATGTTTTGGTCAAGTTCTGAACCACTACTGTTCAATAGAATGAAGGCAAAGCACTGTCACAGCATTTGAAACAGGTGAACATGGGAAAACAAGTGACTCATGATATATTTTATTTCCAACTCAGACAGTGAAAACTACTGCCATCTATTTTCCCCACCTAAGGTGCTACATTAACAAGAGAGTACTATTATCCCAACAAAAGACATGTCATGTGCTAGAAGTCATTAATAAAATAGAAAATGAGCCAATGTTGGTACTACAAGGCTCATATTTTCAGTGTTCAGTCTGACTGATGTAGAAGCTACATTGCTCATCTCCAAAGTGTTAACAGTGTTTCTTCTGCTACTGGGTGTCCATGTGCAAATTTTGGAACTTGATGAGCATCTTGGTGAATCACCTGATTATTGTTAGATCAGTTAGGTGACTGATGTACTTTGAGAAATAATCTAAGTACAGTGGTGGCGCTAGGCGTTGGGGAATGCCAACAGCCTCACACCTTTGGGGGCCTCACAAAACATTGTTAAAATTTTAGCTTTTTTTTATTTATTTTTTATTTGATGTTTAACAGCGCTTTTCAACTGCTAGGTTATGTAGCAATGCATATACCTTACACTAGCTTAACCCAAGGATGAACACAACATCCTAAGCCCAGAGTGGGATTCGAACCCCTACAGGAGTGACCTCACGCACCGTGGTATGATGCCTTACTGCGCTCGGCCATTCCCGGCTGGCAGCTATTTACTTGTCCATATTTATTTCCGTATGAGTGCAGCAGTGATGAAATTTTCAGTTAAATACTTTCTGTTATCAAAACTGAGAGTACTGTTTGACACATTAAATAATGAAAATAATGCAACAAAAGACAATAACGACAGTCCAGCTCCATTATTTGTAAATGCAGTGCCACCAGGCTGTTAGCACACGCTGTGCAGTTGACAACGAACATCATCACCCCCAGTTAGAAGTCTCACGAGTGCCACCAACTGTTACGATCAGTTAAGGAAATTCCCATACAACAACTCTCAGGAATCTGTGCATGCACGCTAAACGGCAGTCTCTTTTTTTTTTTTTTTTTTTTTTTTTTTTTTTTTTTTTTTTTTTTTGTGGTTTTAGGGCGCACAACTTCTATGGTCATTAGCGCCCAGCCAAGAACATAGATTCGCTATGATCTCAAAGAAAAAAGGTGACTGTCAGAACATCAACAAGAGGCTAAAAACGAAAGATAAAAGACAATTAAAAGGGTTAAATATCCTTGGATAAGTTAGCCAAGTTGATAAAACGCAAAACTCGAGCAGCTGCTCGTGTGTCATCAGCTAAAATTTCCTCCAGAGTAGATGGCAAGTGAAGGGCTACACGGAGGTGATTAAAATTAACACAAGTCAGTAAAACATGTCGCACTGTCAGCAGTTCACCGCAGGAACACAGAGGTGCAGGGTCGGCGGAGAGCAAGTGACGGTGGCTGAAACGGCAGTGACCGATTTGCAACCGGGCCAGGATGACCTCCTCTCGCCGAGAGGGGCGTGAGGAGGTCCTCCAAGCGGTCGGGATCGGTTTTACAGTTCTCAATTTATTGTTGTACATTCAAAACCACGCACTGTGCCATTGCGACACGATACTCCGGCGAAGAGCCCGTTGAACATCGTCCGATGGGACGCAAAAGGTAGCCATGCGAGGCAAAATAGCTGCGGCCTTGGCTGCTATGTCGGCGGTCTCATTCCCGGGCACTCCCACGTGGCCAGGGACCCACAGGAAAGAAACGTGACAGCTGTCATCTGCTAGCAACTGGAGGGAGCGTTGGATCCGATACACGAGAGGATGGTTCGAGAAAGGGTCCGTAAGACTCTGCAGGGCATTAAGGGAGTCCGAACATATGGCATAGAAAGGTTCGCGGTGGCGGCAGGTGTACAAAACGGCCTGGTGGAGGACAAAAAGCTCAGCCATGAGGTTCAAACACCAGTCAGGGAGCTTGTATTGGAACCGGTTGTCCCCGACGACGAAGGCAGATCCGACACCGGCAGTGCTCTTGGAACCATCAGTGTAAATAAATATGGCATTATCGAACCGCGAACGGAGTTCGACAAGCCTCGAGCGGTATACCAAATCCGGAGTGCTCTCCTTGGGGAGCGAACTAAGTTCGAGGTGAGTGTGAACCTGTGCCTGATGCCACGGTGGCAATGGGCTTTCGCTCAACTGAAAGGTGGAAGGAAGGGTAAAATCGAGCCGCTGTAGTAGGCGGCGAAACCGAACTCCAGGTGGAAGCAAGGCAATCGCAGACAACTGATATTGGCGATCGAGTGAGTCGTCAAAAAATAATCAGTAAGATGGATGGTTGGGCATCGACCGCAGGCGGCATGCGTACCGACACAAGAGTATGTCACGCCGAGTGGTCAAGGGTAATACAGCAGCCTCGGCATACAGACTTTCAACAGGGCTGGTATAAAATGCACCAGTCGCAAGACGTAAACCCCGATGGTGGATAGAGTTGAGACGGCGGAGAATCGAGGGCCATGCTGAAGAGTATACAAGGCTTCCGTAGTCAAGCTTTGACTGAACAATGGCCTGGTAAAGGTGAAGCAGGACGGTACGATCCGCTCCCCATGACGTGCCACTGAGGACACGAAGAACGTTAAGGGATCGGGCACAACGGGCAGCCAGGTAGGACACATGTGTGGACCAGCAAAGTTGACGATCCAACATGAGTCCCAAGAATTTCGTAGTTTCCACGAAAGGGAGAGCAACAGGGCTGAGACGTAGAGAAGGTGGAAGAAATTCCTTGTATCTCCAGAAGTTTATACACACAGTTTTCTCAGTGGAGAATCGGAAGCCGTTTGCGATGCTCCAGGAATATAGACGGTCAAGACAGCGTTGAAGAGAACGCTCCAAGAGACACGTCCGCTGGGCGCTACAATAAATTGCGAAATCGTCAACAAAAAGAGATCCGGAGACGTCGGCTGAAAGGCAATCTATGATCGGATTGATTGCAATGGCAAAGAGCGCCACACTCAAGACGGAGCCCTGTGGTACCCCATTCTCCTGGCAAAAGATATCTGACAAAACAGAGCCCACCCGTACCCGGAACTTGCGATCCGCCAAAAATGCTTGAATGAAAAGAGGAAGGCGGCCCCGAAGGCCCCATGTGTGCAATGTGCGGAGAATGCCCGCTCTCCAACAGGTATCGTATGCTTTCTCCAAGTCGAAGAACACTGCTACTGTTTGACGCTTCTTTAGAAAGTTGTTCATAATGAAGGTCGACAATGTAACGAGGTGATCAGCAGCAGAGCGGTGTTGGCGAAAACCGCATTGGATATTAGTCAGGAGGCGGCGAGATTCGAGGAGCCACACCAACTGGGCGTTAACCATGCGTTCCATCACCTTACAGATGCAGCTCGTCAGAGAAATGGGGCGATAACTGGAAGGAAGGTGTTTGTCCTTCCCTGGTTTGGGGATGGGGACAACAATGGCTTCACGCCAACTTGTGGGCACATGACCTTCAGTCCATATGCGATTGTAGGTACTAAGAAGAAAGCACTTGCCTACAGGAGAGAGGTTCTTCAGCATCTCAATATGAATAGAATCGGGCCTGGGAGCAGAAGATCGGGACAGGGCAAGAGCACGGTCTAGCTCCTGCATGGTGAAGGCGACGTTGTAATTTTCACGATTAAAAGAGTGGAAAGAAGGCGGCCGTGCCTCCTCTACCTGTTTGCGAGGGAGAAAGGCAGGATGGTAATGGGCAGAGCTCGAAACCTCCGCAAAGAAACGGTCCAATGCGTTGGAAACAGCAGCAGGGTCCACTGCGTTCTCCACGGTCAGGCCAGGAATCAGGGAGTGAACCTTGATGCCGGATAAACGGCGTAGCCACAGCCACGGAAGAATAAAGCCCCCAGTTGGCTTTGGAGATGTTCCAACTGGTGGGACAAGGAGATGGGGAATGATGCAGGAAGTGGATGATACAAGGGAAATGGTCACTTGAGTACGAGTCAGAAAGTGCATACCACTCAAACCGACCGGCAAGCTGAGGAGTGCATATTGCGAGGTCTATATGGGAATAAGTGTGTGTTGTGCCTGAAAGGAAGGTCGGTGCACCGGTGTTGAGGCAGACAAGATCGAGGTGTTGGAGAAGGGAGCCTCTCGGACAAGGTGCCGGAGAGCCCCATAGGGGGTGGTGGGCATTAAAGTCGCCTACCAACACGAAAGGTGAAGGGAGCTGGTCAACAAGGTGTAGCACTTCTGCCCTAGTAAGGGCAGATGACGATGGCGAATAGATATTACAGAGGGAGAAGGTAAATGTGGATAAAGTGATGCGGACGGCAACTGCCTGTAGGTGAGTATGCAAGGAAATGGGATGGAAATAGACATTGTCTCGAAGGAGCATCAGAACCCCTCCATGGGCTGGGACACCTTCCACGGGTGGCAGGTCGAACCACACAGAGGTGTAGTGTGGAAAGTCTGCACGATCACGTGGACGCAACTTAGTTTCTTGTAGACAGACTAGAAGTGGGCAGTGCAACCGAAGGAATAGTTTTAACTCCTCCCAATTGGAACGAATGCCGCGAATATTCCATTGAAGGAGCGCCATGATAAAAATGAGAGAAGAAATGAGGATAAAAACCAACTAGCAAGCGGGGTCACCTCGACGGCCGCTGAGGACCGGATTTCGAGGGAGCACTGCTATCGCTGTCTAGGGGCAAAGGGTCGTGGTCCATAGGTTCGACCGATGTGCCTGCCACCTCCCTGAGTTGATCAGGAGGGGCAGATTCCACCGCCGGTAAAGGGCCGGTTGCCCAGCAGACGGAGCGACCCGGTGAAACAGAAGACGGCCAAGGCCGGCAACTGTTGGACGGCGTGACGGATGGGTCACGCCTCGGCGGGGAAGGAGAGGAACTCTTTTTCTTGTCAGCTCTTCTGGAAGAGTGACGGCGGGAAGAGGCAGTTGACTGTTGGGAAGCCTGAGAACGCAGAAAATCCTCACGGACGGGTTCCTTTTTCAAAGTCCGGGCATCTTGTTTAGGTGCCCGCGGTTTACTAGAGGTTGACGAAGACTGTACCTTAGAAGCAGCAGGAGGAAGCGGGGACGTGGAACGTGCAATCTTCGGGCTGGCGGATTGCACAACTGTGTCAGCGAAAGTGAAATCCCAAGTCTGGGTACTGGAATCCTTAGTAGGTCGAGTTGAGGTGAGGACCTTACTGTATGTACCCGCTGGGAGGACAGTGGGCTTTCGACTCGCCAACAACTTTCGAGCGGCAGATGTTGATACCTTCTCCATAACCCGAATTTGCTGGATTACCTTCTCATCCTTGTATACAGGGCAGTCGCGAGAGGAAGCCGCATGGCCACCGTTGCAGTTTAGGCAGTGAGGGGACGGAGGTGGGCAATCCCCCTCATGGGCGTCCCTACCACAAGTGACACACTTTGCTGCATTTGGGCATTGTTCACGGGTATGGTTGTACCTGTGGCACTGAAAACAGCGCGTTGGGTTAGGTACATAAGGATGGACAGAGATGACTTCATAGCCTGCTTTGACCTTCGACGGGAGGTCAACTCTGTCGAACGTCAAAAACACAGTACGAGTCGGTGTCAGCTGGTTATCGACCTTTTTCATTACCCTATGGACGGCTGGCGCACCCTGGTCGGACATATAAGATTGGATGTCTTCATCAGACAACCCGTCAAGGGATCTCGTGAAGACTACCCCCCGTGACGAGTTGAGTGTGCGATGTGCTTCCACCTTGACAGGAAACGTGTGTAACAGTGTAGTCCGGATTAGTTTCTGAGCTTGGAAGGCACTGTCCACTTCCAGCAACAATGTGCCATTGCGCTGACGTGAACAGGTTTTAACAGGGCCAGCAATTGCATCTACACCTATCTGTATAACGAAAGGATTGACAGAATTGAAATCTTTTCCGTCGGTGCGAGAGACAACAAGAAATTTCGGTACATTAGGCAGAGTCTTTTTTTGCTGAGGCGAATCTAAATTACGTTTCTGGGTCAACGTCACTAAAGAAGAGAAGGAAGTCATCGCGGAAGTGTCCCCCGTGATTACCGGCGTCTCCGATGGCGCGCTCCTTCTTAGTGGGGGCCCTGTCCGAGGGCTTACCCGCCTTAGGTGATTGTTCACAGCTCAGGTCACAACTCCCGAGAACTGACGGAGGGACCAATCGGCACGTTCGGAAGGTACCAGCTCGGGTAATCACCCCTCCCTGGGCCTGGCCTTTACCAGGGGGTACATACGTGCCCTACTTGTCTACCCGGGGCGGGGAATTACGCGTTACCCCCGTCACCTGCTACGCATGATAATGCGTGGGTCGGCCTTCAGACACGCACAGGGAGGAAAGAAGAAGAATAGAGGAAGTGAAGAGAAAGAAGGAAAGAAGTGTCTCAAACACCGAGGCGGGGACTAATGAGGAGGAGAAGAAGGCTAGGAGAGTACAAGGAGAGAAAGACAGAAACAAAGGGTAAGAAAGGAAGGAACGAAGGAAGAAAAACGACAACAAGAACCACCGTAGCTCACGAAATATGCCCGTCTCCGGGCGAAGGCATAAACCGGGAGGGAAAGTGAAGCAGCCTGGGGCAGAAGAAAGGCTGCTCTGGCTCGGGGCCCCGTGCGCGCCACACACGTACCCACAAAAGAACTGTGGGCCCCCTGGGGGGGCTAAACGGCAGTGACGAAATGACGCACAAAGCTCAGTGTGTCAAGAGACTTTCACATAGAAAACTTCCATTACATTTCTTGTCGTTACTGAGTGATTTTTTTTTTGTTTAGTTTTGTTTATTGTAAATCAGTTAATACATATATTTCCATACATTTATCACACTATTGGGATTGATTTGATATTTATAAAGTAAGTCAGTACTCAGATACATTTCTTAGTATATTTATTTGTCTCTAAAGCATAATTTATTTTAATGTCTTAAACTTCATGTAACATAGACAGATCCAGGGGGGGGGGGGGGGGGGGGGGGGAGCGAAGTGTCATTGCCCTCCTCTCCCGCAGCAACTCTCTCTCTCTCTCTCTCTCTGCCCCCCCCCCCCCTCCTTTTTTTTTAAGGATGCTATCACTGGACTGAGTCCTCAAAACTGTGAGACTTTTGTTTGAGTGTGGGCATGGGGTAAAGAGGGGTGGGCAGTACTATTTTTACTGGGCCAGAGTTTAGCTGATGACAAAAAGTTCTTTCACCCCCCCCCCCCCCCCCCAAAATCAGGCTGTCCTGGATCCGCCTCAGTATGAGATGTGGAACAGACACACACACACACACACACACACTATAACATCAATTTTATAATGTGTATCAATTTCTTAAATAATTCTTATATTTTATTACTTGTTGTTCCGGCATCATACATGGCAAAATAAAAACTATGCTGCCATGTATGATGATACCATGGCCAATTCTTTCTATTCTATAACACTGAGTACTTTTAAGCACCATCAAATGGGGTAGTTTAGGACAGTGTGGTATATTTGCTGTTTTGTGCTGCATAGCAACAATTTGTCGCTCACTTTCACTTTCATACACTAAATATTTTAAGTGAGAAACTTTATTTTCGCATTCCGCAACTTTTGTTTTGAGTTTTATGTAAACCTTGATAAACATCCGATTAACAGTCTCGAGGTTGAAATTTCACGCAATATTGTGAATTGGAAACTTTCTATTGTCCAGACAAGGGGAAAAGCATTCTAACTGCAGTTGTCATCCAGGTCACTAGCCACTTTATTTATGTGGCTCAGGCAAATACTGGTGCACATTAACTTTTCTGCTTTTGGGATGTTTTATTCGTTCTACATACACCCTCCCACTTCACAAAGAATGAAATCTAATACAACCTATGGAAGTTATGATAGAAACAACCTCAAAACATCCAGGAATCACCCCATTTGATGGAACTGTACTTATCAATTTATGTAACAAAAAATAATTTTTTGATCATCTCTGGAAGACCCTCAAGAAAAAGAGGCATAGGGAGGATATGGAAGTCCGGTGCATCAAAAAGAAGAAGAAAGGCAGAGACAGCTATATCCAATCAAACTATGAGTCTGAGCATGATGAAATTTCTGAAGAAACCTACTTCAGGTGAATCTGCTCCAGAGGCATCTGATGAATCTGTCCTCCAAGTTTCCGTAGTAGCTGAAACAGAACCAGGGGCAAATTAATCTGTTACCCTTTCTGATACAGCATCAGAATTGGGTGAAACTGCTGTTATCAAGTATTCTGAGCCAAATGAGGAGTTAAGAAGTGAAAATTTATGTGATTCAGTAAATCGAGAGGACATTGTTCATAAAACAGAATCATTTGCAGAATTACATCCGAAAAAGTGGATGTTTCCAATAGCAGATTCACAGCATCATGACTTAATTCAAAATGGTCCCCAAACAAATCTTGAGAAATCTGTTGAGAGTTACCCCAAAGACGCAAATTACTAAACTTTATTTTACTTGAAAATTGAGTAATGATGAATAGCAACATCGCAGGTGGTTGGTTTACTCCACATCTCAAGATAAAGTTTATTGCTTTCCATGTAGACTTTTTTCACTTTTGCAGACACAGATGGTAAAAGAAGGCTATTGTGACTGGAAACACCTGAGTAGGATATTGGAAAGACATGACCAAAGTCAGGGACACGTGGAGTGTATGATTAAATGGATGGAATTCTATAAAAGAATCAACTGTGGGAAAACAATAGATAAGGATAACGAGAGACTGATTAGGATACACAAAAGTAACGGTGTAACTTGTTTGAAAGATTGATCAATATTATAAACTGCTTAGCCTCATACAATCTGGCATTTAGAGGTCATCAAGAATCTGAATGATACTGGAAACAGCGGAACTTTCATAGACCTATTTGAAATGTTATCCAAATATCTTCTAATACTAAAAGAGCACTTGCAACATATTCATGAAAATCAACTTTCTCAACATTATCTGGGCCATGAGATCCAAAATGAATTAATTTATTAATGTCAAAATCTTCCATTAACGAAATTGTAAAAAGAGTCAAACATGCAAAATATTATGCCTTCAAGCTCGATTGAACCATGGATGTGAGCCATGTGGCAAAAATGTCAATAATTTTAAGATTTTGCAATTCCTCAACTGGAGAGATAGAGGAACACTTTATTGGGTTTATTGCTGTTGCAGAAACAACAGGAGAGTATTTAACCCTTTATTTGTCAATGTTGCTCTCAAGGAACATCAAAATTTCACATGATTTTGTGAAACATGTTTGAAGTTTCATCCTTGGATGGGCAGCAGTACTTGAAACTAACATTTAAGCTCTCCAATAAAGTGATGTTTCATTATCTTTTGTGAAACGTTTCACAATGAACTGAATCTTTAGCGGACACTCCGAGCATACGCTACCGAAGTACATGTTTCTTTCAATTTTGTGACAATATTTTTCATGATACATAGAAAACTGCTTATAAAAGGGAAAGAGGAAGCTTTGAAGTTCAATTATTATAGAAAATTGTTGTCCAGTTCTTATGGGAGACTGCAAATAGACTTACATTTATTGGGAAGAGGAGGCCTGGTAGACTACTACAAAATGGCCAATGAGTCCAAAAGAAGAATGAAGCAGCAACTCCTGTACGAGTCAATGATGTGCGGTATGACAGTTATGACAATATGTTGTCCCTTGACAGATTACAGGTCAAAAGGAATTTGCAAGTTTTGTATTAAGGGATACTGTAAAATGTGGAAATCATGGGACTGTTCTGAACTTTGCACCAAAAATGACTTGTTTTCACACGTTTCACACGAAGTAGTCCAAAAAATAATAATTTCTACAGTAATAAGGACAACACTGTAGTATTGATACTGTACCATCATGCGAAGTTCTTGGGCAATGTTACATACAAACCAAAAACTAATTTCGGAAAAAAAAAGAATTGTATATATCTGTTCACGTGGTCCTTCACATTTAATTCAAGTAGCATAATACTTTCTCTTCTCATGATTTCTGTGTGTGCCAAATAAAGGATTAACCAATGCAGTTTTAAATGAACTAGAAAATAATGATCTATATATAAAAAAATGTCGAGGACAGGGATATGATAACGGCGCCAATATGGTTGCCTTTAATAAAGGTGTTAGAACAAGTGTACTCAATATTAATCCACAAGCATTCATCACGCCATGCAGATGCCATTTTTGGAATTTGCTTCTCATAGATGCAGCGAACTTATCTACATTTTTCTGCATCACCAATGAAATTTATGTGCTCTTTACAAGGTCAAGCAAGCATTGGTAACTTATAAAAACTAAATTAAAATTGACATTGAAACCTCTGTCTGAAAGAAGATGGGAAGACAGGATCAGAGCACTAAAAGCTATATTATTCCAATTTGATGATATCATTGAGAGTGTCAATCACCTGAAAAGTAAAACTGTTTATTTGAAACTCTTAGTGACTGTGAAGCAGTCTTGAACGAAATGTTAATTTTTGAGTTTATTGTTGTAATGTTATGAGATTTTACTACGTGTGAACAATATAAATAAACCATGGCAGTCGATTCAAGTTAACCTGTAAGTGGCTGTTGACTCTTTACATTCATTTCATGCCTGGATTCGAGAATTCCATATTACAGGATTTGAAACATGCATTGCAGAAGCTTGATTGTAGAAAATAGAGTATGATTTTCAAAAAGAAAAGAATAGCACAGAAAAAACGTATGTTCGATTATGAACAAATTGATGAACCAATAAAGTCTCCAGAAACGCAGTACAGAGTTAAATTTTTTTAATACAATGATAGATGCTGTAATAGACCACAGTGATCGATTCAGTGACAAGCTGCAACAGGCACATACAAAAGAAACACACACACAACACTTTCAGCTATCGACAATGGCCTTCTTCAGAAAATAGAACATTCACACAATCACACAGGCACAGAACACAGTCATACAACCGTCACCTCCGGGTGCTGCACTTCGAAGTGCGGCAGCTGGAGGTGATGGTTGTATGACTGTGTTGTGTGCCTGTGTGAATGTTCTATTTTCTGAAGAAGGCAATGGCTGATAGCTGAAAGTGTTTTGTGTGTGTGTGTGTGTGTTTGTGTGTGTCTGTGTGTGTGTCTTTTGTATGTGCCCATCGCAGCTCATCGCCATGTCATTACGGTGAGTTGTAAACTGTCGTTATTACTATTTATTAATTCCAACCCGGACTTTCTATTATTACATTTTGCTGTTTGTCTTTATGGAAAAGTAATGATGTACATAATGTTATTTTGTATATTGTAATAACATTGCCATTGTCACAATAATAATGTTGAGTACTCAAATAATTATAGTTTGTATAGTAACAATAAATACAAATATAGGTTTTTAGATTTTCTAATTGCCTTCACTTAAAGACCTACAGTAACACTAATTTAAAACATAATCAGTTGAAAAGTGTCCCATTTTCAGCTTCAGGAAATAAAGTCAGTTTATATTAGAGTGAATGGACAATTAATAGCGAGGTTGTTAAAATTATATCTCTGACTTCTCCTTCTGACATAGCAGCTCGCCTCTGAATTGCTTCTGTGTTCCTTTGAACTGATCTGGTGGCAATCCCAAACACTCAAGCAGTACTTGAGAAAGTTCACACAACTGTTTTGTTCACGGTCTCCTTACAGATACACCACATCTTCCCAAAATTCTTCCAATAAATTGAAGATGACTTTCCATCTTCGCCATGAATGCCCTTACATGCTCATCTCATTTCATATCATTCTGCAATGTAAAGGGTGTCCCTTTAATCTACTCCAGCTGATATCTCTAGAGTGACTGGCACATTTCTGCAAAAAATGTCTCTAGTGAAAGTTGTGAGGTTTCAAGGGGGTCATGGAATGATTACCTCAAAATGACCTTCAACCCTGTTTTCAAAGTCAAACAAATGTCAAGTTCATTTTTTTCAAGTGGTAACCCCTATTTTTTATTCCATGAAAACATAGCATTTTTTGTAGGGAACATTCGAAAAACCAATGGCACAATGGCAATGTCACCAAATGGCACTTCATTGGAACTTTCTCAGGTTACCAGCAACTTTAATTCGAAACAATTTCAATGAGAAATTTGGGTGGTTTCTGAAATCTGACCACTGGTGAAATTTTTGTGTACTTGAAATAACCTTGAAATTCTTCAGTATGGGTTAACCTGAAAGTAAATACCGTCGGCATTAGCATAACCCAATGTGCACCACTTGGAGTGTGCCGAATCAGAGACCAGCATTGTGTTTATGCCAACACATTCAGAAGAGGGTAGAACTTTGAGGCTAGCTAATAAGCATCGTCAGGGAATTTTAAATCATGACTGCGGTTCAGAGAAATTTTACCTTTGGGGACTTTGAAAATTTCTCGGCTGTGCTCATTTCGAATGATTCTTGATTGGCATGAATGTGCAAAAGTGTGAGTGCAAATTCTGATAAATGAGTATTAAAATATTGACTGAAATTAAACAATATAATAAGGGCAGTGTACAACTCACTGCACACACACATAGAACACTTAAGCTATAAGCCGTGACCTTCTTCAGTATATAGAACATTCACATAATCATGCAGGCACACAACACAGTCACACACCTGTCATCTCTGAATCAGAGTGTGGCAGCCACAGAAGACAGTTTTATGAATGTGTTGTGTGCTTGTGTGATTGCATGAATGTTCTATATTCTCAGGTAGGCCATGGCCGATAGCTTAAGCAGGGTGCCAAATTTTTTGTTCTGAAGTCTCTAGCCAGACCAACAATTTTGGTCACCACAACCCCTTTATCTGAATAGGAAAAAATTCCCCTTCCTCTCCCTACCACTGTTTTGTAGTGGGATTACGGAACTCCATGGCACTGACCAGCACATGGTAATAATTTACCATCCAGTCACAAATTGTATGATGGAACACCTCCATCATACCTTGAAGGCTGCCATCTCCAGCTGTAACACAAAGTTGTTGCTGATCTGGTTTATGGCCAACCACTCACTCTGCTGGGTGACTTCCTGACGTTCCTGTGGATGAAAGGCCTGATCTCAAGCAGCATGTAGGCAGGCTTCAGCCTATTGATCAATATGTGGTAGGAGTACCATTTAGGTTGAGTTTGATGTCTTTGAGTCCCACCTAAGTACTTGTTGAGGGGCATGAGTAATGCAGGTGAAGTGGGGACTAGTGAGCGTCAGTGTCCAGCTTGACAGGGGTGACGAGTTGACAGTGGCACCTGGTGCTTCAGATGACTGGGAATTCATTTCTTTCAGTGCCGGATCTGGATACTGGTGCCGACCCCCCCCCCCCCCCCCTCCTCTTCCTCTCCACAGTCCGCTCATCGATGTTTGGGTCCCTCATCCGGTCGGCATCCAATGAGACAATTTAGCGCACCTCTGTGAGTGGTGCTGAGGGAAAGTTGACTGGTTTGACACCCCCCCCCCCCCCATTTTTAGACAAAATTGCAAAAAAGTCCAAAGATATGTGGCAAGTAATAATACAAAAGTCATTGTTGTTTCCGTATCTGTTAAAAAGAAGATTGGGTTAAAAAAAAATTGCTTGCAGTCAGTCTCAAACCCAATACCTTTGACACTGCTGCATGATGCTGCTAACCATATTGATATTCTTGCTAGGTGGACAGTTGTGACGTCATTATTACTCATGATCAGATCTCTCACACAATCACACAGGCACACAACACAGTCATACAACCATCACCTCTGACTGACGCACTTCGAGGTGATGGTTGTATGACTGTGTTGTGTGCCTGTGTGACTGTGTGAGTTTTCTGTTTTCTGAAGAAGGCCATGGCCGATAACTGAATGTGTTGTATGTGTGTGTCTTTTATATGTGCCTGTCGCAGCTCGTCGCCACGTCTTTGCGGTGAGTTGTAAACTGTCCTCACTACATTATTAATTTAGAAAATTGTAACTTCTGCTTCACCATCTGCTACAACATAACTTTTGCTTTGCCTAGACATAACAGATAAGATATCCTTGTCTACATGAATATATTGCTTTGTGATATTTTTGTGTAATATTAGCCATCATTAAACACAAGTTGGCAACATTTTTAAAATGTTGTGTGCTACTCTTCACTAAAACACTGAATTGTGGCAATGATTTTTTCCCCTTAAACAATATTAAGCAGAATGTATGAGATAATATTAAAAGAAAAATTTGCAAAGATTTGTCTTTTTTGTCAGCATTTGAAGAATCACATTAAGGCGATGGAAAAGAAAACCATTTGTTTTAACTCTAGCAAAATTGTGAAAATATGTCATTATAAATAGTCATGTTCAGTAAGAGATGAAACTTTAAAAACCACAATGGGAATACAGAAAAGACTTACAATAATCTCCATAAATTATCCAAATAAGTACTACCTTCTTGGCAGATCTCTTTGAAAAATTTCATTCAATGCTGTGTGGATGCTGTAAAAATACATCCTCAAACAGCTGTATCATCCAGAAGATAATAGGTCAGAAGAGATACAACAGTCAAACAGAGTAGTCATCAATGCAATTAAAAACAAAAAAAAATTACTGCAAATCCACAAAAGAAGATTAATGTTTCCACTCCCATTGACTAGGTGATCATTAGAGATTGAGCAGAAGCTTTGATAGTTTTCATTTTGTATGGGGAAGGAAATCAGCTGTGCTCTTTGAAAGGAAACATCCTGACATTTTCCTGGAGTATACAGCACATCCAGATAACACCTAAGGATCAGCCATAATCAATGCACAAATTTCAAAGCCATGTACTACATATGTGATAACACATCTTAAACATGTTATTGTTGCGATTGTATTGCAGTTCATTTGACTGAACTGTGATACAAGTGCAGCATCAATATGTTTAAGGCATGCTATTGAGCAATATACAGTTGTGAAATACATACACTGATAGTGGATATCTTGATGTGATGTGATAAAGCTACAGAATTGCACCTAGTTGCTACTCACTATCCCATTCCAAAGATATACTACACTCGTGAGGTAGATTTATAATTTTTTCAGGAAAGGTATTTTAGAAATAGAACAGTCTTTTTTTTCCAAATAAGAGTTGACTACTGGCCTTAAATAGGAACAAAAGGAAATGTATCTTAAGATCTCTGGGAAAAAAATGTTGTAATTCCAATAGAAGGCCTAATGATTACAGTGCACTCGAGAAAATAAAACTAGCTGCAGTGGTCCACAGATTCTGGAATGATGAACATATTTGTCCAATATTGAAGGAAATGAAGTAGATATAAATAGGCCTGTTTCTAAGTAAGTTTTATTCACTTTCTCATGTGTATCCTTTCCTTTTCTTCCTTATCATTTCAGAAAGAAAAATATGGTTATTTATACACTCTCCCACAATTTTGCAGGAAAGTCATTGAGAAATTTGTGAACCAGGATTTATCGCTAAGTTTATTACTGTTCCACAGCTGTATCAAATAATGGGGAAACGATAATCCATAATTTTTTATTATTTGTAAAGTGCCTGGTGTTCAATATATATTGTTTCTGAATTATTTCATTTTCTTACAGGGAGCTGTTCACATGGCAGATCTACATTGTATTTTGCTGAATCTATCACATCTACTTCAGCCTTCGTTGGGTACCAGTGTGAAGATTGGAGTACATATGTCAGCTGCTATGGACGACCTTTGGCTGTCATGGGAGCACATATTGACCCTAAGTAAAATACAACATTTGTACTAATATGTGTATAGAGAGGGAGAGGGGGAGAGAGAGAGAGAGATGCAAGATTAATTTTTATCACTTGTATCTTCAGGCCTACTTTAGTTGAGGTGGCAGGTTCTGTTATGACAAAGGATACTTACTACGAATTACTTATTATTTGCTCCTAATTTTGTTTCACAAGCTGAGTTTTCCTTGAAGAAGATAGTAATCTGTTCTTGTATGTGGTGTACTTCCTCATTACACTCTATTCTTGTATATTTACCATCTTCTGTTATTTGAGACACACTGATAGATAAAGACCACATCTAGACTTTTCTAGGTGTTAGCTTGAATCCCCCACTATCAGCACAGACACCACCACTCTCTCTGAAGGCAGGCAGGTAACCTGTCTGATGCTTTTCTGGCAGATAAAACTGCAGATCAGAGGATATAAAATATTATCTCTTAAAGAAATCTCATGCTTTGCTTCATGATGATAATTAGCCAACTCATTAAAGCATTGACTTAAGATAATGCTGCCACTTGAGTAATAACTCAAGATGATTTCATTAGTTTTTTAATAGTTTGCACATAGTAAATGATGTTTTGTCTATGTTACTAATGAGCTCCACCCTCATGAACCACAGCCTTTGCCAACATGGGGTGGCTTGCGTGCCTCAATGATACAGATAGCCGTACTGTAGGTGCAACCACAACGGACGGGTATTTATGGAGAGGCCAGACAAATATGTGGTTCCTGAAGAGGGGCAGCAGTCTTTTCAATAGTTACAGAGGCAACAGTCTGGATGATTGACTGAGCTGGCCTTGTAACATCAGCTAACGTGGCTTTGATGCGTAATCTGTGAATGGCTGAAAGCAAGGGAAAACTACAGACTTTAATTTTTCTGAGGACATGCAGCGCTCTACTGTTTGAAAATACAATGATGGCATCCTCTCGGGTAAAATATTCTGGAGGTAAAATAGTCCCCCCATTCGGATTTCTGGGGGGGCACAACTACTCAGGAAGATGTCATCATCAAGAAAAACAATACAGGCATTCTACAGATTGGAGCGTGGAATGTTTTAATTGAGTAGATAAGTTAGAAAATTCGAAAAGAGAAATGAATAGGTTAAATTTAGATATGGTTGGGATTAGTGAAGTTCGGTGGCAGTATGAACAGGATTTTTGGTCATGTGAGTACAGGGTTATAAATACAAAATCAGTTGGTGATAAAGCAGGAGTAGGCTTCATAATGAATAAGAAACTGGGAATGTGGATACGTTACTGTGAACAGCATACTGAACACATTATCGCAGCAAAGATGGACACGAACCCAACATCGACCACAGTAGTACAAGTCTATATGCCAACTAGCTCTCCCAATGACAGGGAGATCAAAGAAATGTATGAGGAGATAAAAGAAATTATTCAGACTGTTAAAGGAGAAGAAAACTTAATTGTGGTGGGGAACTGGATCTCAGTAGTAGGAAAGGAAAGATAAGGAAGTGTAGTAGGTGAATATGGAGTGGGGAAAAGGAATGAAAGTGGCGATCACCTGGTAGAATTTTGTGCAGAGCACAATTTAATAATCACAAACACTTGGTTTAATCATAATGAAAGAAGGTTCTATACATGGAAGAGACCACAAGACACCAGGAGATACCAGACTGACTTTATAATGGTAAGGCAAAGGTTTAGAAATCAGATATAGACTCTGAACCACAACTTATCGGTTATGAACTGTACATTAAAACTTGAGATGGAATCTGGACAAATTGTAGGAACCAGAGGTGGTTGAGAGTTTTAGAGGAAGAATGAGGCAAGGATATTCTGAAACAGGAGAAAGTAATACAGTAGAAGACGAATTGGTAGCTCTGAGAGATGGAGTAGTGAAGGCAGCAGGGGATCATATAGGCAGGAGGACAAGGCCTAATAGAAATTCTTGGATAACACAGGAGATACTGAACTTAATTGATGAAAGGAGAAAATATAAAAATGCATTAAGTGAAGCATGCAAAAAGGAGTGCAGACTGGCTAAGCAGGAGTGGCTTAAGGAGAAATGCAAGACTGTAGAAGAATGTATAACTAGGGGCAAGATAGATACTGCCTATAGGAAAATAAAAGAGACCTTTAGAGACAAGAAAAACAGTGGTATGAATATCAAGAACTCAGATGGAAAATTAGTACTAAGCAAAGAAGGATAAGCTGAAAGGTGGAAGGAATATATAGAGGACAACTACAAAGGAAATGAACTTGAAGTCAGTATTATAGAAATGGAAAACGAAGTAGATGAAGATGTGATAGGAGATAAAATACTGCGAGAAGAATTTGACAGAGCACTAAAAGATTGTAATTGTTAGGAGAGACAGTCATGAAGAAATTGTTCCACATGGTGTGCAAGATGTATGATACAAGGGAAATACCGTCAGACCTCAAGAACAGTATAGTGATTCCAATTACAAAGAAAGCAATTGCAGAGTAATGTGAAAATTACAGAACTATCAGTTTAACAAGTCATGGTTGCAAAATACTAACACTAATTATTTACAGACAAATGGAAAATCTTGGGATAGATCAGTTTGGATTTAGGAGAAATGTAGGAACATGCAAGGCAATACCCACATTACAACTTATCTTAGAAGATGGTTAGCATTTGTGGAACTGGAGAAAGCTTTTGACAATGTTAGCTGGAATACACTCTTACAAATTCTGAAGGTAGCAGGGGTAAAATATCGGGAGTGAGCAGTTATACTCAACTTGTACAAAAACAAGACAGCAATTATTAGAATTGAAGGACATGAAAGGGTCGCAGTGGTTGGGAAGGGAGTAAGACAGAGTTGTAGCCTTCCCCAGTGTTGTTCAATCTGTACATTGGGCAAGCTATGAAGAAATGCAAGGAGAAATTTGGAGAGGGAATTAAAGTCCAGGAGAGGGAATAAAAGCTTTGTGGTTTGCTGATGACATAGTAATTCTGTCAGAGACAGCAAAAGAGCAATTAAATGGAATGGACAGTGTCTTGAAAGGAAGATATAAGATGAACATTAACAAAAATGAAATGGGGGTAATGGAATGCAGTGTCAGAAAATCAGGCAGTGCTGATGGAATTAGATTAGGTAATGAGAAGATAAAATTACTGGATGAGTTTTGTTAATTGGGTCACAAGTTAAATTCTGGTGGTCAAAGTAAAGAAGATAAAAAATGCAAAATGGCTATGGAAGAAAAGCGTTTCTGAAGCCACGTTATCGTATTCACTTTCACATTCACACAATCCAATATCAAAAGCCACACTAATTAAATTTTCAAATGATGCTGTTGGTATGTCAATGTCATACCCTGGCTTCCGGCAAGCACATTGCAACATAGGCTTATACATAGGTGCAGCAAATTGATTGTAAATCACAGAGGGAAGTTTCACAATAAAATAATAATCATGTACCTCCACTTGGGGTTTGGCACATTGCAATCATACAAAATCAATAATCCTTCTGATAGAGAATTTATATTGCCAAAATAAGTAAACATCAAGGAGTTGGCACTATTTTTTGTTTTTTTGTTTTTGGTGACAAGATTTTCAGCATAACATCTTTGTTTAGAAAACTTGCATCTAGAAGGTATCACACAACAATATGCTCTTCATTTGTTACATGTTTGCCAAGGATCGAAGTTACAAAACGTTTCAAGTGTTCTTTAGTCATTTTTCCACTTTTGCTTGCCTTCACATGAATGTTTCGCAGACACGTTGTTTCAAGTTTATTTAAAACTTTGACCAAAAGCACTTTGTGCCTCTTGAAAACAGATGTACAACTCATTTGTTAGTCTGCCTGCCATTGATAAAGCCACATCAATTGTGTAGTTGTGGGTAGAGCTATGCACAGACTGCAACACACTACCTGTAGTTATCTCTCCTCTGAAGGACAGTGTTGAGTCTGAAGACATTTCATACTGGAATTGACTCTGGTCACTGTTCCAAATGTTACCTTTCTCCACACCCTCATTTGTTATAAACATGTTCACTTCCCCCACAAACTGCTGAGCCTTCTGACATATAGTGTTATCATCTTCTATGTCCTTATGTGTAGCAAAGCCTGGATGAAATGCCATATTCAGCCTTGAGATGGTCGATAAAGGAAATGGACTCTTTGCAATTGACCAAACCAACCATTTAACCCCTTCTAGTGCCCACATTTGTAGATGCCAATAGTGAACTGTAGATCCATACCTCCTTGCAGCATTAAATTGTGAGATTACATACTTTTTTACAGTTTATAATTGTAACAGTTTCCTTTGATACAAGCTCCACATTTCCTAGACACATAATTTAGAATTACGTGCAATTTGATTTACTTTTGATGCACTTACAGCACTTCATTAGTTTTCTACAGGTATTGAAGCCATGATTGTAATAGTCCTCAGTATTGTTCTCTAGTATGCTGTCATCAATGTCTTTTAATACACTGGACCTCATCTGTTTGGGTGCCAAGTGTTTGCATTCACTGTATCTTGACTGTTCCTGTTGCTCTGGAAATGAACGTCGTGTACTGTTTGAAGAGCAACTTTCAGGTTCAGGTTCCTCCTTCCTCAAAATTCAATATATCTATTCAGCATAATGTCGTGTACTTTTGTGCCATTGCCATTTCTGAGTTTTCATGTCATATAATATACCTGCAAACTCCATATTCTCAGCCTCAATGTCATTTCCATATTCATCACATCACGACTAGGTCCCTAATACTTGGACCACATGCATAGGATTAATTCTCTTCATGATAACACTGCACTTTTCACAGTTTACACAGTAACTCACTTGCAAACACTCCAAGAGACAAATACGTACTGCAGCTATACCACTCATGCATCTGGAGCACTGGTTACTCCAGCTACACTATGCCACCATCTAGTGGCACAGCAGACAAGTGCAATGTTTTGCATGGAAATGATGGACACCACTGTTTTGTTTATGGTTGCTTGTTATTATAAGCACAGTTTCATGCAGTTCTGACTGTTCATGGTCAACGGTGTCCCTTGTCAGTGGAGAATTTCTGAAAAATTAATATGATAAGTAATTGAGCTGTTTTAAAATATTATTAGTGTTTATCTTTAACAACTTCTTTACCTTAGAAGAATTATTGCAGAAATAATCATTTTTACAGGTAAAATGTGTAAAGGTCCAGCATGTATCCATACACAGGGTAGGTCACTCACTGATGTATAATGTATTAATTCTGAAACTGTATGCAGCACAGGCTTCTGACCTTGCTGTATGTGATGACGCTTATATGGAGAAATGCATTAGAAAAGAATAGTGGGACAGAGAAAGAAGAAACAGTTGGCTGGAGGGTTACAAAAATGAAGGAAATGTTTATTTATTTATTAATTTAGCCCATATGATCTGATATTACACAATGTATACAGTAGCTTAAGAGTAGCTTGCTGTATTGTACTACATAGTGTAGGTTTTCTAAAATAGTTTTTGTTTTGTGTATTAAGATAGTCCGCAAGTTTATTTTTTCAGATGTTCTTTCATGTGTGGGAAGCTTGCTGAACAGTTGTGAGGAATGTTCCCTTTTTACGTAGTTGGGTGGCAGTATGTAACACATGAAAGTTTTGATTTTGATCTGGTGCCATGTTCATGAATGTCATTATTTTTCTCAAGTCCACAATCATTTGGCATTACATGGTCTTTTATTGATTTTATAGTCTCAAGTAGGTATAGGGATGGCAGTAGTAGGATCTCCAGCTCCCTGAAGATTGGTTTCCAGGAGTCTCTAGCTATGTTGCCATTTATCATCCTTACTGCTCTCTTTTGGATTTGGAAGGTGCTGAAAGCAGTTGGAGAATTACTCCAGAACATTACACCATATTGTAGGTGGGCTTGTATGTAGGCTATGAGTAGTATGCACTTATTACTGTATTCAGGCCAGTGGGCACTTTCAGCACACTCAGTGCATAGCAGCCAATATCTTTTCAATATGTTTATCCCATTTTAATAATGGAAAGTCCAGGTTGACCAAACTGTGACCAAAAACAAGGTAGATCACCCTGTGTCACAGCATACAGTGGAGCACATGCTTGATTTCAATGGCTGCTTCACAACCCACGCCATCTGGATCCTCCCACACACCACCAGCTTTTCTGAACTGCACAGATGGGAGTTATCCCTACAGTACATTCTCCGATCCTGAAATTATCCAGGCCTCAACCTATGATAACTTCTCTTTTTTCCATACCCAACAGTTCCTACCTCTCTATCCAAATCCTCTCCTATTTTCAGTGGTGTGTGTATGTGTGTGTGGGCGGGGGGGGGGGGGGTTGATTTTTTTTTTATTTTTGTTTTATTTAATCTTCTTTATCCATGTAATACATAAATTCTCTGTAAGGCTGTGCAATATCCATCCCCGCCACTATGACACACCCTTCTTATCCCCCCTCCCCTCCCCTATTTCCACACTGCAGAGCATGAATCGTAGTGCGGTAGTTGGAGCTGACAATTGTATGACTATGTTGTGCGCCTATGTGATTGTTCTATTTTGTCCTTATTACTATATTGTATCCAATTTTAGATGGACTTGCATGCATAAATGCAGGAATTTAAAATCCATATCAGTATCTATTTGTTGACCATTTATTTGTGCAAGTGGTTGAGAGGGGTTAGCATTTTGTGGGGTATGAAAGTTAATGTAGACTGTCGTTTTGTGTTACTTGTTAACTTGTTGACTGCAGCCCAACTGCTGAGTTGTTCAGTAGCTACATTCACTGCTTTCTGAACTGCTTCTCTGTTGTTCCCTTTGAGAAGTATAGTTGCAGCATTAGCTAATATTATGATTTTATGTGCATCTACATGCAGGCTCAAGATATTAATGTATAGAAGGAACAGTGGGAGTCCCAACATCAAGCTCTTGGCAGACTTTGTTGGTGGATTGACTGCTAGAAAGGATTTCTGTCACTGAATTAAGTTTCTTTAAAATTACCTTTTTGTATGTGATTGCTTAGGAATTATGATATCCACTTGTTTGCAACTCTTATACCATACAGCTCCTTTTTTTCAGTAATATTTTGTGATTCACTGTATCCAGGGCCTTTGACAGATCTAGAAATATACCTGTAGTCTTGTATCTACTAGGTCTAGTATTGTATTGATACTGCCATATACTGCCGTTTCTGTAAATCTGTAGTCACATACCACATTGTAATTTTATAGTGCTTCTGATCTGTGAAACAAGTTACTGACTTGTGGAATCCATTTCTGAGTACTATAAGTCAAATTGATATTAACACAGTTTTTGAAAATTTTCCATTTCATGTATTGTTGCAGATCAGCCAAAGGGGTATACTATATGAACACTGCAAGTTCATCGCCATTTGGGATGGGTGTGCTAGGATGAAGACAGCATGCATAAGGAACAGATTCAGTATAGAAAGTGCAATAAAAGTGATTGCTGCATTACTGTACTGTAAGACTGTTACACAATGCTGGTGGTGCATAAACCTAATCAAACATAAATAGGAATCTAAAACAATCAACATTTGTGTAAATATATATTTTGTAAAAGATGATGTACCAGGTACAAAGAGTATGTATTAAACAAAAACACATATTTTTAATTAAAAAACAGCTTTGTTTTTTTCCTTGATATAGATTTATGTCCTAAAATGAGGCACTGTTATTCTTTGTAACAGACTGAAAATTCTGTTTATAAAATCTTTAAAATTACAAGTCATAATGATTACAGAAAAACTTTGGAGACAAAAATTGTTCTCAAAGGATGAATACCACTTCCTCTAATCCTTCCTCTAATACTCCAGAATTCATATCAAGAACAGCTGCCAGGAAGCGTAATTTAGAAGTTGATACCCCTGGTATATTAAAGCAACTAAAACACTTAACAAAAGTAAGTCACCTGGTCCCAATTGTATACCAATTAGTTTCCTTTCAGAATATGCTGATGCAATAGCCCCATACCTAGTTAATCATTTACAACTGCTCACACAACGAACATTCTGTACCTGAAGACTGGCAACTTGCACAGGTTATACTGATATTCAAGAAAGGCAATAGGAGTGATCTCCAGAATTACAGGCCTATATCATTGATGTTGAATTGCAGCAGGATTTTAGAACATATACCTTTTTTCAAATATTATGAACAACCTCAAAGAGAATGACCTATTGATGCATAGTCAACATGGATTCAGAAGGTATTATTCTACTACATCTAGCTCTTTACTTGCGTGATGTGATGAGTGCTATCGACAAAGGATCTCAAATAGATTCCGTATTTATAGATTTCCAGAAGACTTTCAACACTGTACCTCACAAACTGTGTCATTATGGAATATTACCACAGTTGTGCGATTGAATTCATGATTTTCTTTCAGAAAGGACAGACTATGTTGTAATTGATGAAAAGTCATCAAATAGAACAGAAGTGATATCTGGCATTCCCCAAAGAAGTGTTACAGGGCCCCTACTGTTCCTTATTTTTATAAACAATTTAGGAGACAATCTGAGTAGCTCCCTTAGACTGTTCGCAGGTGATGGTGTCACTTATTGGTAGTAAAGTTACCAGAAGATCAAAAGTAGCTGCAAAATGATTTAGATAAGATATCAGCATGGTGCATAAAATGGCAATTGACCCTTCATAATGAGAAGTGTGAAGTCATCAGTACGACCACTAAAAGAAAGCTGATACCTAGGAGTAACAATTACAAACAACTTAAACTGGAAAGAACACACAGAAAATATTGTAGAGAAAGTGAACCGAAGACTGTATTTCTTTGGCAGAACTCTTATAAGATGCAACAGTTTTACTAAAGAAACTGCCTACACCACAATTGTGCATCCTATTTTGAAGTATTGTTGTGCATTGTGGGATCTCCAACCAAGTGGAACTGACAGATGATTTAGAGAACGTTCAGAGAAGGGCAGCTCGTTTAGTATTATCTGATATATGGGAGAGAATGTCATGGAAATGATGTAAGAGTTGGGATGTAAATAATTAAAACAAAGGCGTTATTCATTGCGACGAGATATATTTGCAAAATTTCTTTCACCAACTTTCTCTTCTGTATGTGAACATATTTTTTTAGCACCACCCTATATAGGAAGACATGATCATCAAAAACAGAAAGATTTATTTGTTCCTTTTTTCAATGAGCTATTAGAGATTGGAACTGTAGAGAAACATCATAAAAGCGGTTCGATGAATCCTCTGCCATGCACTTCAAAGTGACTTGCAGATTATTTATTTAGATGTAGAATCTTGAAGACATTGTGGGCATCAGATAGGGTGTCCAGCTTGAAATACAACTATGGGAGTGGCAGTGAAAGAATGGAGGGGGAGGATAGGAGAGGGATTGAAATGGATAGGATACCATCAGTATCTAGGAAAGCCTGTTTCAGCTCATCATTGCAGTTTGGAGGTAAAGGCAAATGTTTCACCAGGTGGACATTGTTGGATTCTGGGTAAGACAGAACAAATAGAGTATTGTCTTTGAGCTGGATGGAGAGTTCATCTGGTATGAAAGCTGAAACTTCAATGTTAAACGACACAACACTGGTGCTATCCTGAATGGCAACTGCAGAAACTAGAGCCGTGGTTATGGAAGATGTGTTGTTGATGATATCACTGTCAGCACATATTTCACAGCAAACACTCAAACCTGAGATGTGTGGGTTGTCATCACATGAAGTATCGGCACAAGCACCTATCTGAGATGGAGACGCCTCTGATGGAGCGGGAGAGAGTCAGAAGCAGTGATACTGTAGACAGCGATATGCCATGCTGGTTTAAGTTTATTGATTGACTCTGTTTGTGGGTGTGCACTGAGGAGAGTGATAAAAGTGCATGAATCCCTTTCGATAACTTTGTGAGGGCAAGAGTGTGGCAGTTGAAGGGTAGTGTGCACCAAATTGTCTGGTAGTATGACATAATTGCAGGTGTCTCAATCTCTGTGGACGAAGATACAAGGTGAGGTGTGTGCACGGAAAGGCAGTACATGTGCATGACTGATGTGGGTTTGGACACACTTGACCAATGTGGAATGAGCTGAAGGACAGGGAGCATCTTTGACAAATTCAGATGGTAAAATGAGACGTTTGCCACATATCAATGCAGCTGGAAATGACTGCAGGTCATCCTCAATTGTCGTGCACACACCGAGCAGTACCCGTGACAACACCTTGGTCCATTTGTCACCTTAAAAGATAAGGCAGTCTTTAGAATATGATGCCAGCATTCAATGAGGCCATTGATCTGTGGATGGTAGACAGTTGTGTGGAATTTAGCTACACCACAAAGCAAACAAAGGTTGGTATAAAGAGCTTATATAAACTGTCTGATTTGGTCGGTGATGAACGATCTCGTACACCCAATCAGCATGTGCCAGCTGAAGTTCAAGAGGTTTGGTTGACATTGACAGCAACTGGGTCTGGATGTCTGTCAGGAGTTTCACTTTCGAGATTGCCCATAAAGTCATGTCTGGAACATCGATAGCCTCATGACGGAACAAAGATGTCTCCCGAGTTGAGATGGCGCACTGTTGCCGATATGTTCTGCATCTAGTATGTGATGTAGGGCATCCTCTTGAGTGTGGGCGAGGCATTCCAATAGTAGTCTTTTGGCATTGGCCTATTTTGGGGAGGCTGGAGTTGTCAAAATGAGGTCACTGATCAAATCCAGATCCGAATGCAGATGGCTGATCAGGCACAAAAATCATGCATTATCTCCAGTGATGTGTATTGTATTGGTTGACATTTAGAATAGCGCTGATGACAGTGAACCAGACCTGGTTGTGGGAGTTTCCGATGTGTGACTGTTGATTTGATGTCCTGCACCCCGAAAACATAGTCCAGTGTTGATTGAGTGGACAGTTCAAAATTCACTATGTGCATATGCATGGCCGGGGTGAATAGCACAGGGGGTACAAATGAATGCACACTACACACAATAGTCTAGAAACAATAGAGCGAGATACTTAACATCCCACAAACTAACAAAAAGGTCCATGTTCTGGGGGACAGGATGCTGTACATGTGTGACTAATTCCAGGAGAGAAATGATGTTTGGTGGATTTCCTTGACAATGTGCAGCGATGTAAGGCAGAAGAAAAGCTTAGCAGAGAGTGGAGACTGGCCTGGCGAACATGTGCATTGTGAAGGCATTTTTGATGTGAGCTGTAGAATAATGAATGACTTGATGTGCTTGATTCACCATAGAACACGCTGACACATTATTTGAAGGCACTAGAAGTGCACCAGATGTGGGTAGGGCAGGAAGCTATTCGAAACCATCAGATACATGACAGGAGAAAACTACACAGTCACAGACACCAACACAAAAACAGTTTGGAGAGATAGAAAATCAAACTAATTAGAGAAAATGGGGTCACTACTGTGGTATTTAGCAGGTTAACTAAGTGAATAAGCTGTTAAACACTGTAAAATCCTCTTTATTCCACAACCAAAGTTTTTTATTCAAGTTCATTGATTTTATTTTCATGACTGGGCTAAGACCAGGACATCATAGCCATGTTCCCTTACAACCTCAACAATTCCTCTCCCATCTACTTCACCTCATTCTCCTCAATCTGCTATGATTCGTTCCTGGATGTTAACTCCACACCACTGATGGCACTATCCATACATCTATCCACATTAAACCCAATAGTACCTGCAATTTGACAGCAGCCATCTATTCCACGCCCAAAAAGTCTGGTCATCCACGAACAATTTATTCGCAGAGTTGAGAACTCCATTACCCAAAATGCTGAAGGTCTCACAAAGGTCTTTACAGACAGGCATTACCCTCCAAATCTAGTTTGTAAATAGACTTCTGATGCCAGATCCCCACATACACCCAATGCTCACTCTACCCCCAACAACTAACAACAAAGGTGTTTCTTCCTTGTCATTCAGTATAATCCTGGACTTAACTACATCCTTCACCAGGGCTTTGATTTTCTATTATCAGGCTCTGAAATGAGAGACATCCAACCCAACATACTTTCAACCCTTCCTTTCACACCCAACCTCCACAAGATCCTAGTCTATCTCTATGTCACTCCCAATTAAAACCCCTTCCAGCAGGGATAATATCCCTATGAAAGACCTCAATGCAAGACCTGCTCTCCCCCCCCCCTCCCCCAACCACTTTCTATTCCAGACCCATCACAGGATTAACCTACTCTACCAGACGCAGGTCACCTATAAAATCAGCCAAGTTATTTAACAATCCCACTGAAATTATTGCACAGCTTTTTATGTTGGTATGACTACCAACCAACTGTCCATTAAAATAAATGGCCATGGCCAAACTATGGCCAAGAGCAGGTGGGCCACACTGTAGCAGGTGAGCATAACATGTTCAATTTTAATGACAGCATCACCACCTGGGTCCTCTGGGTACTCCCTCCACCACAAGTATTTCTGAACTGCATAGATAGTCACATACCCATCCTGGCATCAGGTGAAGCCATATCCCTCAGCCAACCGTCCCCCCCCCCCCCCATCCTACACCTCCTTCCAGTTCATACCTCTCTCCCAACTTTCTGTTGCCATTTTCCTCTTATCTCCTCCTCTCCTTTCTGCCTCCTCCCGTTGTCCCCACATTAGCTGCAATTCTCACTTCCACCTATCTAGTACCTGCAAGCTGTGCAGATAATTTTTACCCCCACCCTTTTATTGAATCCTTTCCCTTTCCCTCTCCCTCCTTACCAACTATTGAAGTGACATTTGGTCTACAGTCAGGTGTGCGTGAGTTGACCTTGAGTGATTATGGCAATGTGTTTACACCCTCTTTTTCATGATGAAGGCTGAGGCTGATGATTTAAAACTGTGTTTGCCTTTTCTATATGCCTCTCAGCGGCTCAGCAATTGTCCATCCTCATGACATTATTTACATTCGCACTTGGGCTTACCATTGTTCCAAGATTATCTAGATTGTGCAACTGTAATGTATACTTTGCAAAATAATGTGGCTGTTTTCAACAGAAAATACCACATGAATAATCTTCCCTTCCTTAAATACCAGAAAATCAGAAATGTACAGGTTGTAACTCACTATATAAACATTCTTATTCTCACCAGATCCTAATCAGTTGTCCATCCACTAGCCTCTCTGTTCTCCCACTAAGGGAGATGATGCAGTACTAACACACTGGACTTGCATTTGGGAGGATGGAAGTTCAAATCAGCCTGCAGATTTAGGTTTTCAGTAACTTCCCTACACCAATCCAGGCAAATGGTGATTTCCTTCGCCAACCCTGACAGAAGTTATCTGAGCATGTGTTCCATCAGGGTGGCTAGCAGAGTAATAAATTAAAATTCAAGGATCTTTCCAGGTTTTCCTAGGAATTTTCCCAGTTTTCAAGGGTCAATTTCGCTTTTCTAGGTTCTAATATTGGGTGACCTCAGGAACTGTTTTTCAGTAACATTACATTTCAAATAAGGTGTTATCACATATGAATATTTTCCAATATTACTTTACATAGGAACTGCAGTCATCAAAGAGAAATAAAAAATGCACTTGGTCCAGTGTGAGAGTAATATTTTTTTCCCCACTGAAGGTTTGGAAGTGCACAGGCAACTACAAATAAACAAACGATATCAGGTCCTTGGTGTAATCAAAGAAAACCATATCCAACATTGCTTTGAGCCCAGAATCAGTAATATAGAAATGCTGATTTGGACATGACGCACATCCTTCTCACATTTAAGTATTTGGAATCTTAGCTAGCAGCCCCGTAATTTAAAATTAGAGTCTGTCCAAAACATGATTTGCGGCCGAAACCAAAACCGTAACTGAACATTCGGCTCCTCTTCTAGTTTCAGTCGAAAACGTAACTGAAACTTGCGTAATTAAGTTAAACTTTCAGTAAATTTACATTATGCCACAAATCATTAGCTTTTCCACATATTGCATGATCCCCCCTGTACTATGCCTTCTTGAGTGTGTGTAAGCCTAAACAGGAGTCCATAGAAGATAACATGGGAGGCGAACACGTTTGATTTAATGATTCATGTATTAGCTTGTGAACAACTGTTGTTGTATAAGGCATCGTCAGTGAATACATATAAATTGTGATATACATAATTGACAAATATACAATTATTATAGCATGTGTGACAAGTATTTTACAAAGGTATTTTAGCCTATGTCTAGCCTTACAAGGTTTAATTAAATGTGACTATACAACAAATAAAGAAGTTAACAGTACTGAACAATAAGTTGGTTTAGTCACACTGATTGTAAGAGATCACCAATTTTTATCATTGTTTACAAACTTAGTAACAAATTGAGGAAAACACACATATTGTTTTGACACAATTGTACAAATAAGTTAACTTAGTCACAGTGTGTGTGAAAAATCACCTTTTTCTTCATTATCTACAAATTCATTAATGTCGTAGAAAGCTTTTGATTTCAGCCAAGACTTGACTACCCTTTTAAATTTATTTTGAGGCATCACTCTTATATCAGAAGGTAGATAGTTGAGAAATACTTTTCCTGTGTGTTAAAAAAATTTTTGGACTTTACTTAGACAAGTCCATGGAATGTCTAAATAGTTCCTGTGTCTAGTTTAGTATGAGTGTATGTCTGGCCTACATTCATACTTGTGGATATTTTGTTTTGTATGAAGGAAAGCTTGTAATATATACAATCAAGTATTCTGTATTTAATGAAATACTGTCTGCATGAAGTTTCATTACTCAAGGCAAAAATACAACTAATAACTTTCTTCTGCCACAGAAAGACCTGTTTTGCACCAGCAGAGTTTCCCCACAGGAGTACTCCATAGTGAAGGTGAGAGTGAAAGAAGGCATAGTATGCCATAAGTAAGATCTCAGTGCTCACACAGGCCTTTAGTTTTCTAATCAGATATAAGATTTTGGCCAGCTTGCTGCAGAGCCTCTCCGGATGGGTATTCCAAGATAATTTGCTATCTAGGTATATGCCTAATAGTTTTACAGAGTGACTGTGTTCATTATGAATGTCTCTGAGGGAGAAGAGGATGTGTTCAGTTTTATTTGCATTTAATGTTAGCTTATTCTCATAGAACCACTTAGCAGTCATTTCCATCATGGAATCGTTCATTAGTTTGACAACCTTCACATCTACATGTGTTGTGAGAAGAGTACTGTCATCAGTGTACATCACTGTTTTGCACAGTGGTGTATTGGGGAGCTTATTCACATAAACAATGAAAAGGAAAGGACCTAGCACGGACCCTGAGGTACACCGTATTTTACCTTGAGATGGTCAGATTTTTTGTTAGAGTTAACAACCACCATTTGATACCTGTTAGTCAATATGAGTTCAGTAGAGCTAGTTCAGTGTCAACAATTCCATAGTTTTCAAGTTTCTTTATTAATAGGCTGCGTGAGATGGTGTCGAATGCCTTCGATAGGTCAACTGAAGTGGCATAGGTATGCTCCCTATTTTCAAAATCACATAATACTAATGACACAACTCCTTCAACTGCATGAATTGTTGATTGACCAGTTCGAAAACCATACTGGGCCTTGTTAAGTAAGTTGTGATATTCAAAAAAATCATTTAGTTGGGTTTTCATTAAAGTTTCAATGATTCTTGAAACTACGGGTACAATTGCTATGGGTCTGCAGTTCTGGGGGGAATTTTTATCCCCTTTTTTGTGAATGGGCAAGATAATTGTCTGTTTTAAGCAGTCCGGAAAGGTTCCCTTCCTAAACATCCTATTGATCAGATAGGATAGTGGAATACAAATAGAGTGTACTATTTTTTTCAGGATAATATTAGATAAACTGTGTATATCTTCTGTTCTAGAGCTGCTCATTGACCTAACTACATAAAGTATATCCTTGTGAGAGATGGTTTCCCATTCGAATTTGGGCAAGTTATCTTTTAGCTCTGTTTCCTGTAAATGGATAAGTTGATCCGCACTGGCATCTAAGTTGCTTTCATCTGTAATATGGAATTTACCAGAATTTATGAAACTATAGTTTAGCTCATCTGGACTTAGAGGAATAGGAGATTTATCAGCAATTAGCTCAGATTGTGATTTAACTACATCCCATGCTGCTTTGGATTTATTGGTGGATTGAGAAATATAATTATCGTTTGCTGTTTGCTTCATAGAAATGATTTCTTTTCTGTAGAGCTTTTTTCACTTGATGTACAGAAGTGTAATCTCATTATTACTCTGAGATTTATCATGGCAAATTTTAACAGTATTCTTAAATTGTTCAAATAAGGTGTGTGCCAGTTAGTTAAATTTCTCCTCAGCTTTTTCTTTCCATTAGCTCTATTGCGTTTAGTGATGAGGGGACATTGTTCATTAACGGTACTTGTAATGGTGTGTAAGAAATAATCAAAAGCATCACCTAATGAAACTTTCTGGTTCTTTGACTGGTACGTAAGTACTGACCTGGTGCAATGGCTGCTGAAGATGAGAATTTATGTGTATACAGCAAAGGAATAGTATCTGACGTGGACAAAGCTGTCCAGTGTGAGGGTTTTTGTTGTTTATGGTATCATTGTAAGTGTGTGGAAATTTCTGATGAAAAGTATGAGTCTATGATTATTTTAGGTGAAAAATCGAGATGGCTATGTTCACAGTGTTGAATGAGACTAGATATTTTAGTGAAAAAAGTTTTTTGACATTGAAAGCATTTTAGAACTAAATGCTACTGTCAACAAGCTAGCAGACTTAGTTAAGGGTGTGGTAAATGATAATGTAATCCTGAAAAAGAGACTCGACATGGTTTCCGAAAATTCAATTGATTTAGGGAACAAAGTGTCACTTAACCAGGAAAAAGAGGTCTGTTTACCAGCACACAAAAACTCCATCAAGAGGAAGAGATTATTAATACACAGTCTTTCAAATGTTCTAATAGGCAACCATCGATATAGAAACACAAACAAGATGATGAAATCAGAGTGACTGAGTTATCCAAAAACACAAACGTTCTATCAAATACTACTGAAGGAGTAACTGTCAATTCATACTCCTCAAAACCTTCTCTTTACAGTTCATTTCTTGTGCGTAAAAATGCCTCTGCAAAAAATACTGTACAGATTTTAAAAACAACAGGCTTAACCCAAGGAAAAGGTAAAAATACGAAATCTGTTGTAATTGGATCTAATATCTCAAAAAGTGGCCTTAGGTCAGCAGAGAAAAAGAAATGGATTTTTATCTCTCAGTGTAACAATGAGACTACAGTGGAGCAAGTTCAAAGTTATATTAAAGACGGTGGTATTGTGAATTTTAGCTGTGATCAGCTTAGATCAAAACATTCTTCATATAACAGCTTTAAGGTAAGTGTGTCAGAGAAGGATTTTACTGTTTTACTCAAGGAAGACTTTTGGCCAAGTGGCATTTTTGTGAAGGAGTATAAACTACCTAGAAACACTTTTAAGACAAAACTTATTAGGCCAACTGAAAATAGGACACAAACTCCTTTTTTAGGGAATAGTATCCTGACGTAAACAGCTGTAATCCGAAAGAAAAACATAAAACTAACCTACGTCTTCTGCACCAAAATGTTGAAGGTCTAGGCAATAAGTTCGATTATGTTGAACAATTTGTTATTGATTTCCTTCCTGACTGTTTTGTACTAACTGAGCATCAACGAGGTGCACATGATTTAAATCTTTTTAAGTTTATGAATTACACATTGATTTCATTTTATTGTAGAGCTGCTCATAAAGGCAGCGGAGTTGCTGTTTATGTGAGAGACTCCCTGGTAAGATTTACCTCACAAATCCGTTGGATGAATAATTATTGTGTAGATCTGGATTTTGAAATGGCTATGGTGAAGTTAACAGTTGGCAAATTTGTACTTTTTATTCTGGGGATATATAGATCCCCAAATAGTTCATTCCATGTTTTTAATGAGAAGTTAGAATCTGTTTTAAATAATATTTATGAAAATGCTCATGTATGTGTTTTAGGTGATCTTAATATAGACACACTAAAAGAGAACAGTGATAGAACACAATTTTTGGACCTAATTGCATCTTACGGGTTAACTGACTGTTTAGGACATATAATAACCAGAATGACACATAATAGCGTATCATCCATTGACCATGTAATTACTGATTTAGATTGTTTTGAGGCTTCTGTGATAAATGGTTTTGTAGCTGATCACTTTGCACAGTTAATAGATTTCAATAATTTACTGACACAGAACTGGTTCAGATCTGTGGAATTTAAGAGAAAATTCACTGATAGAAATGTTGAAATTTTGAAGCACAGTTTAGCCACTGAAAATTGGGACCTTGTTTTTTCTAATGAAGGGGTGAACAACCAATGGCAGGCCTTTTTTGATACTCTTATATGGCACTTGGATATGAATTGTCCAGTAAAAAATGTCCTACAAGCAAAATAAAATAAATGATAAATTGGAAAGGTCTCATTAGATGCTCATGCACTCGAACTACGTTCAGAAATGCTTAACATGTATGATCTTTTTGTATATACTGGTAATGAATTGTATAAAGAAAGATACAAGAGATATAAATTACTATTTCGTAAGGAGGTTAAAAAAGCTAAAGCTGAAAGTATAAAATCTAAGATAGCATCATCTGACAATGTGTCTAAGAGTTCTTGGGCATTTGTTAAGAATATTAGAGGTCAAGATAGTGCAAGTATGAAAAAGGAAAATGTATCTTTAATAATAAATGAAGAGATCATTCATGACCCTCATATTATCAGTGAAAAATTTAATTACTATTTTGTTGACTTGGTAAAAAATGACCCAATTGTACCCGGACAAACTTTTCATAATGACATAGACCTTAGTATGGTTGACTTGGGTATGCCACTTAAAATTACTACTAGAAATGTTATTGAAGCCATTGATTCACTTAAGAATAAATCTTCATCAGGATAGGACAATTTTTCTCCCAAACTCTTAAAGCAATGTAAATTAGAATTGGCTCCCGTTCTAACCCATCTTATCCAGTTGGTCTTTACAAGTGGTATATTCCCAGATCTCCTTAAATTTACTATTGTGGACCCAGAACCAATGTTCAAAATTTTAGACCGATATCACTTACATCCGTTTTTAGTAAATTAATAGAGAAATTTCTTGTCCTAAACTTGATGATCATTTTACCACTAGAGGACTTTTGGCTGATTTCCAACGTGGCTTTCGACAAGGCAGGAGCACAATATCTGCAGCTGTGGACTTTGTACATGATGCTCTGGACAAGCTCGATTCTGGTTGTAAGGTGGCAGCTCTGTTTCTTGATTTATCTAAGGCCTTTGACCGTGTTAACCATGTAATTCTTTTGCACAAACTAATGGCATATGCTGTACCTGGATGGATATTAAGACTTAATCATTCCTTTCTAAAAAATAGAACCCAGTGCACGGACATTCAATTTTACGATGGAAAGACTTTGCGGGGGGTGCAATCGGGCAAACGCATGATTGGTTCTGGAGTTCCGCAAGGTTCCCATCTTGGTCCCTGTCTCTATATTTATTATGTTAATGCATTCCCATCTGTTTGGAATGTTTCCACCAGAATGTATGCAGATGACACTTCAGGGCTGTGTTGGGCAAATAGTAACCAAGAATTAAAGGCAGTTATTACAAACTTTGTCGAGGTTGCATGTGATTTTTTTTACAGAAATTGATAACAAAGTTAACATGAGCAAAACTGAGTTGGTGAATTTTGGCATAGGAAACCATGTTCCTGCTATATCTGTTTAAGGAATACTACAATTTTTGAAAGTAATGACTTTTGTAAATTTTTAGGTATGTTTTTTGATAAAAACTTTGTATGGCAGAAACATATTGATAATGTGTGCTCCAAGATGTTAAGTGGCACTTATCTGTTAAGACGTCTTTCACATTATCTGGACTCACACACTGTAAGGATTGTTTACTTTGGAGTCATTTACCCCTACATGGCATATGGCTTATTACTGTGGGGAGGTACCTACCAAAGCTACATAAACAGAGTTTTCTTGATACAGAAAAGAGCAGTCAGACTTGTGGCCAAGGTGGATGCAAGATCATCTTGTAGAAACTTAATTATTGACTATAAGCTGCTCACTTTATATGCTTACCAGGTTATCATACTGGTAAAAGAGGACCACAAATATACACATGTGAATGACCAAATACATGAATATAACACAAGACAAAAGCATGATCATTTTAGAATACGAAGAAACTTTTCCAGAACTGAAAATAGCCCGTATGTGAAAGGAGTTATCCTTTATAATAAATTACCTAGCTACTTGAAGGAACTAGAAGGAACTAAATTTAAAAGTAAACTCAAGAACTGGCTTATATCTAAATGTCCTTACAGTCTAGATGGCCTCCAATAACTTGTACATCAAAGATTATTGCATGTATTGTTTTGTTGTATGGTATGAACAGTTTATACTATATGTATAAAAGTGTGTGTGTATAGATTTTTGCCATATATTATTGTGTATGTTATTTTGTTTCCTTTTTATATCAGACACAATGTATGTAGGCAAACTTAGTATGTAATTTTATTTTGCTTGTCTTCTCTCTAGTACTGTTTTTAGTCTTGGCATGAGATATCACCACATTTTTAGCTTTCATTTACACACCGAGACGCATGTCACTTCATTTTATATTCTTGTATTCTTTTTATTTAGTAAATTTAAGAACTGGGTTAATCAAAATGTCTTTACAGTCTAGATGACCACCAATAACTTGTTCATCAAAGACTCCTGTATGTATTGTTTTGTTGTATGGTATAACTATTTAATACTATATGTATATAAGTGTATGTGTGTGTGTATATATATATATTTTGCCATAGATTATTGTTTATGTACCTTGATTCCTCTTTTATATCAGACACAATGTATGTAGGCAAATTTAGTATGTAATTTTATTTTGCTTGTCTTCTTTCTAGTACTGTTTTAAGACTTGGCATGATATATCACAGCATTTTTAGCTATCATTTTTACACTGGAGTGCATGTTACCTCATTTTTATAGTGGACTGCATTCTCTTTTTCTATCTGATTTTTTTACATGTAATGTTTTAAGGTATGTTTATACCTCAAAAAGCTTTTAATCTTTTACTCTTGATCTTGAAATGATTTTTAGCTGTATTATATCTATTTCTAAAATCTGCTTTTTTTATGATCTAACATTATATGTAATCCTGCATGTTTTGTTTTACTGCAAGGCATGATTTTCTATTTTACTTTATTTGACTTACCTCAATCCATTGTGACAAATATATGAGAAAAAAAAATTATGACATATTGTAATGCATGGAACACATGTTTTATACAATAAAGTTAAATTTGAATTATTTTTCAGGACAGTAGAATTCCAATCTATGCTCACAAGTGTTTAGACTAATTGACGGTACATTTATTAAAGTACTTCCAATTTGGATTCTATTTTCCTCGTTGTGACCTACAAAATTAAAGTAAATTAGAGAATACTCCATATTTCGAGTCTTTGAATTACGTGTTTCCTATAAATCCGAGCGTCATAAAACAAAAACGACGAGTATATTCGGTCTTTACAGAAAAAAGTCACTCCACCATTTTATCGCAGAGTAAATAGTTAAAAGACTTTAAAACCTTTAGGGTGCCAAAGTAAATGCCTATTTATTTTTTTCAAATTTTTCGACATATATTCTTCTCAAAGTCGATTTACTTCTTATTTGCACAAAAATTTCGATTTTTCAAGGTGGTTCCGGTTCCTTTCACTTCGAATTAACTGGACTCTACTCCATAGCTACCATAAAAAATTCCACAGTCCTACAGATCTTGTAAGAAGACGCACTTTAGGTACACAACAGACATGCCAAGTAGATACTACGAAATGCTAGAGCTTGGACATGACTACCGCAATAAAAAATACGCATAAAGTAATATCTTGTTTGCTTCATAAGCAGCCTCTTTACAAAGCTTCTCTTGAGTGCAATAGCTTTCTATTGCCATCTTCGCTTCCGTCAAACTTTAGTACCGGTATCTCCTTTTTGGCATTCCCAAATAAATAATTCAGGTAAGTTACAGTCAGTAAATCAGCTTCAATCGGTGCTGTAGAAATTATTTCGAAAATTAAGGTCACAGTTCCAACTAACAGTATGATTGTTGTCAGTGTAAATTTATGCGAACGGAACAGGTAAAGCTCTGTACCACATGGTCAATATTTCCTAAACACATATTAGTTATTAAAAAACTTCTCGTATTCGAGGAAACACATTAATAAAACTTTTTCGCATAACTGTATGGTAATTCGTTCCATTACCTAGGCTATAACATAGTACAGAATATAAGATATTGCTGTATTCTGTATACCCACAATTCTTACGCGTTGGAGAGACTCCTTGCATTTAAACGGCGCGCCGTCAACTGAGGTAAAGCGTTGACTGAATGCATCCAAAACGCGACCATACTTTTTCAATAAGTTCAAGAAAGCTAGTTTTGGCAAAGACGAAGATACAGCTGATTTTTAGCCGAAACTGAATATTCGGTCAATCCTCATTTAACACCATTTATTGTTGTTTCTCGTTGGTTTCCATGTGGCCGCTGGCGCCTGGCAGCCACAGCAGGCGGCTCTGGCCACTGCCTCCGTGATAAATTATCACGAAGGCAGTGCTCTGGCGCGCCTCTGACATCATCGCAGCAGTCAACGTGTTAATACAATCATGAATGGTCTGAATTAACACTGTTTTTAAAAATTGCAACATTACAATTATTATTGTGCAGTTTACTTTTCAATAGTTTCATCTGTGAAGATAAAATAAATAATAAGCATAACCTGATGTAGGCTCACATACATAATTTGATGCAAATAATTACAGCCATTTCCGAGATACATTAAATATCCTGTATGTACAAGAACTGTTCATTGAATTATATATTTCGGAGTTTGCTAGTTATTAGCGATCCGAACCATATTTTAATATTCAGTTCTCAACCAGCTCTTTACGAATAATTAATGTTGAATTTCCAGGAACAAACAGGGAAACGTCTTTATTACTTAACGTCTTACTTAAATCCATAACTCGTACAACTAGTCAATTCACAAGAGAACAGAAATGTCTTGAATGACATAGCTGAAGACGATAACTAAGTAAAGTTTATTATATTGCACAGAGCTTGCTTGTCACATAATGTTGCACTGCAACAGAGTATTTTCATAACATAGCGCCCCTGGCGACAGCAGTTTGCATTATCGGCACTGTAGATCGCTACATATAAAACAACGGAAAGTTCAGGTTGGAATTCAACCATAGAATGGTACACGCGCGCACTCGAGCGTGTTTGTGTGTATGTGTTTGCTACTTGTCTCTAACTGTTAGAAGAAATGTTTACTGAAGTATTGCACCATGTACACATTGCATCTGCATCACTATTTCCTTTCTTGACCCACGGAAACTTTAAAGGTAAAAGGTAAAGCAGTCAACAATCCGAAGATTGGTTTGAACACCACAGTGCTTTACTAGATATGGCCCTATTTGGAGGTGGTATGCCGTTGCCTTCCTCCGACCGACCTTCGAACTGACTTAGCCAGCCAGTTTATGGGGGGACCTACAGTTTAACGTGGGTTCCGAACAACGGTGCTACTCGGTATTTTTCACATGAGCAATACTGCCAGAGGTGAAAGAAGTGGAAAGTGACCGATAAAAATCCTAGGTCATGGCAGGGATCGAACCCGCGACCTTTGGATTCTGTAGTCTGGCACTCTACCACTGTGCAACCGAGGCGCACACGGAAACTTTAATTGATAAGAATTTTGATACACAGTTGCTTTTCCCATGATGGCAGCGCAAAAATTGTTAACGTTTTAGGAAAAACTGGCATAATAACCAATCACACTGTATGCCAACTACGGTACTTAACGTACTACATTACAGTGCTACGATACAAGGCAGCAAGCGGCAAAAATATGCTCACTAATCCAATAACTCACGTTTATCAACTGGAAAAATTCAAAGAACAAGGTGCGTGCATAGTTGCAGTGGGATGGGGAAGGATGTGAATGGGCGTTATTTTCCCTTCATGTGGATGGTAAGTTACTATTTGACCGCGATAACTTGACGATTTTGCTGGTGCTGCCACAAGCAGCGAATATCGGCACCTGTTGAAAGTTATTCTTTTATTTCAAGTGCTGCGAACGTTACAATGGTCCTTGACGCGAAAGATTACTGTAAACATTGTTAGAGTAACGGTTGCAGCACTGCAACAAGTTGCTTTCCCCTCGCCCTTCACTCAACAGTAATGGGTGGGGCTTATTTGTTCTATCGTGATGCCACTAAAAAAGAAAAACACAGAAGAAAGAATGTTTTGTTCCTGTTTAATGCTAGAAATATTGACTATTATTTATCAATATCATAAAAATAGAGTAAAATGTTATATAGTTGAGCAGCTAAAGTCCCTTGACACCCGTCACCTATGTAATAGCGATGGCAAAACTGAAACATCTGACGATTTCGGAACAATTGAAACCGTACTGTGTGAGGTTTCGAAACACTGTGTGTTTTGTAATATTTGGGCCTCTTTATTGTACCATCGCCAATGTGTACTGTATAAGTATTGCTATAGTGCCACAAAAATAGTGTGAGGCCAGCAACTACAGGAGAAAGAAATTAAACTTTTATTTAGAGCCGTGGGAGTTTTGTATTTCCTGCACCGGTTAAATTTTACTTACCGTCCTGGCGGCCCCGAGTGATAATGTTGGCATCCATGCGACGCTGGCATTAATGAATCGCGTGACAATGCAAATATTTTGTGATACAAACTTCGTTTAATGAGGACAATAATTTTTCCTATGTGATTAAGGGTACATATAAGAAACTGTCAATTGTAGAGCACGAACAGCACTATTTATTTACTTCATTGTCTGCACAAAACACCAATCAAATCATTATGTGTTAATTTATAGGAATATTAATATCTGGGCAAAGATTTTCTGTCATTTTGTTGATGTTAACAATTATAAGAGACCGCCGGAATGGTAGGCAATATTTTACCCCTATTCCGAATACACTGTTTTCGCAATAAGTGATGGTCCTACTAACCTGTTAGAGGACTGACGTTTTTATGTCTAATATACTGGTTTTTACCCAAGTAGCTATAATTGCTTTATTCTAGTGCCTAATTTCGATACGGTACGGCCGTTATTGTGTGCGCTAACCCACGTGTGATATTGAAAAGGCATATTAAAATATGGAATTTATTGAGCTAAAATTTTGGAGAGAGTTACGTTTGTCTACATTGTTATCGCACTGCTGGATACTTTACTAGAATAAACCTTATTTTAAAATTCGAGTTTTGTAAATGTCTTTAATTCGCGGTTTCATTTACCGTCCAAACTTCCGTAATAGGCAAATATAAAAACAAAATACGTCAAATGCGGCACATTAGATTAGATTATATCTTGTGTCATTTCAGGTTTGTTGTTCTTTATTCTGAAAAAGGAAGTTGTAGGTCTAGTCGTATGTTTTTAATATGATTACCGTAAATGGACAGATAAACCTATAATTGTAATGGATATTTCACTTTCTTTGGCTGATCATCTTGTGGTTCAAATCCACCTCCAGCCACCCAGATTTAGGTTTTACATGATTTCCCTAAATCACTCCAGGCAAATGCCGGGATGGTTCCTTTCAAAGGGCACAGTTGATTTCTTTCCCTATCCTTATCCAAACAACCCGAGCGTAAGCTCTGCCTCTAATGACCACACTCGACGGGGTGTTAAAGACTAATCTTCCTTCCTTTTCTGATCTTCTTGTTTTACTATCTTCAACAGGATTAACAAAAATCAATTTCAAGTGAACTGTGATCAACATAAGCATAATACAAGATATGTGCACTGCTGTAGCATGATGAGGCAGCATGCAACACAAACATCAAATTGGCATTATGTGCCTCATACAAATGACTAACCTACCAGTACATATGTAGAATATAGTTAGGAGTAAAGCCCTATACAACCTCTCACAATGAAGTTCAGTGAATAGTTGTAACAATGTAGATGAACTATGATCTACAGTTACCTTACTGACCTGAGAAATAGTCACCTCCTATAACTATGTTCTGCTGAGCTATGTGATACATGGTCTGGAAACTTTGCACATAGTCTTCCTTTGTGATGGTGTTCAAAAGCCTCTTCATATTCCACTGGATGTCAGGAATATTGTCAAATATATTTCCTTTCAAAGCAAGTTTGAGTCAAGGGAATAGGGAAAAGCCTGGAGGATTGTGATCCGGTGAGTATGGTGGACGCTCGCCCACACACAGCCAGTATTGTAAAACAGTTCCTGCCAAAAAAGTTGGGAGGGGGGGGGGGGTGCAACTTCAACATCCACCATATTCAATGGATCTCAATCCTTCAGACTTCTTCCTATTCCTTTGACTCAAAATCGCTTTGAAAGGAAAGAGATTGGATAATATTCCCGACTTCCAACGAAATGAGACAAGGCTTTTGAAGACCACCCCAAAAGAAGAATCAGAGCAAAGTTTCCGGGATATGTATTTCAGAGCTAAGTGTGCATACTTATGGGAGATGGCTATTTTGAAGGGCAGTAAGGTAATTATAATACATAGTTGATCTACATTAATGTTACGGGATTATTCACCAAACTTCGTCAGAGGTTGTTCATTCTTTACACGAGGAAAGATTGTGCATGTGGCCTCTCATTCAGAAATCACATTTGGATGTTAGTTGTTTGTAAGGAGAAGTAGTATATGGTAGTGGTGCTTGTATAGTTCAGGATTCCATGATTGTCATGCAAACTTAATGTGGATGGTTGCCAGTAGGAGAGACATTCTGTTCATTCAACCATGCAAGATTTTACAGCCATATGATCACTTACTTTGATTTGGCAAATTGGCATGTTTGCAGCAAGACAAAATATATACACGAACAGTGCAACAATGCCTGCAGTGCCATAGATTGTTATAACAGCAACCATTGCTATTAATTCCTTTCAGACAGAAAAAAAGAGTGGAGCACCAAGTGTGACCATATGACAGCTTTTTAATATTGTCACGTAGAAATGGAAGCAGGCTTGACTTCGAACACAGCACTTATACCTAGAGCAGGTTTATTGCGAACTGAATCTGACTCTCGGGCAGAGTGTTCCACTATTTATACACAGACAGACTGTACCAGAAATTAGAAAAATAGTTAACATAAAAAACATGTAGGAATTACAAGTGAACATAAGAAACATGTAGAACATTCTGGAAACTGCAAATTTAACTGACTTGAATAATTTATTATTCAGACTAAACTGTGTGAAATTTGTCCTTTGCTGTTATTTGTGGTTTTGAAAATTTTCCTACCATTTATGTCATTTTTTGTTGGCCCCATCAAATTTCCTATTTCACAATGTTAATTCGGCCCCATTTTTAGGTTAACGTATTTACACTTTTCCCGCGTTTTATGTTTTTGAAACTATGTTCATGCAGAAAAAATGACATAATTGACAGTATTTGACACTGGTGTGGCTTTCGCCTTCAAGTGCAGTGTTTATAAACATTATGCATTCAAGTTTCGTATTTTGCAGTACACCCCAATAGTTTACTTATGATACAGAGGGTGATGGGATCCCATCAGCCACTGCGCCAATTGTTGGCTTAGCTTTGTTTATGCCTTACACAAGTGGTACAAAACACGCACTTAAACATGGCCCCTGAGTGGAGAATGTTGGGAGCTGAATCTTACATTCAGCTCTTAGCATAATGCCTGTTAGAACAAGCCCCATCTATTACTCCCAGTGCCATCAGCTTACGGCCTATGCTTACAGGTTTTAAAAGAAACAACATGTACGGGGTTAAAGCGTCACAGATGGAACACGAAATTAAGTATCCTTTTACAGTTTGAGTAATAGAAAACTGGAATGTATATCTACGAAATATTAACATTTTAAAGGGACTTCTTAAATGGGTGTAGCAACGCTTTCTGCCTCTTTTTATTTTCATAACTGAATAACAATCGGAATTAACATTCTTCATACCACTTTCAAGGACTGCCTTCCTTTTTCTAAAAGAAATCGTTGGGGTATGTGGACTTATTTTAGCGAATAACAAAGTGGGAGACAATAATCAATACCAAGCATAAAACAACAATACAATGACAATATCTACAGTGTACAATGCTGTTACAAGGTAAGGTTGGTAGAGAGCATATACTTTCCGTAGACACATGAACTCAGCCGACTTCCGCCAATCACAGAGGGGTACAAAAAAGTGCGTGACCTGTAGTTTCTCATGCCTTGCGTGATGGGTTTCGAGAATTTATTCTTATTGTGAAATGCATATATGTACGTCAGTATTTTTGTGAAGTTTTACAAACAATGGGACTAATGGTTTGCTTGTGTACTGTACATTTTTTACTCATTGAAGGGGTGTGGTAGACCTATATTGTAACCTCAAAAATGCGATTATAGTGTGAAATGCCAACACTGTACTAATGTCACAAAAATACTTATCCATATATGTGGACTTGAGAACATGAATAAATTCTCTAATGTCATAGTGCGAAACATTGAAAAATACTAAAAGTACAGAACTTGTGCAGTTTCACTGTGTAAATAATGAATGCCAATTAAAGGCTTGTTGACAAAGTCAATTATGAGAATGAAATTATGTAAAAAAAATTGTACTTCATATAAAGTTACCAGTTACAGTTTTGCCTGGTGCTTAAAATAGTACAAAATTCAGATAACCTTTATTACATAATTAACTTCCTTGCGAGTATTATAGGATAGGATGTTCAAAATGTTTGTTGAGCTTATGGGACTTAACTACGGGGTCATCAGTCCCTAAACTTACAAACTACTTACGAACTAGGACGGCACAAATATCCATGCCCGAGGGGGGATTCGAACCCCCGACCGTAGTGGTCGTGCTGACCGTGACTGGAGCCTCAGGATAGGATGTTTAGGGCACACAGCAGCAAGGTTTTTAGTGCCCTGACAAAATTAGTAGACGACAGTAAATAAATAAGAACAGGCAATAGAAGCATTTAGGTAGTGGCAACAACACGAATGCAAAAACACATATTGCAAATCAGCGATGTAAGGTGGCAGACTGAAGTATACAACCTTAGAAGTCCTTAAAAGACAATGTCAGAGTATAGAGGTACGCTGATCTCTAATGAAAAAGTCATCAAAGGTGTAGATGGGGTGGACAATGCAGAATACACCTATGGGAGTATTTTGATGCCTATTTGTACACATATCACAAATAAACTATGAAAATTCAAGGGTGATCCAGTAGGCATATTTAGCTGTTTAAAATATTATTTCCCACATTTTACACCATTTTCATTGTAATCTTTTTCAAAAGGAATTAATCAATTACATAATTTGTCTGGGCGTCAGCTCAACTTTGTTATTCTAAGTTCGCTTATACACTGTAACACAGCTACAGTAAAACTATATTGTGTGCCATGCAAATGGACATTGATTGGAGATAAACCAAAATCTTTTCCCTTCATGGTCCTGATAAGTGATTCCTAGTTGGTAACTTTCAGTGCTGTTACAAGCTTTCAACAATGAAACACAAACAGCTTCAGAGAAAAAGTATAATTTGACGTTGACATTTATAAAATTGCACAACATGGGTAGTGACATTAGGTGCATAAGCCAATGTGACCAGTTTACTGCAGTTATTAGGGCTTACAGTGGCTCAGATTTTGCAGGTTTTAACTGAGGATTTGCAAATGAGATTTGAAGTCCCCTAAATTTGTCGCTCACCTTCTCAAAGAGCATCTAAAAACATTTGACTGCATAGGAACCACGAGTTGAAACAAGACTGAAAAATGATCCAAACTTTTTCAGCGAAGTCATTACAGGGGATGAGAGTTGGTGTTACTGATATGACTCTGAAACCAAGCTGTGTCAAGCCTATGGAAGAGTTCTGAAGACCAAAGAAAGTGAGAAATGAGGCTGAAACTGAGAAGGAGCAGTCTTTCTGATGTTTTGGAATTGTGAATTAGGAGTTTCTTTTCCCTGGACAGACTGTTAACCAGAACATTTATTTGGGAGTGTTATTAGCTTGCGAAAGGATGTGTGGAAGAAACTCCCAGAAGTGTTGTGTCGGGAACTCAGCCACTTTCAGAGCCACTTTTTGACATCTCAGGGGTGGTCTGTCATTTCTTACTGTCTGTATTCTCTAGATCTAGTGCCAAGTGACTTTGTACTGTTCCCAAGAATGAAAACAGTCTAAAAGGGAAGAGAGCTGTCAATGTGATAAAAACAGCTTCAGAAAGGATGTTGTACAATGTCACAGTTGAAGAGCTTAAGGACAAGAGCATTGCATTTAATGGAGAGTACTTTGAAGACGAGAATGAATTACCCCCCCCCCCCCTACTTCCACACTTATTACAGTGCTCTACTGTGCTGTATTGGGTGGGATTAGCCAATTTTGATTACCACTGCATCATCAAGCACATATGAAAAGAACATACCTACATAGAAGAGTACTACAACACCTGTATACAGTGTATAGCACTCACAAACATAATAATAATGCAGACAATATACTGTCAGCATCCATATGTTTTAAATACAAATTCCAATTGAGCCTGCTTTACACTTACATTGCATTTCTAACGATAACCTTATTTCTCCAACACTTACAAAGTTTCAAGAATCAGTGCCATGTGAGAAATTTACGAAAGGAATACGGTAAGTTAAGTTTCCTATTTCATAAAAAAAAAAAAAAAAAAAAAAAAAAAAAAAAAAAAAAAAAAAAAAAAAAAAAAAAAAAAAAAAAAAATCACACACAATTTATTATGTTGAGGCAATTTTATTAACAGTTTACAATGCTGCTGTTACTTTTATACATAGCTGCCATGTTTTTTGGAAATGAGACCAGTATTGTAGCATGATGGGTCCTGGGCTTGTAATCAGCTGATCACTGATGATGTGATTACAACATTTATGGTGAAATGCTTACCTCCAACGTGACATTTGACTTGAAAGTGCATGTGAAAATCACTTGAGGCAATTCCTGGTGAATACGGAAGATGCAGAAACAGTTCCCAGTTCAATCTCACAAGAATCTTCCCACCAGGGTCATTCAACAATGTCAAAACTATTTGAAAGCTCATACAGCCTGTCCCATAATTCGTATACTAGTGGTGAATATTAACAGTAAATAGTTGATTTTATGTGAGAAATTGAATGATCAAATGTAGCTCACAAGCAGACCCACTTTGTAATAACAACTCCATGCTAACTGATAGTGTATAGCGAAGATATTGTGATATGCTTTGTATGTTGATGCGAGCATCGTCAACACATACCTGTTGAACTCACCAGGTCCAATATGCCATGAGCACAATTACTTTTACACTGATTAGATTACATTAGTACTTGTTCTATAGATTGTGAATGTGACACTTTGTAATGATGTGGAACATGTTAGGTTAATGAAAGGTGTCTTTACAAATTATTACTTTGTACTAAATATTACATGACACAATATTTTTAATTTTTTTCAGATTTACTAATTTATATCTAAAAATTCATCTATAGTGTAGAAGGAGTTGCCACTCAGAAATTCTTGTAATTAATTTTTAAATGCTAGTTTGCCATCTGTCAGGCTTTTGATGCTGTTTGGTAGGTGACCAAAGTTTTTTGTGGCAGCATAATTCATTCCTTTCTGCGCCAAAGCTAGATTTAACCTTGAATAGTGAAGATCCGTCTTTCTCCTAGTGTTGTAGTTATGTAAACTGCTATTGCTTTTGAATTCGGTGAGATTGGTAACAACAAATTTCATAGGTGAATATATATACTTGTGAAGATCCCTAGCTCTTCACATAGCGATATGTTTCTGCAAGACAATCTTGGATGGGCT